>OU898284.1:38063112-38258153 GCA_918026665.1 Diabrotica balteata
AAAATTCAAGAAAGTGTATTGATACCAATGCAAACTAATCTTTTGATTTTTTTTTTCAGAGACAGTAGTCGGATGATCCTGGATGTATAAATCAAAGCAAGATGAACCTCACTACAAACTCTACGGATGTAGAGGAATTTACCTACCCTCTGGTAGTCCAGATATTTCAGACCATATTATTTACGGTCGTATGTATAGTAGGCCTCGTAGGAAACACTTTAGTCATTTATGTAGTCATTCGCTTTTCGAAAATGCAAACAGTTACCAATATGTACATCGTTAATTTAGCCATAGCCGATGAATGTTTTCTTATCGGCATTCCGTTTTTAATAACAACCATACTGAATAGACATTGGATATTTGGGTATTTTGCTTGTAAAGCATACATGCTTTCAACAGGTATAAACCAGTTTACCAGTTCAATTTTGTTGTGTGTGATGAGTGCTGATAGATACATCGCTGTCTGTCACCCGATATCTTCTCCAAAATGGAGAACACCCTTCATTTCTAAAATGGTGTCGCTATTTGCTTGGACCTTTAGTATCTTACTTATTATCCCCATAGTACAGCACTCAAAAGAAATAGACAATGATGGAAAAACTTCGTGCGTGATAGAATTTGGAAATTTTGATTCCACCGCCAATATCTCAACTAACTCCACATTTGAGTTTGACAACGGGGAGAATGCCCACATGTTTACTTGGTACACCTTCGTCTGTGGCTTTGCTATTCCATTGTGCTTAATAGTCAATTTTTACTGGTTAGTGATTTTGAAACTGAAGAGGGTAGGACCAAAAAACAAATCGAAGGAAAAGAAGAGATCTCACAGGAAAGTTACCAATCTGGTGCTAATCGTCGTGACAGTTTATATCATCTGCTGGTTGCCATACTGGGTTACACAACTAGCTATGAGTAATGATGTGGATGATACGTGAGTAATATTTTATTTATTTATTTGAAGCTATTTATTAATATAAGGGACCGTTTGACCGTAAATCTTTTTATATTTAAAGAAAAATGACCACGTTTAATATATATATATATATATATATATATATATATATATATATATATATATATATATATATATATATATATATATATATAAACTCTTAAATATTGGGGAAATCTGCAATCTGCTTTGCAGATTTACAGCTACAGGTGAATGACGATAAGCACCTAATTTCCAAAAAGTCCAAGGTCCCACGCTTGGAAGTTTAATTTATAAAGTATTCAAAGATTGAATTGTATTTATTTATATTAAAGTAAAAAAACCAGAAGGTCAAATTAATCAATATATGAAAAAACGACCAAGTATGCAATGTGAGTTGCATAAGTAAGTCTAAGTTAATTAGCATTAATGTAATAATATATTTTATCAAGTATTAATTATAGTAAGTTAAAGTATTAGAATTATTTATTAAAGACAAATGTGTTGAATTGTACGACTTTAGAGACACATACATAACGAACTGATTGTAAAGCCTAATTCTGCAAAATTAAAGCATGATATATTTGACTCAAGTTACTTATGTCTGTTCTCTTATTTAAAGCATTAGGATGTTTGACAATGGAACACATTTCTAAGAACTGTCTTTTACCAAGATTGCGCTCAGTGCCAAGAATTTTGACTTCATTGAAATTCACCTTATGTTTGGTGTTAATTGCGTGTTGCGCTAGCGCACATGTGTGCTTAGAAAGATTAATGTCACTTCGATGCGAAGTAAGACGTCCTTTTAGTGATCTTCCAGTTTGACCAATATAACAAGCGTTACACTCAGCACAGGGTAAATAGTATACAGTATTGGAAGATTCAAAACGGAACATAGAAATTATTAATACAATTATTAAGATCCCCTGACCTGCAATTACCCAGTGTAAATTTCAATATAACGTCGCGATGTCTTATAATTAATTCATTTGTTCGACTGGACTCCTTCTCCAGTCGATATTTTTCGACTGCTGCGCACGTGCGCACCTTAATAATACGACTAATAGTTGATTGTGTCGGTATTGGCCTATCTTCATACGCACAAGTAAATAAATTTATAATATCACGGTACGAGTTGCCCCCATAATACCATTTTAAAATTTGTACTTTTTCTTTGTTTGTATACATGGTTTATGGTTAGAAACACTACTTTTATTTCAGCTTATGGCGTTATAATGAGAAGCAAAGCAAAGGGCATGTATTTGTTTTGCTCGGCCAGTGATGTTCCTTGGGACTGTTGCCAAATCGATAGATACCTTCGGCAAAAATCTGTAGATTTTGATGTATCATATACATCGTTTTAAATTTTAAATTATCAACAATATTTGGAATAATAAATATATTAAACTATACACTAACCAATTCAAATAATATCTAATGAACACAAAAAAATTGTTATTAATAAAACATTGTTATTATCTGCACAAAAACACAGAAAATCAGTGGACGATAGACAACAGTGTCGACGTACACCTGTCGAATACGCTACTAGAAATCGCCAAGGAGTAGCAATCCAGTCGAACAAATGAATTAATTATAAGACATCGCGACGTTGTATTGAACTTGTTCCAAAGTGGACAAGGGTGTTTTAGTTTTAGAAAACAAATTTCTAACAGTCTTAGCATTCTTAACTGCAATTTTAACTGGTATGTTGTTATGTTTATACAGTTTAATAAGCTTCTCCGTAACTTGAGGAAACTAAGGCAGAGATGAATAATGGGTGGTAGGATTCTCAAGATCAGTATTAGGCAGAACAATGCTATTAACTGAATTATTAGAAATGGTTCTAAGTTGGTCACCATTGGGTATATCATCAAAAGATGATCCATAACTTTGAGAATATAGGTATTTATTTATGATGGAGGATGGATATATATATATATATATATATATATATATATATATATATATATATATATATAATAAATAATGAGACAACTTGACTTGTCTCCTTATTCACGGTTAGCTTTTAATGTAACTAGCAACCAATTTAACACAGATAACCTATAAATTAGTATGGAACACGAGTCATAGTTGTGATTATTATTGCAAAATACAAATATTTGTTTAAATTTAGTAATACCAACATAATAAGTGAAAATTAAAAAATGTCTAGAGGAAAACAAATTCTAAATATGCTGAATGCCGATGGTAAGTAAAATCATAATTTATTTTTCACTGGTAGTTGTACAATTTTTACAGAATCACAATCACAATCACAATTTACAGTTGTACAGAACTTTACAGATCACATCAACAAGATGATGAGATGAGACCAGCACGGAAATTAATAAAAAGTGTTGGATCAGAAATAATGCCAAAAGTAACAATTTCACAGGTAACTACAGCATTGGAAAACATGAAGAGAAATAAAGCTGCAGGAGAAGATCGTATTACCACAGATATAATATTAGAAGGAGGTAAGGAACTAATTGCAATTGTAACTAAGCTTGTGGACAGTTGTTTACATCAGGACAAAGTCCCTAAGAGCTGGAATAACTCTAAAGTAATCTTATTACCAAAGAAAGGTGATAATCGAAAATTGGAAAACTACAGACCCATAAGCCTACTGTCACACCTGTTTAAAATACTCACCAAAGTCATAACTACTCGACTAACAAGGAAATTAGACAAATACCAACCATATGAACAGGCAGGTTTTAGAAAAGGCTATTCAACTTCCGATCACCTGTTAACCACAAAAATATTAATATAAAAATGTAACGAATACAAGTTTCCAGTTTTCCTAGCATTTGTAGACTACGAAAAAGCTTTCGATACCATAGAACACACGGCCGTAATAAACGCAATGCAAAATTGTAGAATAGACAGCAGATATATTAACTTAATAAAAGAAACTATGAACCAAGCTACAGCTACATACTACCTAAATGAAAATGAACACACGAACCCTGTACCATTAAACAGGGGAGTCAAACAGGAGATACTTTATCACCCAAACTGTTCACCTTAGTTTTGGAGGACGTTTTTAAAAACCTAAATTGGAAATATAAGGGAATAAACATCAATGGCCGCTACCTCAGTAATCTACGATTTGCAGATGACATAATCCTGATAGCTACTGACCTACAAGAAATGCAAACCATGCTTTTAGAACTACATACCGAATCTTCTAAAATAGGACTGAAAATGAATTTAAACAAAACAAAAGTCATGCACTCCGAAGACACCGTGACAATAATAAACGATAAAGTTATAGAAAAAGTTGAAGAATATATATACTTAGGACAAAAAATAATCCTAAATAGGGAAATTCAAACTGAAGAAATAAAAAGAAGAAGAAAGTTAGCTTGGGCAGCATTCGGTAAACTGAACTATATACTCAGAAATCAACAAATTCAATTACATCTTAGATCTAAAGTTTTTGATGCATGCATTATTCCGATATTAACTTATGCGGCACAAACATGGACAATCACAAAAAAGAATATGAATATACTTAGAGTCACTCAACACGCGATGGAAAGAGCAATGCTAGGTATATCACTTAAGGACAAGAAAACAAACACATGGATAAGACAGAAAACCAAAGTCACCGATGTGGTGCAAAAATCATTAAAGTTGAAATGGGAATACGCTGGACATGTAGCTAGGAGCGATCTAAACAAATGGCACAGATCAATTTTAACCTGGAGACCATACCAACACAAAAGACCCAGAGGCAGACCTCCTATGAGATGGACAGATGATCTGAAAAGGACTGCCGGGAAAAATTGGCTACAAGTAGCGTACAATAAAAAACAATGGAAAGGAAGACTTGAAGAGGCTTATGTTCAGATGTGGACGTGAATGGCTAGACGAAGAAGAAGAAGAAGTTGTACAATATTTTTACTGTAATCTAGAATTATCCAGTTGTTTCTGTATGTATTGTACACAGAATAAATAAAAAAATTGGATATTGTTTTACAAATGAACAAGAGAATGTTCGTATATATTGTTCAGATAAGGAGACTGTATTAGAAAATTATAATAAAAGATGTACAAATGCTGACAATTACTTATAAGGGATTATACTAATGCCGAAAACCTGTCTTTCTGGTAAGAAATAAATAATTTTATTAAAAGTAGATACACGTAATACAAACTATGGAAGAAATATGAACAAAAACAAAATGCTCATTTAGTGTCGTTCTTTTGTTGTTTGCTAATAAAAATTTTATTAATTTTATTTTTGTTGCATTTTAGAGCACCATGCCAGAGATGAATCTGAGATGTCCTACGCCAGAAGCGTTGCTGCAAAACTTCCAGATGAAATTCAGGATCTATTAGATTTTTCATCAGATGATAGTATTGCAAATCCAAATTTTGTCCCTGCGCAGGATGAAAAATATGATAGCTTTGCCGAGGACAACGATATAGTAGAAAGAAAGAAAAAGAAGAGCCAATTCAGAAGATATAAATAATACTGCAGTAGTCAAATATAAAGAAACTAGAAAAATGAGACAAGAGAAACGAGAAAAACGAATTTTTGGTAAGGCGTATGTTACAAGAACTGGAAAAGAGACTAAAGAAAAAACTATGCAAGAACTGAAATTATGTAAAAATAAGTGCAAAAAATAAAGGACGAAGTTCTCTTGTAACTTTTTAAAGAATTCTTGGAAATGGGAAGCTACAATCGTAGTTTAGAATATATAGCTTCTCTCATAGATGTTAAAGACAAGAGTTCTATGCAAACTAGGTGTTCTGAACCAAGCAAACAACGGTACCGACAGCATACCATAATTTATCATTTCTCATGGCGTTCGTTCTGTTGTTTGCAAGGGCTGTTTTATGAAAAAAATCCTAAAATGTACGAAAATATATTTCACAACCTTAACATCAGTATAAATAAATGTAAGAAAGACACATGCGGTAAATGTGACAAATTAAAAATGAAAATAACTATGTGCAAGAATGAGGATGAAATAAAACTACTAAAAGAAGAGTTAAACGAACACCATTTACAAGCAGATAAAAAATATAAAAACAGAAGGCAATAAATTTCTGACTAAGGATAATGCTAAGATGAAAACTATTACTTTTGATCTCCAGCAATCCCTGCCAACACCAGACCTCCAAAGTGGTGAGTCGTTTTACAAGGCACATTTAATCTTACAATTCACAAAACGGGGAAGAAGTGAAATTAGTTCCTGCCTATATCAATACCTATAAAAGATTTAGATCCTAAAGTTGAACACCTAATAATGTATTTAGACTGCTGTCCTAGAGAATAAGAACAGGTTCATAACAGCAGCTTGTTTAACTGCTTTACAATGCTCTGCAAATTTAAAAATTATTGAACACAAGTTTATAATACCAGGTCATACAAATATGGAGTGCGATACGGATCATAGTTTAATATAAAAAAAGAAGAAAAAATTTAGTAGTCAAATAGAACATCCACATGCTGGGTTCAACTAATTCGGCAAGTAGGGAGGAAAGGTCAATTTTTAGTTACAGAAATGCAACGCTCTGCCTTTCTTAATTTTTGTGGCTTATTTAATTCTGTATTAGCATGGTGTGGTGGTTTATAATCAATGGTATTAGTTGATTCAAATTAGTTGAATCAAAATAAGAAGATAAACTGGAGACAATTTCGTTGGTTACGGTATAAAAAATCTAACCAGTTTTAATAGAAGTTGCCCTTTGACAAAGAAGAACCTTTTAAGACTGTATATTTAAAGAGGGGAGAAGCAGATATAAATTTATTTCCCAAATGCGCATATAACAAGCCTGTGCCAATAACGATAGAAAAGAAAAACCACCTGATGGAGTTACTACCGTATATATCAGAATCACTGTGGGACTTTTACAAAAATCTACCCACAGATAAAGACTTAGCTAATGTGCTCCCGGATTCATCAACTTCTGACGACGATTAAAAGTTTAAAGTATCGTTTAGCTAGATTTGTATGCATAAGTACTTTTTGTTTAATGTTTTTAGTACATAAATACATGTAGCACTATACAAGTAAGCTCGTATTAACGTAATAAATTTTTCCATTATTCTGTGTTATCATTATTATGTTCAATTACAAAGGGTGTAAGTCATGTGAGTATTTGTGAAAAACGAAGTAAGTCAAACAAATATCGTTTTAAACATTATCATCATCATCATCCAGCCCTTTTGACATCCATTGTTGGATATAGGCCTCCTCCAAACGTCTCCAGTTCTCTCTATCTTTAGCTGCTGCAATCCAGTTTGTTTCTATTCTCCTTAGGTCGTCGGTCCATCGGGTGGGTGGTCTGCCTCGACTTCGCTTGTCGGCTCTTGGTCTCCACTCCAATAATCTCTTCGTCCATCTTCCGTCTTCCATTCTAGCAACATGTCCAGCCCACCTCCACTTTTGTTTATTGATTCGCAGTATAATATCGTCTACGCCAGTTCGTCGGCGTATCTCCTCATTTCTCACGCGATCTTTCAAGGTCAGGCCCAGCATTGATCTCTCCATTCGCCTTTGTGTTACCCTCAGTTTTTCGGCAGTAGCTTTCGTTAAAGTTAGGGTCTCTGCTCCATAGGTCAAGACTGGTAAGATGCATTGGTTAAATGCCTTCCTTTTCAGGTGAATTGGGATATTTGTTTTAAAAATGTCTCTCATCCTTCCATATGCCGCCCATCCCAACGTGATTCGTCTATTTAGCTCGCAGGTTTGGTTGTCTCTGGTTATTCTAATTTCATGACCCAAGTATGTGTATTTATCAATTAATTTGACCTTGTTATTATTAATCTGTATCTCTTCGCTGGAAACCATATTGGTCATTTTGGTTTTCTCGAAATTTATCTCCAGCCCAGTTTCTTGTAGTATGTCATTCAGTTTTTGGAGCATGTCTTTGATCTCTCCCAGATTATCTGACAGAAGCACGATATCGTCCGCAAAACGTAGATGGTTTAATCTTTCTCCATCGATGGATATTCCTTTCTCTTGCCATGTTAGTTTTTTAAATGCATACTCAAGAACGGTAATGAACAGCTTTGGTGACATGGTATCACCTTGCCTGACTCCCCTCTTTATCTTTATTTTATTAGTTGCAGAATGTGGTTGTTGTGGCATTTTCATAAATATTTTTGACTATATTACAATATCTGTGGTCGACCCTGCAATCTTGTAGTGCCCTTAAGATGGACGGTAGGTAGATGGATGTTTTAAACATATTTTTTCCCAAATACCTGTTATGCTATGTTGGAAAAGTACATGTAAAAACAAATTGCAAGTAGATTATCATTCAAAACATCTGTAAAAAAATATCATTTTTTTGTAAAATTTTAAATAGTGACATTTTAAATTAATAACTATTTAACTGGGAATAAGCCACAATTAAAAAATTGAATGGAAAATTAAAAAAAATGGAAATTGAAACGTCAATAAACATATTTTTACCTTTAATTGTGGCTTATTCCCAGTCATTAGTCATTAAAATCCAGCACGTTTTCAAAAAACCGTGACCATTTAAAGTGGAACGTGATAACAATTTTCTACTGTCAGGTTAAATTTTTCGGTAAAATGTTATGTCCAATATTGACTCAGCATCTTGACAGAACAATAAAAGTTATTTTATTAACGCTGTGCTAATATTTCTAATGTGTTCCTTTCCTTGCTCCACATACATAGTGAAAATAAACACATATAAATCAGACTTACAGTAACAATTGTCGAGTCTTAGACACTTGTAATGAAAACCTGGTAATGAAAAACAAATAGTTGCGCCAAATTGCTACGCGAAAATGTTAAATCATACACCACCCACCAAAATTTGCCCGCAGTCACTAAACAGAGCAATAATAATGCCATTCTGTTTAGTATTACATTTTTATAGCTATTGCTTGGTTTATGTACCGGAGTAATTACCATGGGGTGAATATTTAAGAAGAAATTACCATCTACTTAGTATTTCTTGCAATAGGTATTTCTTGATTAAAACAAATTGGATTAAGGTTGACTTGCTTAAACTAATTAAAAGAAACGTGGGAAATTATTATTATGTTTATACATGAAACAATATTTTATAAATGCACTTATATATAAAAAACTGGGTTTTTTGTTAACAAAAACCTCTTACTGGCAAACTATTTTATTATAACATTACCATTTAATCCTGAACGAGTAATACCCTTTTCTTTTGATGGCTTCATGTACCCCATCTCTGAAAGATCTTCTTGGTCTGCCTCTTTTGCGTTTTCCTATGGGGCTACACTCTGTTATTTTTGCTATCCATCGGTTTGGGTCTGTTCGTCTGACATGTCCGTACCACGTTAATCTTTTTTCTTCAATGTAATTTAAGGTGTCTTTCTTTATCTCCATTCGTCTTTTGATTTCGTCGTTAGTTATTTTGTCCATTCTGGAAACTCTGCAGCTTCTTCTCCAGTAGTCCATTTCTGTGGCGTTTATTTTGTTTCTGCTGCTTTTGTTTAAGACCCAATTTTCTGCTCCATATGTTAGAATGCTGCGAATCATCGTGTTATAAATTCTTTTTTTGTTATGTATCTGTCCCATAGGATTGGATTCAGTTGTCTTATAGAGTTTCTGGTTTGACCCACTCGATTTTTAATTTCTTCTTCTGTAGTACCTTTATTTGATATAATGAACCCCAGGTATTTAAATTTATCGGTCCCCTTTATTTCACACCCGTCATCCACTTCCAGGTTTCTTGTTAGTTCTTGTGTTGTGTTCAGATATTCTGTTTTGTTAATGTTTATTTCCAGGCCATTTATATTATATTATTCTTTTAGTTTTGTAGCGGGTAGCTCTTTCGGGACGACAGACTCAGTAAAACACAGGTTAAAATAAAAATATGTCTATTAATTTAATGTATGTACAATAAAAATAAAATAAATTCTCCGCCGTATAAAATAAAATAAAACGAATTCTACGTCTCGTCTGGATCCCTCGACGAAGGAACTCCCCGGCGAACGTCTATAAAAGAAAGAAAAAGGTACTATTCATAACAACAAATCAAATATGTGAATTCGATCGCACGCAGACTTATACTCGCTTCCGTTTCAATACAGCGGAAGCTCCGATCACACTCGCACGCAAAAATACTCGGCTATGCAGGCCCACGGCGATCGTTCAGTACACGATGCCGACGGATTCTGCTTAGTTAAGGACAGAGTATGATCCTCAGTGCGGAAATCTCTCTGTCCGGGTTGTCTCGCAGGTTCAGTACACTTGCGAGTCGGGAGCCTAGAGCGCTAGCTAAAGACTGACCAATTCCGCTACTCACATGCCTTAAATAGCCGCTCCGAATCCCACTCACCATCTCGCTGAAGAGGTGGCTGCGCCAACCTTGACACTCCCACGGTTCAAACTGTTGAACGGTGAGGACATCGTTACAGTTTTCGAACCATATAATTTAGATCTTCCTCGTCTTCTGCTATTATGATCTGATCGTCGGCAAAACTGAGGGTATACAGCTGGTCGTTCCTCATGGGTACTCCCATTCCCTTACATTTCCTTTTTCATGGCTTTAGGGTATATTGAAGAAATATTTTAAAATGTGTAGGTAAAGTCGAGCAGCCCTGTAGAAGACTTTTCGTGGTTTTAAATGGTTTTCCAAACTTGTTACCTACCTTGACTGTGACATGATTATGTGTGTACATGGACTTCACTACATGGATCAGCTTATCTTCTACTCCTATTTGTTGCATGGCTTCCCACAGTCGTTGTCTGGGCACAGAGTCGTATGCCTTGTTTAGGTTAATAAAGACTAGATGGACTGGTCTATTCTTTGTCATCTTTTTCTCTATTAGCTACTGTATAGTATAGATGTGGTCAACACATCATTTCCCAACTGTAAAACCTGCCTGGTGGTCGTCCTCTATTTTATTTTGGAATTGGTTTTCTATTTTTTTCTTTATTATTGTTTCACATAATCTTCCTATAGATGGTAAAATGCTTAAGCTTCTGTAATTTTCACATTTTCTTCTATCCCCCTTCTTGAAAATAGAGATAATATGGGCTGTCTACCATTCTTCAGGTTGTTGTGCGGTGTATCATACGGAACAATTTTTCAGAGCCATATTTAATTAGCTCAGGTGCTATCCCTCCGGGACCTGCAAACTTATTATTTTTTATTCGTTTTATGTTCTTTTTTACTTCTTCCAATGATAAATTTAGTTGTTCCTTTGTATTTGTTGTTTGTTGTTCTTTTTCCATGAATTTTGTTCGCTTTTCTGTCAGGAGTTCTTGGTAGTAATCATTCCATTGTTTTTCGCTTATGAAAGTAAACTGTGTTTTTTCCTGTGTGTTTTCTTTCAGACTCTTTATCACTTTCCAGGATTCTGAGTTCTTTGTACCTCCTATGTATTGTTCGATGTTCATACATGTTGATTCCTAGTTATCATTTTTATCTTTTGTTATTAATCTTTTTACCTCTCTGTTCTTCTCTCTGTATCTTTCTAGGTCCACTTGTTCTTTTGAGCTTAACCATTTATGATATAACTGTTTCTTCTGCTTAATACATTCTTCTGTGCTTTCTGATAGACGTTGTCGATATCTATTTGTTCTTCTCTCTTCGCAACCTAAGGCTTCCGCTGCTGCTTCCTTTATGCAGGATTTTATATGTTCATATGTTTCGTCTATGTTCTCAAAACTAAACTCCTCCAGTTTTTGGTCTAACCTTCGTCTGTACAAGTCTTTCACGGATTCTTCCCTTAGCAAGTGTAGTTTGTACTTCGTTTCGGCCTGCGTTTGAGTTTCATTTACCACTGTTCTTTTTGATTGATTTGTGGTTTTCCAAGGGAATCGCATGTTTGCTATCAGTAATTTGTGGTCAGAACCACATTTCGCTTCCCTTTTAACTCTGACATCTGTAACTTTGATCGATGTTTCGATTTTCATTATGAAGTAGTCAATTATAGCTCGGAGGTTTCTTGTTTCTTGGGTCCAGGTGAACTTGTGGATATCCTTGTGGCGGTAGAATCCGTTCGTAATTTTCAGTCTGTTTATTTCACATATTTCGATTATTTTTTCTCCATTTCCATTTGTCGCTTCTTCTCCATATGTTCCTACTGTTTGACTTTTTTGTTGTTTTCCTGTTCTACCGTTCAGATCCTCTGTCAGAATAAGTTCTTGGTCTTGTTTGACCTTTTCTATTTGATCCTGTAGGGCTTCCATGAACTGTTCTTTTTCTGTTTCAGGTCTATCATCTGTTGGTCCGTAAACTCCTAAGACTATTATCCTTCTTCCCATAGTTCCAACTCCATTTTTATAATTCTTTCATTGATGTGTTCCCAAGACTTTATGGATTTTCTCCATTTATTTTTGATTAAAATGGCTACTCTGCTTTTGCTCTCTGCTCTTTTTTGACTCCGCTCCAAGAGTGCCGTATCCCATTTATGTCTTCCGTGCCATTTCCTTTTTTCTTGGTTTCGCTGGTCACCATTAGGTCTTATTTCATCGAGCTAATGAACATCTTCAAAAATGTTAGTAGTTTAAAAATTACAACTAAGAATGTGAAAACGGTATCGAAGTTATACATAAAAACAAAAGATCTTTTCACAATACAGGAGTCATCGAATGTTGTTTATTCGCCCGTGTACCAATTGTAACAAAATATACATAGGAGAATCATCCCATAATTTTCACAGTAGGGTGATCTCACATAGTAGTGATATAAAAACCAAAAAATAAATACATGTGCACTGACAGAACATGCATTATCGTTGAAACATTAATCTAATTTCGAAGATTTTTGTATTTTGGTAAAGAAAAAGAACCATTCAAAACGTGTTTTCTTGAAAATGTGTTTCATAAAATCTACATCTACTGCTACATCTACATACTACAACTACATCTTGCATCAATAAAAAGCCTTACATAGATAAACTGAGCAACAATTATTGTTATTTACTATAACTTTTTAATCATAGGGTTTTTACTTTCTGTTCTCTACGTATCAGAGTTAAAACACACCAGTAAAAGATGCCATAAACTAAGTTTTACTATCTTTACCTAAATTTTAAAAATTTTAGAATGTATTTTGTCCATTATTTTATATTTTATAGGTGTGTTATTAATGTTGAGTGTCAATGCTTTTATAAATAATCTCAACGACTAGTAAGTTGCACTGAACAATTGTGATATTTTATAAATATTTACATATTTTTCTTATTACAGTGTCTTGAAAAAGGAATAAAACCATTCCGAAAGCTAGACAAAAAGTCAAAAGAGTGTTTCTTTAACATCCCGGCCAATTTTCTGACTGCAACCCTAATAAATGTGTTGTTTGTTTATATCGAGAGTCAATAATATCCAGTATTTCTTTCCCTATATATATATATATATATATATATATATATATATATATATATATATATATATATATATATATGTATATATATATATATATATATATAGATATATATATATATATATATATATATATATATAGATATATATATATATATATATATATATATATATATATATATATATACACTGTGTCCGTAAAATATGGAACAAATTCTTTTTTAGCTAAACAGGACATTTTGAGAAATAGTCCTGAAACAGGTCGATTTTTGATTTTAATTTACCGTATTTTAAAATAATATTCTAATATACAGGGTGAATAACTTTCGAGTAATGACGTCACCGTCATTTTGTTTTTAATGGAACATTCCCATTTTGTCTCTATTTTCAGATTACACTAGCTGAGCTGATTCCAAAAATGTATCACATGTTGATTCAAATTGGTACAGGGTGGACAAAAATACAATAGTTTTGTGTGTGTGTGTGTTCATAAAGTAACGCGCTAGTTAAATTCACAATATTATCAAAAATACTTATTGTCTAGCGGACAGAATATGATGAATTACATGACTTTATAAATGTTCGAACTACAGCCCTTGCTGTATTTTACAGTAACTCAAACGTTGTACAAATTCTTGTTTATTGTCTTGAGAAATATTGTTTATTGCTTTCCGAATTATCTGTTGTAATTCTTGAATATTTGCTGGTATCATTTGATACCCAACATTCTTCAGATGGTCCCACATAAAATAATACAAAGGATTGAAAGCTGGTGACCTCGCTGGCCATTCAATAGGTCCACGTCTACCAATCCACCTGTTCGGAAAAATTTCATCTAGGTACCTTCTAACATCTACAGCATAATGTGGAGGTGCACCATCCTGTTGCAACCATTAACTTTTATCAAAACCTCCAGGATTACGTCTGCTGGGAAACAAATTACGAAAAGTAGGTACGAGATATCCCCTTACAAACTCAAGGTACGTTGCTCCGTTTAAATTACCTTCGATAAAGTAGGATCCGATGATTCGATTTCTTACAATTGCAGCCCATACCTTTACCTTTTGCGAGTATTGTGTATAATGCTCATGAATCCAGTGGGCGTTTTCTTTTGCCCAGAATCTACAATTCTGACGGTTAACCTCGCCATTTAACGTAAAAGCGGCCACATCAAAAAAAATTACGTTTTGTACCAAGAGAGGATCTCGGTGGCAGTTATCCATCATTGCTTCGCAAAAATGCATTCTTCTATCTGGATCATCTTCGTTTAATTCCTGCACAAGTTTGATTTTATGAGGATGCCATTTTTTAACTTTTAATAGTTTGTGAATCGTTGTTTTACTAACACCGATATCGCGACTAACTTTTCGCACAGAAGTGTGCGCATCTTCTTTAAAACTAAGTAAAACATCTAATGCTTTATCATCATTTGCAGAGGGACGAACTGATTTCCGTGCATTTTCAACCGTACCAGTTTTTCGAAATTTCTGTTCAATCTTACTGTTGAACGCGTTATAGGTTTTTCTGGATATTTATCATAGTTTATCATATTTATCAAAGTTTATGGTTGTAACAGAATGGTGCACCTCCACATTATGCTGTAGATGTTAGAAGTTTAGTTAGACGTGGACCTGTTGAATGGCCAGCGAGGTCACCAGATTTCAATCCCTTGGATTATTTTATGTGGTGTCATCTGAAGAATGTTGTGTATCAAACGAAACCAGCAAATATTCAATAATTAAAACAGAGAATTCGAACAGCAATAAACAATATTTCTCAAGACACAATAAACAAGGTTCAACAAGAATTTGTACAACGTTTGGGTTACTGTTAAATACCGAAAGGGCTGCAGTTCGAACATTTATAAAGTCATGTATTTCATCATATTCTGTCCGCTAGACAATAAGTATTTTTGATAATATTGTGAATTTAACTAGCGCATTACTTTATGAACACACACAAAACTATTGTATTTTTGTCCACCCTGTACCAATTTAAATCAACATGTGATACATTTTTGGAATCAGCTCAGCTAGAGTAATCCGAAAATTGAGACAAAATGGGGGTATTCCAATTAAAAAAATTGACGGTGACGTCATTACTCGAAAGTAATTCACCCTGTATTAATTAGCTAATTAATTAATCAACTAAACTTATTTAAATGATGCAGTTAAGATTCTATCACATTATTTAATTCTCTTATCTCCGGGTTATACTCGTGCTTCAATATCTATACTTTGCATATGATAAATAAGGTCCAAAGAATACCGGAATAATAAAAAAACGTGTATGATACAACATTATATATTGAAATAAAAATATATTGAAATACAATTCACTCTCAAATGTCTCCAATAAAAATATCTCATATAATGATTATCAAAATTTTGTTCTACGTACGTGAACCTTCAAAAATTAATGGTACATACAATATAAAAAATGCCCTATACGTTCAATGTACATACAATGTAAAATCTTAAATCAAAATTGTTGTTCTAAATCTCCTGATCAAAATATTCCTATCTTTTCTAAAGCAATTAAAAAAAAAATGTGTTGTTAATAAAGAAGAACTGACGAATAGTAAAACTATCTCTCTAATGATGAGTTGTCCAAATCCTTGTTCCTTGTAGCCTACACTATCTATTCTTAGCAGTCCCCTAGGTAATCAACAATCGTACAACAAATTGTTGCGAGCCTATCGTCTTTAATGATCTCCTTCAAATGCACGTATCGTTCAAATGATGCTAGCCTCTTCTCCTCTCGATAAACTGAATATCTCGTTCTGAGATTTCATCTCTCTCTCGTTCATCAATCTTTCATCTTTTTGAATTCCTTGATTATTTCTAAGTCTTTCGTTCTCCAGTCCTAGTCCTAGACATTCCAGGTCCCACAAATTAGTTTTCTAGTTTTTTGGGATTTTCGTTTCTCCTTTTGGTAGGTACTGGCTTTTCTAAATTATGAGTGTATTCCACCCCCCCCCCCCCCCGTATTCTTTGGGGCTCCCTTTTAAAATCCTGGCACCAAAACTCCCATTTGGAGGGTCTATTTCTTCAGCCGCCCACTCTGGGTCAGACGTTATCGTTGTTGTTTGCCTATGTGGTCCGCGGGAGGTATTTCATTTCCCTCCTACCACCCATATCTGGGAGGCTTTCACCTATCCGCCACTTTTGGCGCTCTGTAGGGATTACAGGCTTCCCCGAGAGATTTTAGTTTAAATTTACAATAAATTACAAGGTGTTTTATTTAAAAAATATATCTTTGATGCGGTCAAATGATATAGAAGACCCTGTACATTTGTAACTAATTTTAAAGTGCCTTCTTTTTTTATATACAACTTGCTTGGTATAGAAACAGCTTTTTTATATTATCATCTATATATAAAGTATCTTTTTCCGATCAACTAAAATAATTAAATGAAACAGACGCTGGGTCATCAGCGTGAACGACCCAAAATAAACAAACCATGGAGAAAATTCAAGAAAGAGTAATATACTAATCTGATTTGACATATTGACTAAGTGGGACGTGAATCGACTAAGGAAGCAGATTCTGCTTTTTTTGCTTGTTTGTGGGTAGATTGCTAACCGAAAAGTATGCTCTTAATTGTTACGACAAATTGATCAGATCGTATCGTTGAGTTAATTTAGAAAGTTCCAAATACAAAAAAATAGAAGAATTTATCAAGACGCTTGTCAGGCCTAATCTTAAAATAAATAAAAGTTTTTTGTTTAGATAGAGAAATTCGAATTTTGTATACAACTTTTTTTACTTGAGATGATCATTTTAATTCAACTGATATATAAATAATGTTTCGGATATTGAGAATATTTACTTGGAAACTGTATTTCTATTGCTGGGAGATACTTTAGTAGAATACATAGTAGTAGTGTTTTAGTTAGGTCACGTTATTTTTTAAAGGTATACTTTGTGTCTCGTAATACAGTGTGAGGCAAATGTAAAGAATGTTCGACTTTATTCCGAATTAGCTAGTTTGTTGCTAAAGCTAAAGTAATACTTAAACTTAAAGCACCCAACAAACAAAGAGAGATAAAGAGGATAGAACTAAGAAAGAAAGACGACCTTCTACAGGAAGTACAGAAAAGTATGCCCTCTATTCGTAACGGAACATCACAAGAAATATGGGAGACTGTTAAACATTGCGTAACAACACCAGTGGATCACTCTAAGGAAAATAATCCGGTGAAACGGAAACACTGGATAACAGATGAATTTCCTAAAATAGTTGAGAATAGAAGAAATCTTTGTAAAATTGGTGTACATAGTGAAAGGGAAAAAGCTAGTTTAAGAAACCTCAATAAAGAAATAAAACGAAGATGTAAGGCCGACAAAAAACAGTACTATCAAAGTATATGCAAAGAAATTGAGAGACATGGTCAGAATAATCAGCCGAGAGATCTATTTAGAAAAATACGCTACCTGACAAGAGACTTTAGAGCCAGAACTTGGGCCATTGAAGATAACACTGGAACCCTGAGAACAAACAGAGAAGACATAGCAGAGACATGGAGATCGTATTGCAGGAACCTATATAAAGATGATCAACGCCAAGAGCTTGTTAGCCAAATCTCTGACGAGGTGGAAAAAGAACCTGATATACTCGAAAATGAAGTAAGACAGGCTATCAACAAGCTCAGATATAACAAAGCACCAGGTTCAGATATGATAACAGCAGAAATGCTTAAAGCCACAGAAGAGACCGGCGTAAAGTTACTTCATCTACTCTGTAACCAAATATGGCATTCCAAACAATGGCCTAAAGACTGGACAAAATCTACAATAACGACCATACATAAAAAAGGCAGCTTCCATAAATGCGACAATTATAGAACTATCTCTCTTATATCCCATGCCAGCAAGATAATGCTACATATAATCAATGAGAGACTGAAAACATTCCTTCAAAGAGAAATTTTACAAGAGCAAACTGGATTTGCCAAAGGTAGAGACGCTCGAGAACACCTGCTGAATATAAGACAGATAATCGAGAAATCTAGGGAATTCAACATCCCACTATACATCTGTTATATAGATTACCGTAAAGTGTTCGACAGGGTCAGGTGGAGACACTTATGGCGAATACTAAAAGAAGTAGGCGTACCACAACATCTAATTACGCTTGTAACTGAACTATATGAACACACTACTGCATCAGTTAAAGTACTTGACACACTTTCGAACGAGTTTCATCCAGAACGGGGTGTCAGACAAAGATGTATACTATCTCCACAATTATTCAACATATATGGAGAGTATATTATGCGAAGAGCAATTTTGAAGGATAGAAAAGGGGCATCTCAATAAATGGTCATAAACTAAACAACCTACGTTTCGCAGATGACACAGCCCTTCTTACAAATAGTCAAGCAGAGCTGATGGAACTTATACGACTGATCGAAAACGAAAGTCAAATATTTGGTCTGCAATTAAACATATCAAAGACAAAGATCGTGATAGTGGATAGACTACACAACAATCATCCACACATAACCACAATTGATTGGTTCGAGGTTGTGAGCTCATACTTATATCTGGGATCATTAATCACAAACACAGGGTCATTACAAGAAGAGATTAAACGTATATGTGATCTAGAAAAAGTTGCCACAGCAAAAATGACCAAAATATGGTAGGAATGTCAAATTTCAAGAGCGATAAAGATGAGGTTGATCAACTGCTTAATATTCCCAATACTGACCTACGGATGTGAATCTTGGACTCTGAGACAATCGGAGAGAAAAAAGATAGATGCCACTGAAATGTTCTGTTGGAGACGAATGTTACAAATTCCTTGGACCGACCGTAGAACAAATAATTCAATTTTAAGAGAGCTAAAAGTTAGCCAACGACTCTCTAGTAAAGTCCATCTCCAACAATTAAAATATTTTGGGCATGTTATGAGAACAAACACAGAAAACATGAAAAGACTCATAATACAAGGAAAGGTAGAAGGCCGAAGATCAAGAGGAAGATCCCCAACAAGATGGATAGATCAAACTACAGGAATATGCCAAAGACCTATGCATGAATTAAAAGAAATGACCAGAGACAGAGATCTCTGGAGACGGACAATACACGACATCACGTCGACCACTACACTCCCCCTGGGGGGTCAGGATTGAAGAGAGAGAGCTAGTTTGTGCGGTATTTACGTGTTTACTTTTAGATAACGTGTATTTGATTAAATAAAATAAATGCTTAAAATGTAGTCGAAAGAGTTTCAAACAAAAGCCACCTGATTTTTAAAACCATCTTCTGAAACATTTTGGGAGAGTTGATTCCAGTTTACTTCAATTAGCCTCTTGTATTCAAATCCGACTCTCACCTTAACGCTGGTGTCTCTTGTGAACCGAGCAATCCAACTGGAGATCCAGTATCCAACCCGGGTGGAAAGTTAGCTCGTGAACTGACGAAAGCCGGTGAAATGACCCTCCGAAAATGGGGTTTGCCATTAAGTTAACTACCCAACCCTGTAAAAAACCATTTGTTATAAGAGCTACAAAAAAAGAAACGGGACTTTCTAACCTACGACGAACTCGCAAACGGAATAAAGGTAATAATTTAAAAAGTTGCACGTGGAACGTAAGAAGCCTTTATCAGCCTGGAGCGATGGCTCTGCTCATATAAGAAATGAATAAAGCCAAAGCAGATATCATTGCTTTATAGGAAATGAGGTGGAGGAAGAAATAATTCCAAATACCAAATTCGCAGCTATTTTTTAGGATCAACAATATTTTCAAAAGAATTTATAATGGTATTTTTAAAATATTGATAGGGACAGTCTTTTCACCTCCAGACAAATATTATCCTATCTGATAGCTAGCCGGTACAGTAGAGGTGGAGGGGTAGGCTTCATTTAACTGGTAATTATTCTACATGTTTCATTTAACGGTGACTGGTTGGGCGTGCCTAGATCTTCCCCAGACGGGACAAGCATATTCCCCTGTTGAGAAACATAAGGCCTCAGCTGTTGACTTCAAGACCTGATGGTTTGCACCCCACTTGCTCCCTATAAGCTTCCGAAGAAGGTTGTTCTCGTAGAACCTTTTGTCTTGTGCTCTGACAGTGGAATTTATACGTTAGTGACCGGTCTAGTACCACTCTAAGATATTTGGGCCTATCAGTACGTTTCAAGCGTTGTCCCTCCCAAGAAACATTTAGTTTACATGCGCCAGTTGGTTGTTGAGATCGAATGCACATACTTGGGTTTAGTAGGGTTTGGCTTTAATGAGTTTTGTTTGTAGTAAGTTGACATCATGTTTAAAGCCTTTTCGATTGTCGACTCTACTTGTGTAAGTGTTTTTTCCTTTACGGCTATACCAAGGACGTCAGCGTAAATAAAACTCACATTCTGAGGGTGCATTGATTGGTCGTTGGTGTAGATGTTAAATAAGGACGGCGCCAGAACGCTTCCTTGAGGTACGCCATTTTCTTGGGTTCTCTATCTGCTCTTTTTTCCATTTAGTACAACGTAGAAGCGTCTATTACACAACAGTAATCTAATGATATTTACCAGGTCATAGTCAAGCACAGTGTTATAGATCTTAGTTAGCAAGGTTCTCTGGTTTATCGTATTATAGGCCGCTGTGAGGTCTATCAAGGCTACTCCCACTCTCTCTTTCTGCTCAAATCCCTCCTCTATGTATTCTGTTAGGTTCAACACTTGGCCTGTGCATGATTTACCTGGTCTGAAGCCTGCTTGTTGTGGAATTCGTTTTGCATCTACTGTTTCCTGGATGCAGTTCAAAATGAGGCGTTCAGAAGGCGTTCAGAAGGGCTACTACTTTTGATTTACGCCACAGTTTTGTAATCTGGTAGGTAGAGCGACAGATGTTAAATAGATCGAGCATCCATTGTCTCGCTTTTTGCCCTAGATGTTTTATCTGCTCTGTTAGGATATCGTCCACCCCAGGTGATTTTCCATTTTTCATACAGTCAATGCCACTTTTGAGCTCTTCGATGGTAAATGGGTTTCGCAAGAGAGTTGTTTCCTGATCTTGAGTTCTTATAATCTTTAGCGTTTTGCAACGATTGTTTGTTTTGCGATTTAGAAGCAGTTGGTGGACTATCTGATTTGGCGTTATTGCACATAGCTCTTTTATCTCTGTGGGATCACCATTAAGTTTTTTGATCATATTTCAAGCCTGCTTACTACTGTGCGTTATATCCATTTTACTTAAAGTCTCGCTCCACCGTTGTTGTCTGGAGGCACTTAGTATTTGCTGCAGTCTTTCCCCTACCTCAGCCGTAACTTCGCTAAATGGGTCTTTACTATATTCTTCGGTGTACTTTGTCATAATGTCTTTTGCTTCATCGTTCAAACCAGATATGTAATGTTGTTGACATCCTCTGGGTATGTGTTTACGTGAGATTCGTTTTAAAAGTTTGATGAAAGCCTCATAATTTTTGGGGATCGGGACTATATTTTTCGCTTGTATTTCCAATATATCAGTAAATTTTTCCCAAAACCACTGTGAAAGTGGTTTTGGGAGCTTTGAAAGTGATTTAGGGAGCTTTTATAGCGCTGTATACGGTTATTCCCACGGGCCTATGTTGCGTCTTCGGTATAGGCTTATATACCTTCCTAACGCAACGATCCTATAAAGATATGCTGGTGAAGGTGTTGGAAGGTATTTTTGGTGAAGGATCAGGGTAGTAACCTTTCTTTCATATTTTGCTTTGGAACGTATAGGGTAGTTTTGGGTCATGTAGACGTGCCAGGTTGTTTTGTTCAGCCCACGATTCCACAAGATATTCATTTTTATCAGTTGAAGCGTAGCCCCAAAGAACATTATCTCTATTAAAATCACCGAGAATGAATCTGGTTTTTTGAGAAGCGAAATTTTTTGGAGGGGACAAAAAAACTCTCCAGGGTGGTTTTTACACAGATGTTACTGTGCAGGCTCCTATTTCGGCGGTCAGAATTTCACTGTCGTTTTTTCAGCTGATGTTACATCAATATCTCTTCTCACAAAAAACTTGTGGGGCAAAAAAGAAAAATCGCGTGTGTTCCCGTTTTTTTTTGCTTTGGTTTTTGAATATATTTTGATTGAAAAAAATTATTTTTGACTTTAAAAGGTGACATTTTAATAGAAAATTTCAGTTTTAAACAACTTTTATGTATATATATATATATATATATATATATATATATATATATATATATATATATATATATGTACCAAAACTGCATAGAATTCACCCAGATGCGCCCTTGTGCATAGTGATAAATTCAGCGGTTTTTTCATATTTGGTGGTATGCTTGCGTATGTAATATGAAACTATAAAACAGTATTCAACGTTGTAGTTCCTTTTAGTACTATTTTTTTAATATAATCAATATCCTAATAAAAGCTATATTATAAAACTTTGTACAGTGAAACTACATTTACAATGTTTTTCAAACACAATTTGTTTATCTCGCTTGGCAAAATCGAAGTTCTTTATTAACAAAGACTCCAAAGAAAGCAAAATTTTAATAAACGACTCCCTTTAAAGTCTGGTGTACATCAATGACGACCGTGCTTGTAAATATATTTATATCGTTGATAATTGTTCCACATGAATTATTTTTAGAGGATCACAAGATACTAATAAGGATTAGGGAGCACGTAGCTGATTTTGAAAGGTTAATATGGCTATAAGGCGATTATTTTCGTCTTAAATTCAGCTCAGATAATTCGAATATTATTTTTTTCTGAAATACTATCCCTATTTTATAATTAATTTTCGAATGTTTTTACAGATGCTCACAATATTGTTCTCAAGCTTTTTTTATTGTGGTATTTTAACATTCTTTACTATCTTAATTGGGATAATGTCGGAAAATAGGAAATATATAGAAGAATATATCCTAAAAACAATAATTGTTACTTGTTTTTAGTAATTCGAATAAACACCAAAAATAATTTTAAGAACTAACACAGATATCTCAAATATTTTTAAGCTCTGGCACCTTTTTTATTTGAAAATCAGCTTAAAAACTTTTCGAACTTTAACTCCAGCAACAACAGAACGTTTTAAATAAATTTTCTGCCAAGACTAATCCTGTTTGTCTTCCATCCTTCCAATTTTGTTTAAAACAACACCACACAAAAAAATTTCATATAAACGTAGCACAATCTGAAATTGTAAACTCTTCTAAAAACAAATCTGAAGTTAAAAGTTTTTATTTTTATTTCTTCCATCGTCGAAAACTTGATAAAGTATGTCCGCTGATTATTTTTACATGTAGACCACGAATATTTTATATAATTAGGAGTCTTGTTGTTGCTTGGAGACTACCAAAGAGAATTAAAGTACTATTATAAAAATAATACCTCAATCAACCATGGGAGCTTATCGTCTATGCCTTGCCTAGCTCAGTATCTCAAGTGTAAGTTCGTCTTGTCTTAAACTATAAAACAAATTTTAACCAATCATATTTATTAAAAATAATAAAAAACAATAATCAACAGTGCCAAAGCTTAACAATTAATTCGTGAGCATGATACTTATGGCTTCGACGGGCTGCTTGCGTGTCCTCTCAATTAAATGTTATGTCCTCTGAAAGCTGCAGTTGTTCCATTAATTGTTTCGTTAAATATTCTAGGAATATCCAGTTATTCCGTATTCTCCAATACAGACAATAAAATCTGGAATACGGTCAATAAACTCTTAAATATGGTCAATGAACTCGATATGGTCAATAGAGTATGGTCTTGAATGTGGTCAATAAACTAAAAAATACAACAACTTGTATTAGAGACACATCAAAAGGGTTTAACTTCCTTGCCATTTTACAAAATTACAATTAAACAAATAGCGAATGGCAAGGATAAAATGAAATATAATTATTACTACTTAGTTAAATTCTGTTCAGATCCGTAGATGCATATAATCGAGAAAACGTGCTTTCGAAAGAAGTAATGTTATGAATATTGGAAATGCTGTCAGAATTATAGAATAAAGATTACAATGAAAGTACTTACCCCAAGAGAATGTTATAGACCATAAAATGAATCTTATAATAATGTTTGCCTTCTTTTATAAATTTCAAAAACAGGCAAAAAATTATATTCCCACTACGTTAGAAAAGTTGACTGACAGAAAGTAGGGCGACTGAATGAAGTTAACACAGATGTCTTAGGATTTGTCAGACATGCTCGCTAAGAGCGGTTCCAGACCCGCCGGCTGGAGGAAGAGGAGGCGAGTTTAGTCGGTAGGCGGTCTCGACACGTGGTACAGCGAGACGGACTGAATCCGACACACCAGGGACACCTTCCCTGACGGTCTTTAGAAGATTCTCACCTCCCAAAAAAAAAAGATGTCTTAGGATGTTCTACACGATGGAATTAGCTTTTTTGTCAATATAGAAAAGAATATTTAGTCTACCAGACAGAAAGAGAGAGGACGAATATTTATTCTACGGGACAGAAAAAGAAAGAAAAGAAAGACAGAGGAATAAAAGAAAAACAGAGTAAAAACTAAACTGGAGATAGAGAAATTATTAAATTAATAAAGAAATTAAATTAAAATAAATATATAAATATAAATTAATAAAGATGTTACGTTTATAACATTACACACTTTAAACAAAGACAGCAGTATGACGAGTGGCAGTGCTTGCATCATCATTCTGACTTTACAACCCAGCGTGGGTCATAGCCTTCTCAAGAATTTCTCTCCAGTCGTCCCTATCCATCGCATTCTTCCCCCAAGCACGTATTTCCAGATTTCTCACGTCTCATCGATGTTATCAAGGAACCTTGTTCTAGGTCTTCCTCATCTTCTCTATCAAGGAGCATTTTTCTAGCTGGGTCATTTTGTTCCATCCGCATTACATGCCCTATCCACCTCAGACGTCCTATCTTAATATGTTTTACGATATCTGGTTCCTGGTATATTCTGTAAAGTTCGAAGTTGTTTCGTCTTCTCCACACTCCATTGGCATTCACTGCTCCATAGATTCACCTTAGTACTTTTCTTTCGAAACATTCTAACATGTTATCATTACTTTTTGTTAGAGTCCAAGTCTCTGAACCATATATGTTAAGACTGGGCGTATTATTGTTTTGTAGAGTTTTATTTTTGTATTTCTCGATATAATTGTGGATTTAAAGAGATTATTAAGCCCAAAATGTATCCGTTGGCTGTGTAAATTTTGCGGTAGTATTATTTTCGCTGTTAAATGAAGTAAAGTTAAGTTTAGTGATTGCTGATTGTACAGGCTGTACCCAATTGGTAGTGTGCGCCATATTCAAGCTCTGGTCGGTCCCTGTGGGATCCTTGACTCCGCGCACCAGTGCACTTACTATCCAGTCGGATTTTTAAACTCTTTTAAGGCTGTAGACCCTTCCATATTCCTAAAAGCATAGTTTTTATAATTGCGTAGATCCCATACTATCTAAGTGGTGAGTAAGTTATTTTTTCCTACTCCTCCAGCTATTTTACTAACCATCGAATGAGATGGTCATCTGCATCTGTGGTACTAACTTCGCCAGCAGGTATGGACACTCACATACGGAGGCTATGCTGACCTAGATGAGATGACGAGAATATTTGCGACATTTCTTAGCGCGCATTCAAGTCCTGGACTGGAGTGCGCCAACACATGAGCCCGTCTCATCCTGATGCATACAACGGGAGCTCGAGCGGAAGTACGAGAATCTCGGTAGACTGATGAGATTCACCGACGAGGATCTCATCCGGATGGGGCAGGAGGAATTCCGGTACAAGGGCCGATTCATCCTTAATTATTTGATGGAAATTTTTCCGGATAATACTAAGAAACAGATTCGGCGTGCTCGGGCCAAGTCGAATACAAGAAGTTCCTCGAAAGTCTCAAGGAGGAAAAGCGACCTAGGAATCGCTCTCCGAGTCCCGTCGCTGAACCTTCTACCACTGAGACTTTCGCAAACTATGCCTCTTCTGAAGGAGAAACCTTGCCGGTGAGAGCACCAGCTCAGGATAAATCGGACACCCTCTCGTCCCTCGGGCTCAATAACGCAGGTCAGCACAATGACACCCCACTGTCCGCTAATGTGCAGAACTCCGAAGTTGATAAGCCTGTTTCGTTAGAGACTGTGTGAGGATTGCCTCTTACATGAATGATTATTTCAATAGCAAGAACGGATGGTCTGAAACAGAACAGCAGATATGTAGGTATACTCAATACACGAATGCTGAGCGACATCGTGATAGCGTCAGGTCTATTTTAAATGAGTATATCGCCGCAGAGTTTGTTACTGCGAGTACCGGAAGCGAAACAGCAGACAACACCAGAACAAATCGAAAGCTTCTAACGCCCCGGCTATCGAAAATAGACGACATCAAAGAGCTCAACGATACCGTTTGACCCAAACCCGATACCATACCGACAGATCCGCTCTGGCTCGGGCAATCATAGATAATAACCCCCTCTTTGGCAATGATGTACACTCTGACATCAAAGCTGTTGAACGGAAATATCGGACGATCTTTTCATCG
Source organism: Diabrotica balteata (assembly GCA_918026665.1). NCBI lineage: Eukaryota > Metazoa > Arthropoda > Insecta > Coleoptera > Chrysomelidae > Diabrotica > Diabrotica balteata. The sequence continues at coordinate 38,089,837 of OU898284.1, forward strand.
AGATCGCCTAGAGATGACGAACTGATTTCAGATCAGAAGGAACCGCTACTGATAAGCCATGCTGTAACAGAAGCGGAAATCTCGGGACCTTATAAACCATAAAGTCTCAAGCAGAAGTGGTCCTGACTCTATTAGGATCAAGGATCACTCCAGTTTGGTGTTACTCCTGAGGTATTGAAGGATTGCAGGACCACTTTGATACCAAAGGGTGGCGATCCACTGGAGGTAGGTAATTGGCGTCCGATAACCATCTCTTCAGTAATGATAAGGGTGTTGCATCGCTTGCTAGGGAAGAGGCTTGCGGTGCTAGATTTCCATGAGAACCAGAGAGGCTTTCGGCAGGTTGATGGCATTGGATTAAAGAGCTTGACGCTTTAGGAAAGGAAAGAAGAAGAGGTCTTATCCTTATAATATTATATCCATCGATTTATGGAAAGCTTTCGACACAGTCTCACAACGATCAATTGAAACTGCATTGAATCGCTTTGGGTTAGACGTGACATTTAAGAGGTATGTGGTACTTAAATTTTCGTACGATGGTCGCTGCCGAAAGCAAGTCGACATCGAACATCAAGATGTGTAGAGGCGTCGAAAAGGGAGATCCCTTGTCACCATACCTCTATAACATGGTGGTCGATTAGCTGTTATGCAAGCTTGAGAGAGACAAGCCTGGCCTTCCAATGCAGTGCAGGAAATCTCAGTTGGTACTGATAATTTAATCCTGCTATTTGAATCGGCCAAAGATGGTACCAGACAGCTTTGGGGAGCCGTAGAATTCTTCGAGAAGAGAGAAATGTCGATTAACGCTGGTAAGAATGCAGCTCTCTCTTTTCTGTCGGCAACGACAGGATTCGGCAGCGGCAACCGAGTAAGTTGGATACTTAGGCCGAATGTTTAATGCATTGGTACAGACCAGGGTAGCCTTCAACGAGCTGTAGACATAGCTCGATCGTATTCATCGCATTATCTTCGCAAAGCAGTTGAAAAGAAAGGGTGTATTTTCGAGATAGAGCCGCGAATAAGATGCGCCGACGGGACTCTAACAATACCTTGTCGCGCAACAGGATGAGCGAGTAATTGTCGTGGACGTTGCCGTCAGCTGGGAGGGTACAGCCGCCGCCAATAAAACGGCGCTGTATACTGAGCCTCGATTCCTTTAGACCATGCATAACCGATATCCTGGAAAAACCATTTGCATGGCACCTTTAATCGTTGGAGCTCGCGGAAAATGGTGTCAGTCGAATGGTTCGAAATCCGCAATTTTATCACTAAGGCAATTCAAGGTAGTATTCATATTCATAGTCATTTTATAGAGTCTTAGCATAAGTGGCTTTTAAGAATTTTACTTCGAGTGTAAGTACCGGCTTGGTAAGTGCAGAGGAGGGTGGTGGATCTAGTTTTGATTAATACTGGCCAAACATAGGGCCATAAAAGGCCATACGCTGCTGGTCTGTTACTTTCCGGATCGGAACGGAGAGAAACAGAGGGGGTTTGGTTGCGTGATGATCGTAGCCACCCAGCCGGTATCGTCCGGCCTGCAAATCAAAAGAGATATGGCTCCACTCTGATAGCGCTCCCAGGTATACAAATTCGTTCACTGCTTGATGACGTCGTTTTCTATAACAAGTGGCCGTAGGATTTGTGGTTGCGTGCTTCTCTTTGCATACTTCGTTTCGTTGGTGTTTAATATTAAACCCATTTTTGCAGTTAATTCTTTTAATGTTTTATACGCCTTTCGTACTGTTATTTTCGTACTGCCTATTAGCATAGGCAAGTATTTGCTTAGATTTATTATATATTGAGTTAATGGTTGTGATCTGTGACATACGTACTACTTTTTCCAGATCCAGATTGAACAGTATACAGCCAGTCATCTTCTCCAATATATTATTGGACTTTCGTAAACTCCGTATTAAATTTCAACCTCGTACAATTAGTAGATCAAGTTACTTTTATGAGTCACCCTCCCCAATTTCTAGTCTAGGTATAATTAATAGATTTAAATTTGTAATAGAGATATAAAATAATAAATTATTGTTTATTTTTACTATTTAAAACGATAGTATTTCGGAACATCGAAAACGTGTATATTTTATCGCTATAATGACCGATATCAAACAATATTTGTATTGTAATGATTAACCTGGTAGATAATGAGTTATAAATGATCTAATTTACCTTTTTCTTTTGCTATTTTCCTATCGTTAACGATTTAATCTTTGTTTGGCTTAAACTGAACTTCAACTAAAAAACGCTAATGCCTTTTTTAGAAAAAGTTCCAGGCGAACTTCAGAAATTTCAGCCGAACTTAATTAAGCAACTTTGAACAGCTTTAGCTCTTTTATTATATTTTTATTAATTATTTGAATGCATTCTCCTCTTTTAGAACCGACGGAAAATCTAATATTCTGTTGTCGAAATGCAGGAATGCATAGATCCTCTGAACAATATAATTAGGTTACCTCAATTCTTGGACTTGGATAATAAAAGTGTACTTCAATGATTTAAATAAAATTTGAATTACCCAAGTTTTAATGAACTTTAATATTTATTAGGTTGATTAAACTTATAAATTTGATGGGATATTTATTATTTAGGAAATGAGATATGGTTATTTACTATTAACCTTTCTATTCCAGAAAATTGTTAATTATCTAACTGTATATATATATATATATGGATCTAAATTAAGGATCACTCGAAGAGAAGTGGGTTTTTCAGTCAAAAGGTGGAGAGCAAAAATACAAAGAAGGTGGTTACTTCATCTATTTATTGAAGACGTTTCGCTTTCTAATCAGCATCCGTTCATCTAAAAAGAACAAAGACACTTAGCAGTCAATGATATTAAAATTGTAAAGAAGCTTACAACAATGGACATTAAAAGATTATGTTGTATAAACAATAAATTGAACTAAATAAAGTTAACAATTTTCTCAAACTTAGCACAGCAAAAGAACATGTGGTAATTGTACATGTTATCATCATCTTTGGCTCGACAATCCTCTGTGGATCTTGGCCTGCTCTAAGATTCGTCGCCATTCTGTTCGGTTTTTGGCAACATGTTGCCATCTTCTGATTTTTAATATTCGTAAGTCGGTTTCAACTCCATCTAACCACCTAATTCGCGGTCGGCCTTTGCTTCTTTTTCCTACAGGTGTTCCTGTGGTTAGCTTTTTAGCAATCGTATTTTCTGGCATTCGTATTATGTGTCCAGCCCATCTAAGTCGCTGTGTTTTAATGAACGTTATGGCATCTGGCTCATCAAAGAGCTAATACAATTCAAAATTATATCTTCTGCGCCACTGGAGGAATCCAATCATTTCGATTTGCTAGGGTGTTATCTGCTTCTTCGATATGATGGCCATTAAATTTTGCATCGAAAAATTCAACCCACCTGTTTAGGATTGAGGCCGTATCATTCAGGATGTTTCCTTCTACATCAGCTCCTTATTCTTGGCTTAAACTCTTTGCGCATTTTGTTTAGATTTCTGTAGAACTTTCGGGTTTCATTTTGATTTCTTAGCCATTCTGTGCTTTCCAACTGCTTTTGCTCAAATTGTCTTTTTTTTCTTCTATGTAATCGTTTTTGTGTAATCGGATGTGTGCATCCAGCTTGATTTGTCTTTAGGTATGCCCTGTTTTTGTTATCTGTTGCTTCTTGGCACTCCTTGTCAAACCATTCGTTTTCTTTAACTGGTTTGGTTTTCCCCAATATTTTTGTTGCTTTCTCAGTTATTATGTTTTTACATTTTGTCCACAGTTTCTCTACATTTTCCCCCACCTCCAGGCTCTCCATTTCGTCGTTCATTTGTCTCCTATACTCTCTCGCAACGGTTTCAATGCGCAGGTTATCAACATTAATTCTGTCTTGTTTCGCGTGTTTATCTTTCTTTAGGTTTGATATTCTTCCTCTGATTTTTGCCATTACAAGAAAGTGGTCACTGTCAATGTTTGGGCCTCGGTAGCTTCTGACGTCTATGAGATCTAGACAGAGATCTAATGCAAATTGTACATGTAGGTATATAAAAATTATGTAAAAAATGCTTAGTAAAAAAGTAAAAACATTAATATGAAGACGAACTAAAAAGATCAAAGATGCACTTCCAAGAGTGTATCAATAGTTAAATTTTGATTTTAACTTTAGGTAACATTATTAAAGTGATTAAGATTGAAATTTAGTAATTTGAAAGTATAATGAAGTTACCACTCAGAGCTTCTAATCTACTGCCGGTAAAATGAAAGCAACAAGTATTAACAAACGCCAACAACGTGAAAAGACAGTGGCCTTGAGGTCAAAATATGACAGAGCAGCAAGGCTAAATATCAACTCTAATACAATAGAGCGGTTTATTTAAAAATTATGATAAATTTGGGTGACAACCTGTCAGTGAAGAACCAAAAAATGAAAGAAAGGTGTCACCATTCCCCAGTGATTGGTTAAGAGAAACAAAGAGTAATCAAGCCAGGTCAATCCAAAATATCATATATTAATAGTCTACGTTGTGGCTGGTTAGCCAGCCACAGGTGAAGAATAATTAAACTTCCAACAGTCCAAGGTTCACAACATTTGGAACTGAGATTAATCAGATTCTATGAATCAATTATAATTATAAAATTGTATTGAACTATTTGATTAGAAACAATTAATACATATGTAAATGCACGTTGACAAAATAATCAATGTAATGTAAGTTGCATGAATCTAGTTAAATAAAGTAGAAAAATATATTATTTTATTTTATTTTATTTATATTTGAAATTATTTAATAAGAATATATGATAAAGCATACACCTTAGAGGACAATTTTAAAGTAAATAATATATTAAGCCTAATTCTGCAATAATAAAGCATGATAAACATATATCAAATACATTCATTTTAAATGTTGAACTAAAAGCGTTGTGAGACAACAAAAGCACACAACTTTAAAAACGTCACAAAACTGCAATAGTTCAAGTCGGGATTTTTAAACCTCTGAGATTGTTCGATACAACATAAGCGTTGTACTTTTTGTGTACTTCGAGCGAGAATGCCAGAAAAACCAAACTGTTATCGCTGATAGCAGTGATTTTGCTGAATACAAACGACAGCCACTCTTACAATCGAGATCAAGCTGTTTAGAAAAGGGTAAATGTCCTTTTTATTCTGTTTCTTTTGAAACTTTAATGTGAACAGTTTGATTTAAAAAGAATTAAACTTTTGAATAACTATACCTGTACATGGTAGGTATAATTTTTTTACTTCAGATTTTTAATTTGTTAAAGGAACAAATTAAGGCTTAATCCCAAATAGAGATAATATTTAACCTAAACATGCCACAAGAAAACAGGTTCAGAACTTATTTTTAAAGCTTTGGTATTATACAGTGTGTCCGTAAAGTATGGAATAAATTCGATATTTCCTAAATGAAAAATGAAAACACGTCGATTTCTAAGTTTAATGTTCTACATTCTACAACAAAGTTTTATTTATGACATTTTTAGATCGATGAAAAAGAGCTGATTCCAAAAAAGTATAATAATCGGGGTCTAATCGAACATAATTTGAAAAAAGAAGTTCAATAATTGTATTAGTTTGTGAATGTTTTGTATTATTGCTTAGAATTAATTTGAAGTAAAAATAAATTTGAGTGTAAAGCAAAGAATTGAAATACTCATGATGGTTGGGTATGGAGACAAATCGCAACTCAGATGGAAGTGTGTAATTTATTTAATGATAAATATCCAGAAAGACCCATAACGCAGTCAACAGTAAGTAAGATTGAAAAGAAATTTCGAGAAAATTTATTTACATGTTAAAATGCACACAAATCAGGTAGTCACTTTGTAAATTATGATACAACATTAGAAGTTCTACTTGCTTTTGAAGAAGATGCGTACACTTCGATGTTTGATTACACAAAGTAATAAAACTTGAAAAATAGCACCCCTTTAGATGCACACTTGTACAGGAATTAAACGAGGATGATCCAAATAAAAGAATACAATTTTGCGAAACAATGATGGATAACTGCCACCGAAACCCTCTCTTGGTTCAAAATATCATTTTTCTGATGAGGCTACATTCACATGAGTTGGCGACGTCAACTGTCAGAATTGTAGATATTGGGCAAAAGAAAACCCTAACTGGATTCCGGCAGCATCATACACAATACCAGCAAAAGATAAACGTATGGGCATGACTAAAAAATAGAATCATCGGACCCTACTTTTTCAAAGTAATTTAAACAAGCCAGCATAACTTCTGTTCGGTTCTATGAGCATTGATTTTTTTGACAGTAGGGAGGCTGCTAACCTTGCTCACCAACTCCCTTTTCGGAGGACCAAAGAAAATAAAAACAAGAAAAAAAACTGGAACGAACATGTAAACCGAATGTGACTAGAGAGATTAGCGAACATCTGTAAAAATAACAAACCGTATAGCAGAAGACCCGTTGAAAGGCCGCCAAAAAGGTGGAAAGATAATGTACAGTCAACAACGACTGAAACAGAATAAGAGGCAGACAAACAGGAGTAATCCTAGTTGCATGAAGAAGAAGGAGAAGCATTACTTCAGCTTTTAAGGGAAGTATCTCGTACCTACTTTAGTTAATTTATTCCCCAGTAGAATTAATCCTGGAGGTTTTGATAAAAGTTTATGGTTTCAACAGAATGTGGCGCCTCCGCATTATGCTGTAGATGTTCGAAGGTACCTAATCGAAATTTTTCCGAACAGGTGGATTGGAAGACGTGGACATATTGAATGACCAGCGAGGTCGCCAGACCTCGATCCTTTCGATTATTCTATGTGGGGTGATTTGAAGAATGTTGTTTATAATACGAAACCTGCAAATATTGAAGACTTAAAACAAGAATTCGTAAAGACTATTTCTCAAGAAACCATAAACAAGGTTCTACAAGAATTTTGTACAACGTTTGGTTTGCTGTCAAATAGAACAAGGGCTACAATTCGAACATTTAAGATAAAGTCAAGTATTAATTACTGGAATACTTATTATTTATTATAAGTTATTTATTATAATTTATTAATATTAGAAATCAATAAAAATTAATTTTCTAAGCACATATCTTTCAAATTATATTCGTTAGACCCCCAGTATTATACTTTTTTGAAATCAGGTCATTTTTATCGATCTAAAAATGTCCTAAAATACAGGGTGTTTCATTTAAAAAAACAACCGACGACGTCATCATCTTAATATGTATCACCTTGTATAATAAAATTTTATTGTAAAATGTAGAACATTAACACGTTCATTGCCACCAGTTAATTACTTGTGCATCAGCTGTGTGGCCACCTTTTTTTTTCTGATTTTTATATTGAATGTTTACAATGAATAAAAAACGGTATTACAAACTATGAAAATTTCATTAGAAATGCCAAATTTACAGTAATTTTTGGCGATGTGGCATTAAAAAATAAAAAATGAAACGCTTAGGGTAAATGCTATTTAAAAAAACGTGATCCAGTGCAAGCGTTGAAAAAATAAATAGTTGATTTTCCTTTATTTTGCCTAGAACATATTAGGCACTCCTTCCTTAGGACTTGTTTTACCTTTTTGGAAGTATCTCCTGTACTGCAATTTGCTTCAATTGTTTTCTCTATTTTTTCAAGTTGTGCTCTCCAAGAGCAATTTTATTTTTATTTTCAACACCACCCTCTGGCAACTCCAGAGTTGCCAGAGGGTAATGTTTGTTGGTTTGTTGGTTGCCAGTAAATTTTGTTCGATGCAAGTATGGGTAAATATGATTATGGAATGCCACAATCAACTAACTCATATAAAACAATTTTATCAGTGCAACCTTTTACGAGCGAATAATAATTGCAAACAGGTGTTATCATGGTCTATCAAAGTACTTAGCTAACAAACGTCTGTCTCAAAAAACTCGTATAAGGCTGTATAGAACACTGATAGTCCCTGTTCTCACATATGGATCAGAGGCATGGACGCTAACGAAAACAGATGAATCCGCTCTATCCATTTTTGAAAGAAAGGTGCTACGCAAGATATTCGGAGCGGGCTGTGAAAACGGAATATGGAGGCGTAGATATAACTTTGAACTGCAGAATATCTACAAGCATACGTTTGGTGGTAAAGATATTACCACTATAATTAAGCGAAACCGCCTGCAGTGAGCAGGACATGTAGCCCGGGCCCCTAAATCGAACATGATAAAAAAGATTCTAACAGCGCAACCTGTGGGAATGAGAAGACGGGGTAGACTGAAGCTGAGGTGGATGGATGCGGTAACACAAGATGCGCAGAAGATCGGAGTCGGCAACTGGAAAATGCAAGCAAGGAACAGAACAGAATGGCGTAGAAAGCTTGAGAAGGTCGAGGCCCTCTAAAGGCTGTAGCACCAAGATGATAACCTTTTACGTGACCACAATCACATTCATCGTAATGCAGCACACCAGCTACATCACCAGCGGAGACATACATACTAAACTCTTCAGACTTCTCTACTGCTTTCGGTTCTTCAAATATTATCGCAGAGACATTTCAATTAAATAACATGTAAAACTTCTTAATTTATCAATAAAAAAAGTAAAATAAAGTTTACTTACCTTAACTTGGTCTTTAATTGCGTTTACTAGCGCAGCACATACTTTCGGTACTATCTTTGAGATAGCCTGTTTCGAAATCTTAAATAAATACATCAAGCTGCTGTAATAATCTCCAGTTGCCAGAAAGCGCAATATTACAGCTAATCGTTCTTGTGGAGGTATAGCCTTTCTACAGTAGTATCTGCTTTTCTTATTACTGGCGCAATTTTTTGAAGCAACAATTCCATATCTGAACTACTTATGCGTAAAAAATTTTTAACGCATCCATCGGTTCGAAGTTCTAATAAAACATCATCTTTCTTTAAATCCGACAATAATTCCTTTCCACCATATTCTTCCCATTTCTTTAAACTTGGACGGATCCAACATTTACGCTTTCATTTTCATGAATCACCACACAAAATTAGAAAGCACGCGGTAGCAGTTAATAAGTCTTTCTCCATCATGTCACAAAACTACAGCAGTGTGGACAAAATGTCGCACTCAACTGAATTAGTGATTCGACAAATTCAAACATTCATTAACATTGTTGCACTACATAGAACAGTTTGTTTTATGTCAAAGGTTTAATGAATTAAACATTTAACAACTTGTTGCAACATAAAATTGCTACAAGTTGCCAAATGTTGTTCCAGTGTGGATGCGCCTTTATATTCATTTAACATGCCTACTAAATTTTGATTGCATATGTTTACTATTGCCGCGCCACACCCAGGTGTAAGTGGCAACTCAACAAAACCTCAAAATACACTCATGGTTGTAGTTGGCAATTAACGTGTTAAACTTAAAAATCGGCGTGTTTTAGATTTTTTAAAAAGGCTTTACGTTTGGAAATATCGAATTTATTCCATACCTTACGGAAACACAGTATACAGAAATAAAATATATATAAAATAAAGACATAAATATAGACAGAAATATTGGTAGCATACCTAGCGATATTTCTGTGACAGCAGTAATTTCATAGGAAAAAGTTTAACATGATAAACGAGCCAGTTCAGTTATTTTCTACGCAATTCGTGTACGGTGATAACCGTCAGAATATGCGGAACTGAAACTGCTATCGAATTGAATTATTGTTGAGGATACAGTGAATAAAAAGATATTGATTCCCTTTATCGGTAGCACAAGCTGGCAATTCGACCGAGGACGTTTATTTTTTGTCATAAATTTCCGATTACGGCTGTACTTAGTGTTGGTGACTAATTTCCACCGATACCGACCTCTAATTTATTTTTATCGGATTTACTGGATAGTCTGCAGTAGAGCTGAAATTTATTTGCTTTGAAATGTGTAATTAGATGAAGTTCTTGTTCCACTGTTTTTACTTTGGTCTTTTAGTGGTTTGTGTACAAAAAATACTTTTTAATTGTTTTATAAAGCGTAGGTGGTGGTTTTTATTTATTAATAAATTCATTATTTGTTACTACCAAACATCCACAACTAATATTGTTACTAAAAAAATCACCACTACATTTCATTTTTGGTTGATAACAACAATTATCTCGCTCTTTGCTGTAATTTTGTAACCCCAAAGTGTGTTACATGAAGCAACTTTAACATACTATGTTGCAAAGAATTCGGAATTATAACTAGGTATGTCCCTATAAAATATTAAATCATTTACAGTGGGTGATCAAATTATTATGATCACTTCAAAAAACTTTGTATTTTGCTGTTTAATAAAGAATAAAACTGCATATAAGCGTCTAATGATGTGAATATAATATATAAATAGATCATAAACACGTTCTTTTACAAAATTTTAAAATATTTTTTCTTTGACCTTAAATAACAATTTTTTTAATATTTTGTGTGACCTCCTTTAGCTTCGATGACAGCTTTGATCCTCCTTGGTATGATTTGAATGTTTCTCAGGCAGTCTTCTTTTATTTTATCGTTTCTGTGCCAGATGGCAATGAGTCTCTCAATTAACTGCTGCTTATTTGTGACAGTTTCCTGGGCAATCCCCTCTTCATAAGCTCCCATAGATTTTCGATCGAATTGAGGTCTGGAAAATTACCTGGCCACTTCAGTACTTTAATTTTCTTTTTTTTCCAGGTACGATGTTACTGTTTTTGCCTTATGCACGTGTAATCGTGCATAAGGTAAATCCTTCGATTCGCCAAAACAGTCTTTGATTTGTGGCATGAGCTTTCTTTCCAGAACTTTAATATACTGATGTTAATTCATCATTCCATTCACAATGTACAGCCTCCCTGTGACCTTACTGCTGATCACAGACCATACCATGATCTTGAGAGAATGCTTTACTCGCTCCACTATGCAATCCTTGTGATATTTTTCACCCACTCGCCTTCGGACGAAGGCTGACTTATCCATGAGTATCTCCACTGTAGACTCGTCGAAGAAACAAACATGTGAATAAAAAAAAACTATAAGATATTTTTTTTTGATAAAAACAGCGCGGTTATAGAGATTTAAACTATAGTAGTGACGTAATTTACCTTATTCCATTCCTCAATTGTCCAATTTTGGTGTTCTTTGGCCCATTCCAGTCTCTTTTTGATCGTTGCGATGGTCAACTTTGATTGCAGGCGATATGATTTGAAACCTTGCTCAGCAAGCCTTCTGCGGACTGTCATGTCAGAAACTGTCATCACAGCTTCACGAATAAGTCCCGTGAGGATTCTTCCTGGCTTCTTTATATTGTTTACGAACATATCCCTCATTTTTCTTTCGTCTTTTCTAATACTTCTTCTAAATCATTATAGAATTTTTTAATTTCTTCTGGTTCATAGTCTTGTGTGGGTGCATATACTCGTAATATGTTCACATTGATTGTTGTTGATTGTATTTGTATCATCAGTTTTAAGTAAATTTAGTAATATGTGTAAACTCAAGCGCAAATTCACCACAATGTGTATGTTGTCACGTAATTTGACACAAATGACAGTTCTAGAGCTGTTAACGTCAAAAAAGTAAAGTTATTGTTGGATGTAGGTTGAATCTTATTGGAATTTCACGTATAATACACAAAACAATCACTTAAACTAAAACTGTATTGAAGTAAAAAAATAGCACATTTAAATATTGTAACGATCAATGTAAAATACGTTCTTGCTTAATGGTGTTGTGTTGACTCGAGATGAGCGTGGACTGTGACTGCCTGTGTTTCCCTTCTCTGGTCACACCGGCATCCCTCTCGAGGGTGTAAAATGACTTGAGGTGTAATATACGGGGTTGCTCGAAAGTTTTAATATTTAAGTCTAAAGTTTTAACAGTTATTAGTAACAAAATATATATTGGCATACCTTAATCGTATAGCAGCATATGATTTTATTATATAATTTTTGAACAAATTTAAAAAAACTTAAAATTTTGTGACTGATCATAATAATTTGATCACCCACTGTAAATTACTGAGAACTCACTAGAGTATAATAGACCAGCATTTCTATGTGTGATTGACCTAAAGAAAGCGTTGTAATCCATCTTCTGTATAACAGAAAAGTTTCCCTAAATATTATAAAAACTATCAACTAACCAAAACATCTACCAAATGGCAAAAAGGGGTCAGGCCGTGGAATTGGGGTACCTACATTGTAAAAAATGACATCTTCCTTCCCTCCATGCTATGGCATGCTGGACGAGCCATACAGTCTGTAGTCAAAACCCCGAGGTATGAGCGGGAACACAAAGTGGATTAATACTCATACGCTTATGAAACGCACCTGGCGCATTATAAGGGCCTTCACATTTTACTCTTTTTCAACTTTCTTCTTCTTCTTGTAGTGCCTATCCGTTTCGGATGTTGGCGACTATCATGGCAATCTGCACTTTGCACACTGCTGCTCTAAAAAGATTTGTGGTTGTTGTGTTGAACCACGTTCGTAAATTTTTCAGCCAGGAAATTCTTCGCCTTCCTGGTCCCCGCTTTCCTTTTACTTTTCCCTGCAAGATTAGTTGCAGCAGTCCATATCAATTATATTTCAACTTGTCTTGAGTAAAATGTCTTTAATCTTTCCTATCGGCCTCTCTTGGCTAACTCTTGTTTCTTCCAACCCCGAATGGCTATTTTCACAAGAAACAATCATGGAAATGGTTGATAAATACGTAAATTTAAATATGAGATAGTTTTATTTAATTTTTGAATACAAAAGTTTAATTATTCGTAATTAGTTTGTCGCTACAGATATGACTTTTTACGAAATAGTAGTCACGCTAAACAATTGGAAGATTCCATTTAGGTAACGATGTGTGACCGTTATACAATATTAGCGCGCTAGTCTACAGTACCACCTACTGCACCACTTTTTTTAAACCTTGAGAATATCATTTTTCTAAATTTTTTTAAATATTTTTTACCCTAATGGAATTATCGACTAACATGGCATTAAAAACTCACTCTGTATACAAAATATTGGCAAATATAATACAAAGACCAAAAATATGCATAAGAATACTACCAAAATGGATTTACAGCTGGAAGATTGACGATAAATGAAATATTTGGTAAAAGTTGATATATCACAATAAAAACATAGTTTGAAAACACATTTTTTTATATTAAAGAAAGTTGAGACATTTTTAGAAAACCCCAAAAAGTTATGAACCGCTTTGCTGTTAAGAAACTCCTAAAAATCAGTTTCGCGTATCTTAAAAACTAGCTACTTTAAACCATAAATCAGGATTGGGAAACGTACATACAATAGAGTTCTTTTCCAGATTTTCCATCACCCTTCATCTGCTGGCATCGTGCATGAGTTACTCGAATTCCGCAGTCAATCCAATTCTTTACGCCTTTTTGAGCGACAACTTCAAGAAGAGTTTCGTGAAGGCGTGCACTTGTGCGGCCAACAAAGAGGTCAACGCTACGCTACAGCTCGAGAACAGCGTCTTTCCGAAAAAGAACAAACACGCCTCGGAAAGGTGAGTGGTTTTTTGTAATTGTCACGGTTTTTTCTTAGTTTGCATCTGCATGGCTTTTCAATATAATTTACTAACTTTTTCTTATAAAAATCAAAAGCTATTTCTTCTATATAATATGATCCGGTAAACTTAACATCAAAATAGACTGTAGTATTTGATTACTAGTTGAAATAGTGCACCCTTCCATGTAAATAGGTCTTATACTAGGTGTCTAAAAGTCTAAAAAATAAGTCAAAGGAAAGGTTTATCGGTTTAGAATGGTTTTTAATAAAGGAAAAAGAATACAGAAGAGGTATTGAAATTAAACAGACATTAATTAGTTTAATGCCGTTATATTTGGGAATCACCATTTTTGTATTCGACGCAAAATTACGCTAATATATGAAATTAAGTGTAATTATTTCGCTTAATTGACACCAATTCTTAAAAATATATTTTTACAAAAAAATCTGATAAAATTTAAGTTATTTATAATAAGAATTTTGCTTTAAAGGCATAAAGAAACGCAAAAAGTACTTAAACGGTTTTATGAAAAATTTGGTTATACAAAAAAAGTCATGAAAATAAGCACATAAATTTTGACAAACCATTTTTTTACAGAAATTAGCCTAAAATATATTATATAATAATTTTTATAAAGCTTAGCTTGAGAACCAGTAAGTACAGTTATATTAAAAAAAGGGTACAAGTATTAGAAAGAGAAGTTAACGTCATCCTATTTGTGTAAAACCGGCTGGGATTTTTGGAGGTTATCAAATGTCACAGGTTATTAAAAATATAAATCATTGGCGTTGAGCATTAATTAGACGAAACCATTTATTCAACAATTATATAAAGAATAATTTTAATGACTGTTACAAATAGAATTTAGTATTTGGTGATAGAACCGTCTGCTTCTATAACTTTATTTAGTCTATTTGGCATACTTTGAATTATATTAGATATCATATTTGGATCAAGATCTTCCCAGCACTCTAAGATTGTATCCCACAATTGATCTGAATTTTGTGGCATAAAATTTCTTTTATATATTTTTTTAACAATTATGCCCCAAATGTTTTCAATTGGATTTATATCTGGACTGTGCGCAGGCCATGGCAATACTTCCAGGTTTTGCGTTTGAAACCAATTCCTTACGGCATGGGCAGTGTGGACTGAACAATTATCTTGTTGATATATAAAAGTATTATTAGGATACAATTGCTCAATAGAAGGGAGCATTACGTGTTCCAAAACGTTAATGTAATTGTCGGCAGTAAATCTTCCCTCTAATCGCCAACAAACACCAGGTCCATGTATACTAATCCAACCCCATACATTTACAGAAAAACGTCCAGATTTATTATGAGAGTGAATATATCGTTCTTCAAACCTAGTATTGGCTGGACGATAAACACGGATTTGACCGTTATAGGTCGACTGAAAAGTCTTTTCATCAGTAAAAATGACGTTGTTCCAAAATTGTGGGTTGCGGTAAATATAGTTTAGTGCAAATATTACTCTTGCTTGCCGATGTTCAACAGTTACTAATGGTTTTTTAGCAGCTGGTCGGTTTTTTAATTCAGATTCATTGATCCTTCTGCTTACAGTAGGTTGGGCACCAGGAAATCCCGTATGAATCCTTGAATCCTTCGACGTCGCAAATGGATTATCTCTTAAGAATTGAACTAAAGCAGCATCTTGTTGAGGAGTGGATACTTTGGAACGCCCTGAACCAACTTTTCTTTTTAATGATTGTTGTTGGACCCATCGTTGCTTAATTCTGAAGATTGTTTTCAAATTTCTATTATAGAAATTTGCTAGCGCACGAATTGACCATCCTTCTTCCATTTTCGTAATTATTTGAGCCTTTTCAATCTCACTTAAATGACGAGGCATATTAATTTTTTATTGTACGTAACGTTAAACCTTCTATCAAATTAAACGTCTTTGACGTCTATGAGTTGCATTTTTGATCACTTATGACATTTGATAACCTCCAAAAATCCCAGCCGGTTTTACACAAATAGGATGACGTTAACTTCCCTTTCTAATACTTGTACCATTTTTTTTTAATATAACTTTACCTATTTTAAATTTAAAAATAAAATAAAATAAAATGAACAAAAACAATAGATAACTAAAACAAAAATGCTTTAACGCGAGCATTAAAATAAATACGGCGCCACTTTGTAGACAGCCTCACGTTATGACGTCACAAAATCGACCTTCTGGCCATTAAAGTGTAGTTAACCATATTACTAATAATATTCCGCAAATGTAGTGTGTCTCATTATCTTGTACAGTAAAGCCCAAAATAAATAGTACTGAACTTGTTAATATTTTATTATTTTAAGAAATACATATTATTGACACTTTATAACATGTTCTAAATGAGCTCCTGCTCTCTCAAGACAGACTTCATACCGATATTCCAGATTTCTCGTAATGTTATGAATAAAGTTATCTCAAGTCCGCGAAGAAGGCTCTAACGGCATCCTTTAACTCATTGATGGTTTGTGGTGCCCGTTTAAATACGGAAGTTTTATTTATGCCCCAAATGTATACGTCTGGAGTTGAAGTCTAAAGAATGTGCAGGATAGGGGAAGTCAGTAAATCGTGAAATGAATTTGTTTGGAACATATCCCTAAAGAAATTAACGAACTGCGACAGCAGTATGGCAAGTTGCCCTATCCTGCTGGAAAAATTGGTGTCGAAATGCCAAATTACGTGCACGACAAAATTGACATAGATCAGGGATAAAGCGTGTTAAAATTTGTATGTACCTCTGTTGATTAAGTGTAACTTGCCTAGCATTTTCTTTGATAAAGTATGGACCAATGATTCCGTGTTCCGAAACTTCACACCAGACACTCACTTTTGCGCTATGTAAAGGAACTTCTTGAACTTCATCTCGTCTGGCAAAGCCCAGCAATCGATTTGTGCAACGATTTACATCGCCTGACAAACGAAAATGTGCTTTGTCTGAAAACCATACATTTTTAAAAACATCAGGATTTTTATACTGTAATGCAAGAATTCTGGTACAATATTCCACTGTACTGTGATAATCCCTGGGATGTAATTTTTGATGTACCTAAATCACATACGGAAATGCACCCAGCTCCTTCAGGATTCTTTGTAAGGAAGTTAGTTTTAAGTTAAGATGCAACGCTGTATTTGTCTGACTGGCTTTCGGATTTTCCAAGATTCGCTCAAAAACACGTTCATGGTTATTGTTGTTGTTGACTATCCTGGGACGCGCTGGGTCGAGTTTCCTTTTCGTTGGCACAATACATTTAGGGTAGTTCTATTCTGTTTATTCAGTACTGTTTATTTTGGGCAATACTGTATTATTATAAGAGCCCCTCTGTTGGGAGCCGTAGCAAGACTAACCTGTCTTGGTTTGGAAAATGCACGCTTTTTATACATTTTTATTTCGTATCGATATAGAAGTTCTTCAATGTCTACAACTATGCCTGTATTGCGTTGTTTTCTGGAATTCTGTACCTCTTTAATTATTGTGTCCATATGCACTCTTAAGAAAAGCCTCTTGCATATTAAGAAAATTATTAAATCATCTGCCTATAGTGTAAATTTGACTGGAAGCTCAATCTTCTCACATTTATCGTTTAAAACAAAAATGAAAACTGTAGGGCTAGGAAATTTGGCTAAATAAAGTGTTTTATGAGACCATTTTTTAATGAAATATTTTTTCTTTGGTTTATTACATATTTAGATTTGACGGTAAATTTTTTAAGTTGATTTAATTTGCTTCATTACTCTCTCCGCAATATTTATGCGGAGAAGGACGCAAATGCTGTCCTAATTTTCATTTGTTTTAATACAGACTCATTGACGGAGAATTATACAATCACAGCGTAGTATATTGATTGTACTCTTGATAGAATAAGTGCTCCCTCTATTTTCAAAAATGTGAATTATGAATTGTTGGTGTAACTATATAAACGTTCTTTTAATTATACATGAAACATTAAAAAATCTCTTATTAGTAAAATAGAATCTCATACATCCAAACAATTCCAGCATGTGTGCTTTGTATAATATTCTTTTTAAGCGGGGTCGCTTAAACACGTCGTCTGTTTTAAGCAAACAAATCCGTTTATTTAGGCGATACTACATCAAACACAACCGCAAGTTGTAGGTCTTTGGGATTGAGTTTTCAAGGGATACTTTTTAAACAGACTTTTGATGAGGTCGAGGTTATTTTTGTGTATAATACGAAAAAAAGTACATGTAATGAGTCATGTGTATGTAACACTTTTTGTTAAAAATAATTTAAATTCTTTTGATATACACTTGCGAGCAAAAAAAATTACTCAAAAGTAAATTAAGATATTTTTTTTGATTACGCTGTTTAGACATTGTATATGTATATCCACATACAGTGTGTAAAAGCCAAATGGAATAAATTCATTATTTAGGTTACTGTACATATTTATAAAAAATCCCGAAACACGTCAAATTTAAATTATATCTTGACATTCTTTAACGTGAAAATGCAACCCCTATCTTCAACCCCTTTAGAATGACAGGTACAACCCAAAATTTTTAAATAGGAAGTATAGGCTTGTGATATATCGTTTGAAAGGTCTTGTCATTCTTCATTCAAAAATGTTGCTTTTTGAATGTGGCTCTTGTGGAAAATGAGAGTAGAGTGGTCTCACGAGACGCTCGTCTCGAATACTAGGAATGTAGACCGGTGACTGAGATGACTAAGCATCTCTGTGCGTTTCTATCAACCCGACACCTTAAACGACGGCTTTCCACCTCTCATATCCGCCCATTAGTCGCCTTTTACTACAGGCAAGGTCCGCCGCCCCCGACCGTATTCTTATCTCCGCAAGTCGAACGGAGTCTTCCTTAGGACAGAGCACATTAACGATACGTAATTTTCTGTATCTGCTTCTTAATCTACTTCTTCTCCTTAGAATGCGTTTTCCCTATGGAGGTTGGCGATCATAATAGCTATTTTTCTTTTTGAACTTGCTTCTCTTAACAAATCAGTCGATCTGCATTGATACTAATCACGTAAATTCTTTAACCAACTCACAGGGATCCGTTCTGGGTTTAACGCTGTGGAATCTGGCATATTACGGGGTGTTAAACTGTGAATATGGAGATAGTGTCACCCCCTTTGCATTCTCGGACGATCTCGCTATGCTGGTGGCGACACGGGACAAGAAGGATCTCCTGCTTTGGATTACGCATGCGTGTGTTCTCGTTCATAATTTAATGAGTGAGCGTAATTTTCCTCTCGCGGAAGCTAAGACGGAGTCTTTAGTACTCAAAGGCTACAGCAAGAAGGAGTGTGTTGTATTTAATTGTGCGGGAGCGATAGTAACGCCCACGAAGTACGTCAAGTATCTGGGAGTAACTGTCCACCTGGGTGGGTGCTGGGAGGAACATTAGAGGAAGGGCCCGCAGAGCTATACAGAGAATGGCTGCGCTAGGAAGGAGAATGTTTATTATCGATGGACCCAAGTCCGAAAGAAGGAGGGCACTTCACGGTGTTATGCAGTCTGTCGTCCTCTACGTCTGAGGCGGAAGAAATACCAACTTACAAGAGTTTCATGGTACGCGTCGATAAAACTAGTCTGCTGCGGGTTGCACGTGCCTACAGGACTATGTTAGCTGCCGCTATGTGGGTGATCACCGGTTGTGTTCCTTAACAAGATTCATAGTCGTAGGTGACGGAACATTCGAGAGCAGGAGGTGAGTGAGATAAGTGGAATAGAGTGAAAGGCAATACGTGATGTGGAGGAGTAGACGAAGTCACTAATCCCGAAGCTTTGAAGCTGGGTGGACTGTGTTATGTATGGTTTTCATGTACGGATATACTTGGCAACGTTGCACTTGGCAAACGGAACCTCAAGTGACAGTGGTGACATGACAACCACACATGACAATAGACTTAGGTTATGGACTACATGTGAACTGAAATAATGTTAATTTATACAATTCTTATAAAGCTTAATAAATTAATAAAACCTATCGTAAGTAGCTTTATGTTATGTCCAACAATCCTAAAGAGGTATACATTACAGACTGTGGGCATAGGCAGCTGGATTATTATCTGACGCAAATGCTCACACGCTATGGCTGCTTTCGTTGTCACATTTTCATGTTTAGGAGGGCACAGACTCATCAGTGCCTTTTTTGTGGTCTTTCAGATACTGTGACTCATAGTTCAGTTAAATTGTAGTTTTGCTAGGAAAGTTTTGGGGTAGTTCTGATTTTTTTTATTCCATATGTTTTTTGCTGGGGTTGCGCAATTTCAACATAAAAAACAGAATAAACCGTTTTTTTTTCTTTTTTTTTCGGATTTTTTGCTTTAAAACTCGAAAACTATCAACTTTTGGTAAATGGTCTGTTTACAGAAATTAAAGTACTTGAAATTTTCTACAAATACCAGTATTTAGTTTTTTTTTTCAGACGAATCGTTCGGTTTCTAGTGCGAGTTGAAAATTGTAAATTTTTAGCATTTTATGCAAAACCCACTTTTTACATTTCAATATTTAATTTTTATGGATGCTGTCATTTGATAAATGTCACCTAGTTTTCCACACAAGTAATTAAAAAGAAAAAAGGGAAAAATTATGCAAATTCAGTAGGTAGGTAGAACTCGTAACAAAATAAAACTTAAAATCTCGTTACTTATGATCATATATTATTATGATTATAAATTATAATATGCAAAATTTATATGAGCCGTTGTCTTTTGGAAGGCCCTGGATGAGGTTCTTCGATAACGATGAGTCCTGGTTCTGCTTGTTCTGGAAAATAAAAGTTTAAAGTTAAGTCATTTATCAAGAAGAGATGAAGATTGCAAAATAGATTGTGAGATTAAACATACCTTCCGCATCGTAGTGAGGTTCTTCGATGGCATCGGGTCCTGGCTCAGGGTCTGATTGCTCCATCGTCCGCGTCGGGAGTCGTTCTCCTGGAAAATAAAAAGAGGAGAGACACATATCATATATCAAGGAGAGATGAATCACTACAAAATAACTTGTCAGATCCAACATACCTCTCCCTCTTTCTTCAGTTTCTTCTACGTCTATGTCAGAGCTGTCTTCTGGGGGCTCAACATTGTTACACAGTCCTTCGCATGATGCGCATATTGGGGAACAATGGAGTCCCGCCTTCCTGCATCCACAATTGCGTTGACAGCCCTTTTTACATTTACATGAAATGTACCGGAGTATTGAGTTTGGTGCAAGGTCCAAAGTAGTTGGTACTGGCACAAGACCACTACTAGTTTTTTGCCATCCCCACTCACTTGGGTCTTTTTGTTGCTCGTTAGGTGTGGCTTGACCGGATAACCACTGCTGCACCTGATAGTAAACTCTCAGTGAATGTTCTCGTGCAGCAGTTCAGTTGGGGCAATGAGGAAATGTTGGTCTTATTTTTGAATGATGAAGATACGTATTGTTTATATCTTAAATCGTTTAGTTTTGTCTCTTTTTTTCCATATAGAGCCGTGAGAAACATGTTTCCTGCTGTGGCAATCTCATCTTGACTTGATTTAGGGTATTTGAAAGATTCAATTACCGATTGCAAATCTTTGTTCTTCTGCAGGACTTTAAGAAATTTCAGTTTCCCTTGATTAAACAATGCAGAGGTAGTATCACAACCACTCATCGCATGCAGGAATAAAATATGATCCAATAGGATTTTCTCAGCAGCCAGATGAGGGTTGTAGAGGCTTTGCGAAACCTTTCCTTTTCCTGGCTTTAAAAAAAATACATTTTTTATATCAGGGCTACAAAGGCCAATCAAAATGACCAGTAGGTCGATATCTTCTCCCACCACTGTCACATGTTCATTTGACGGGGCCATCTCAAAAGCTGTTGAGATAATTGTTGCCGTTTGGAATGTAAAGCGGCTTTAACTGCTTTTTAACTGAGTTATTTTGATTTTTTGCAATCTAGCTATAATATTTGAGTCAAAACGTGAATTGTCCGTGTGACTCGGTCTTTATTTTAATTAACTTAAATACTAGGGAAAATTAACTGAAAACCTTTCAATACAAATCTAAAAAGTGGGTTTTGCAGTCACACCGGTACAAATTGCCAATTTTCAACTTGCACTTGAGACCGAACGGTTCGTCTGTACAATAACCAAAATAGTGACATTTGTACAGAACTTTAAGTACTTTAATTTCTGTAAACAGACCATTTACTAAAAGTTAACAGTTTTCGAGTTTTAAGCAAAAAACCGGAAAAAAGCAAAAAAAAAACGATTTCTTCTGGTTTTTTAAATGTTGCGTCACGAAATTTTGTCCGCAAACCTCAGATTCAGATTTAGCACCCCAAAACACATATGGAATGAAAAAATCAGAACTTCCCCAAAACTTTCCTACTAGTATCACTTTACAGTACAAATTTACTGAATTAACATATGATATTTAAGTGTGAGCGTTGGGCGGATGAAAGAGAAAAATTTGAAAGAGAGTGTAACTGCAGAATGTTTGATTCCGTGAGAGAAATGGTGAAGCAAATGATGAGGGATGAGTGGTGGTGGACACGGATCCAAAAATTTATCATAGTGGTTCGTGTGATTGTGGTTTTCTTGTATAACGTATACAAGAAAGAATGACAGCAGGGCATCAGGAGAGATTTTTTTCTTAACCATACCTTCCATCCAGATGTCTGTAATGACAGAGGAGAGGTTTTTAGTTGAATGCCGACTGTCTCGGAGTGGTAATGGGACGAAGTGTCAAAGGTCTAACTCATTAGGTTCAGGGTATTAGGAACCCAACACTACCTGGTAAGTCACAGGTGACTGTATGCAGATTTTCCTTCTTATCTTTAAAGATGTTCAACTAAGAATTCTGTCGTAGGTCAACCGATCTTCTTGCTTGAACCTTTCCCTGTATAAATAAATCAATTTACCTACGTAAACCCTATTAAAAATTGGGTTCACCAACTACATGTTCCTTTATTTTCTTGTTAAACAAACCTGTTCCTATAATATTGTCTTGATCTCCGCTAATGAAAACTCTAAACTCTCCTTCTATCCTCCTATTTAGGTACCACAAAATACCGTTTAAGAGGGGTAAAACATTTCTATAGAGACGCAATTAACTAGGTTGGAAAACGCAATTAGGACCTGGAATAATCACTCATTTCTATGCAGGTCATAACAATTGTATGAACTCATTAAAATAATAATTAGTTCTTTGTATAGGTAGTTAATATGTATGGGGGTTTAACTTTAAAATGCGTGTAATAATAATTTTATATTCGATGTTGCATTAATATGCAACTATTATTATTACAGGCCTATGTTGGCATTACATTCGTAATGTTTGTATTTTGGGGCATTAAAATTTATAGGAATGGAATATTACTGTGTAATTATTTTTTATAACTCGACTGGTCGAGTTATAAAACACAGTTACTACACAGACTGTTGTAACTCATTTTTTATGTAATTGTATTTATAAAAATATACTTGAGTGCAAAATAATCGACTCAAAATTATTTTGCGAAAGTACGTCTTCTGTTTCAATCTAAAAAGTGTAAATTTAAAAATATTTAGTGCACAATTATTAGCCTCATTGAGTTTAAAAAAAATGTTTTTTGGTGAATTGGATGACGTATTACAAATAAATAATGCAACACGTAGAGAGGGAGTCAGAATTTGACTAGTTGAACTCGACACGCATCGACATAACGCGTTCGTTTAACATCGTACGCATCAATTTTCATAATATGCCCACTAATACATCAGTCACTTAAGTTCGCCACTGCATTACAAATGGATACCACATCCGTAAACGCAACTCAAGCAGTAGCATTATTGAGAGAAGGCCTGAGCCAGAGAGCCGTGGACTAAATCGACTAGTCCGAGTGTATCAGTCCAGATACTGCTGATTATATCCGTCGATGGAGCCGTAACGAATCGACTGATAATCGACATTGAGTGGTGCTAAACTCAAAGAAGAGCTTAGAGAGGTCCGAGGTGTGGTGACCAGCGTTTGGACAGTCAGAAGGAGACTAAAGGCGGCTAACCTGACACCAAAAAGGCAGCTATGGATCCCAAGCTAACTGCAGCCCAGAAGCAAAGGCGATTAGAATTTTCCTGCGAACATCTGGATTGGGACGACTATCAATAGAGTCAGGTATTATTCTCCGATGAAAGTAGGATCTGCCTACATGGCAATGACAAGAGGCGTCGAGTTTATGGAAGGCCAGGAGAGCGATTTGCTCAATTTAGTATACGAGAAATTGTGTCATGATGGTTCATGTCTATTTTGGGCAGGCAGTTCTATGGATGGAAAACCGAGTTAATTTTCGTGCCTGGTGGAGGACGTGGAGGAGGTTGAACGGCAGATCGTAACATCAGAGACCTTTTGGAGGAACATGTGGTTTCATACGCGGGATTTATTGGTGATGCCTTTATTTTAATGCACGATGTCATATCGCACGAGTCACCACCACCTATCTATCTGAGATCGGTGTACCTACAATAAATTGGCCTGCGTTAAGCCCGGACATAAATCCAATAGAGCATGTTTGGGATGATCTTAAACGAAGGTCCGAGACAGAAATCATGCACCAAGGAGCATAATAGAATTGAGAGTTGCTCATAATGATGAATGGGAAGCAATGCCTTAAGAATTTATTAGAAAAGTCATCCGATCCATGCGAAATCGATTGAAAAGTGTAATTAGAGGTAGGGTGGTAATATCAAATACTGAATAATTAAAGAATTTATGTTGTAATTGATGATTTCTCTGTTCATAACGTCTTTCTTGCGTTAGTTCCAATGATGAATATTTAGGAAACTCTGTTTGTATTGCATATTGTTTTTATAACGCATCTTCCAAATAATGCAATAGCAGTTTTTGTAAGTTCAATAATAAAGTTATTGTTTACACATTACATTTTTTTATTTTCATACTTCTTACATTGAAACAGAAGGTGTAATCTCAAATATAGCTTTTGAGTCGAATATTTTGCACTCAAGTCTATATCCACATCGTTAGCAAAATTTATTAATCTATAAAATGGATATTTTTATAGCATTAAGTTAATACTTTTAATAATGATCTTACAAGAGTAAAACAGATTTAAGACAGAAATGGTCATAAGTGACTTTTGAATGAGTTACTATAGTTTTCGATGGAGATATTTTTAGTAGTAAATACCAGAATTATTTGTGTTTTAACTTTATTTATACAAAATACTACATGTTGAAGAAGTAACTGATCTAATTTTCAGTTTTGTGTTTTAATTCAATTTTATTCCTCTGACTCTTCTTCGCTCTCAACTGAAACTGAAATTTCGAGCTCGACTTTAGGAGGTACATAACTCTTTGAAAGGGCAAAGAATGCGAAATAATAAACACAATAAAAATAAGAAAGTTACAATATCTGGGACACGTAATGAGGGGACAGCGCTATGAACTGCTAAGGCTGATAATACAGGGAAAGATAAGAGGAGGAAGGAGTATAGAAAGAAGGAGAGTGTCATGGTTGAAGAATTTAAGGTAATGGTTTAAATGCAGTTCTATAGAACTCTACAGAGCAGCAGTTCTATAGATAGAGTAAAGATAATGATGATGATATCCAACCTCCGATTATGAGACGGCACTTAAAGAAGAAGAACTCTTTTAAATAAGATTTTTTTAAAATCCATGGTACATTGTGACTATTTTGCTAGTATTATACAGCCACTGTTACGTTCCAAATTTAAAGTAGAAAGTCCCACCTCTATTTTATCAAAATTCAAATAAGTCAAGACGTGTAAGAGCGGTTGCCTATAATATATTATAAGCAAGTTGGCGAAAATAAAATTATTAATTTTCAAATAGGGGTAATGTCTGGCAAATTGTGCTGAACTTAAGGGAAAACGTCCTTTTTTTTAGAAACTTATTTAGATCGTTCTTTCTAGAGTCATCTTGGAAGAATTGGGATCATAAAATTGAAATGTTTGAATCTCGGTATTATTCGGTGACCTCCGTGTGTCAAGTTGTCAAGTGCTCGGAAAGACGACGGAAAGGGACTGATTCTTGGTCTGACGGTGTTACTGATAGGTTGGGCTAGATTAAAAAACGGCATTTTGGTTTTTGCTGCTGTTCCATTTTTTTTTAAGATTACTTGATGTTAGTTTTTATTTTAATATTTACAAATACTTTACAGCTTTTTTTTTGAAAGAATATTTGCGGTTTATTTTATAAGTTAAATATTTACACATACCTATTTTGTTTTTGTAAACTGCGTCTAAGGGGGGTTATATATTTGAGATATATTTTTTTATATTATTTCCTGCGCACGCACTTGAGCTCACGTGGTGTCCTATTTGCGTTAATTATTTTTTTTTTTGGTCGGTATTGAACCGCACACCCCTTAGCGTCCGGTACTTTTGATACGTCTTACCTTTTATTTTGTTCTGTAAATAGAAATAACTTATGAATTTTTGTTAGGCAAGTAGAAGCCGCATTTTTATATTATTTTCTTATTACGCCTATGGTAAAGTTAAATAATATTGTAATATGTATTTATTTTCAACTATCTTGGGAATCTATTTATTAAAATTGACTAAATTCTAATCTGACAATTTTATTTATTTTTTTTATGTATTCAGGTTGTATATTGTTACTTAGTATTTTAGTAGTAGACCTATTGGTAAGTTGGTGGTTTATTGCATAGTAACGTAGGGAAGGCTGTGGGCCAATTTACCTGGCGCCCCTGATATAACTTCGATTTTTTTTGTTTTGTGGACCGCACGACCATCTCCACTGTTTTGTCTAGCCGCGAGCCATTCCCAGACTGTCACCATATAGTACTTTTCTTTCCGGGTGTACGTCTGATTTATATTTGGTACATTTTGTAACTTTTTTTATAGATTCGGTTTTGTACGCCACACCACAGTAATCCTTATAGCTTTTTTTCTTTAATTGGTAATGGTGCATTATACAGTTTCGGTGGAAATTTGATAATAGTGGAAGGCCATCCTCTGCATTTTCGATTTAATTTTATGTGACAACCTTTACAACCATCATCGAATTCGTATTTAAACATTATAGAATTTTGGTATTCATGCGAAAATTTTTGTCAATTTTCCAATTCTCGGTATGTCAGTGGTTTAAAGTTAAAAAAATTATCTTGGGACATTTCCTTAACATTATAAACTCTTCCGGTAGTTTTAGCCATTCTGATTAATGTAACCCATTGTTCTGGCACATATACAATTAATTGCCTTTTCTTTGCATTTCCGATAACAGCGTGCATATTGTCACCCTCGTTCTGAGTGTAGCCTTTTTCCAGAAATCTGTAAACAATATCAATGTGAAAATGTGCAGCGTCAAAAGCAAACATTAAAAACACAAAATGATTGCTATTTTGTCCCTCACAATTGTCTGAGTAGAAGATTATCGTTTTAACACTATTTTTTGCCTTGAGATCAAAAAATTTCCAGAGGCAACTAATAATTTCATTTGGACATCTTTTAGCCACTTGCTGATGCCAGACATAGCAGTAACCCTGGTTATTTCCAACGTTTTAAACTGTAAAGTTATATGTAGAGTATTTGCTTTTGTAGTAAAAATCACTTACGTTAGAGAAAGGGGTAGCTAAAACCTTTTGAAGGTCAAAGTAAGTCACACACAAACTCTTATCATTTAGTGCAAGCTGTTTGTCTAGGTCTAGTTTCTGATAACTTCTTTGTTTTTTATATGGGGCTTGTATTTTTCGAGCAATGTTGATTTTTCAGCATCTCCAGCTATATTATCTTTAATAGAATGTGCAAACTCTTTTGCAATCGTGATATCAATATAAAGTTACGAATACGAATGCCGCGGTGTTATGTCTTTTCTACCCTGTTATATGGAGTTGAGGCTTGGACACTAAAACAGTTGACCATAAAAAACATCGAAGCTTTCGAGATGTGGTGCTATAGGCGCATTCTCAGAATATCATGGATGGACCGCGTCACTAACACGCAAGTACTCCAAACTTTAGACAAAAGATGCGAAATTCTACATGAGATAAAAACTAGAAAGATGGAATACTTGGGGCACATTGTGAGAGGTGAAAAGTACGAACTTTTAAGAAACATCATGCAG
The DNA here is from genome assembly GCA_918026665.1 of Diabrotica balteata. NCBI lineage: Eukaryota > Metazoa > Arthropoda > Insecta > Coleoptera > Chrysomelidae > Diabrotica > Diabrotica balteata. The sequence continues at coordinate 38,117,372 of OU898284.1, forward strand.
GGCAAAATTAAGGGCAAAAGAAGTGTGGGAAGAAGAAAAATATCGTGGCTTCGTAATCTACGTGAATGGTTCGGGTGTAGTTTGATTGAACTTTTCAGGCGCGCTGCTAACAAAGTCGCAGTGGCCATAATGATTTCTAATCTCCGCTAGGAGTGGCACGAGAAGAAGAAGCTATATTAAAAACAGAACAAACGGTACACTGGTACTTTTTTGGTTAAAAGTACTCAATATTGAACTGTTCATTGAACATATCTCTATACTGGGTGACGTATCAACTGTATTGATATTATTTTGTTCACAATACTCTTATAATCAGTAAATGTAAATTCTCTGGATATATACTGCCCTCCTAAGGAAAACCACAGCATCTACACTACTCATAATAATGAGTTAATGGACTTTAAAGAATCTGAAACTTTTAAAAAGTGAAAAAATTGTAACATCGATGCAGATTGAAATGATTTCACTTTATATCAATAAAACTGTAAATAAACTATGTTTTTTTAAAAAAGGGCAGTAGTTTATCCTAATTTTTCGCTTACCATGGCAGATACTGGGAAAAAATTATAAGTAATATTATGAATTGCTAAGTAAAACTACAGCATCTACTGATGTTATGATTATGCGGTGTTTTTTCTTAGTATAATGTCAAAGAAAACATAATTAAACAACAAAATTGTTTTTGAATAATTTATTAAAACTGTCTATCTAATAATAAAACATATTTATTGGACAGGGTAAACAAAATTTAATACAAAAGGAAAAAATTTTAACACAAAAGAAATTATCTTAATCCTTATCTTCCTCAAGGTTTTGCCAAAATTGTAATCTATTTGAAGGCATTATGGTTTTCAAATTTTTAATAAGGGTTTCTTTTTTATTTTTTGATACTCCACATGGAGATGTAAATGCCTGAGGGCTGGGAAGTTTTTTCTTTAAAACTTTATTTTGAAGAAAATTCATTTCCAACACACTATCGGAGTTATTTATTAACTTGTACTTAAGATTAAATGATCCCCTGTTGGCAACAATTTCTGTTATTTTCGACAAGTAAGGTCGAGGCAGCAGCTGGTCTTCAGAAATCCAACACAGCTAACAAACTGCGAGACCAACAGGGGAATATCATCACAGACAAAAATCAAGAAATCCGCATATGGACAAAATACATACAAGAACTCTTTGATGATACTAGATCCGAACAACCTCCATCTTACATATGTGATGACCACTTACCAATCACATCAGATGAAGTGCAAAAAGCCATATTACAACTAAAAGATGGCAAAGCTCCTGGACCTGACAATGCATATGCTGAGCTCATAAAACTATTTAACACCGACGGTATTCAACACCTAACAAAGTATTTAATGATATATACTTAAGCGGAGTAATACCAAGAACATGGCTTAAGTCGACCTTTATTACTTTACCAAAGAAAACAAAATCCGTATCCTGCAGTGATTTCCGAACCATCAGCTTAATGAGTCATATTTTAAAATTATTTCTAAAAATCATACATCAAAGGATATATAGACTGTGCGAAGAAAAAATCAGCCGTACACAGTTTGGTTTTCGGAATGCAGTGGGTACGAGAGAGGCTCTCTTTAGTATACAAGTGCTATTTCAACGATGTAGAGACGTGAACTGCGACATTTATGCGTGCTTCATTGACTACCATAAAGCGTTCGATACAGTAAAGCACGACAAGCTGATGGAGATATTAACCAATATTGGAATAAACACTTGTGATTTAAGAATTGTCAGCAATCTGTACTGGAATCAAACATCATCTATCCGGACAGAGGCAGGAGAATCCGACGACATCAAAATCAAACGTGGCGTCCGTCAGGGATGTATACTATCACCACTGCTGTTTAATATATACTCTGAGGAAATCTTTCAAGAAGCAGTGGGTGATGTTGAAGCCGGAATTCGAATCAACGGAGAATCTATCAATAACATTAGATACGCGGACGACACGGTAGTATTTGCTGACAGCTCTGAAGCCCTCCAGGAGTTAATGAACAGAATCACAGAGGTCAGTCAGAGATACGGACTTTCACTAAACACCAAGAAAACAAAATGCATGATGATCTCTAAGAAGGAACAGCAATTTGAACAAATCAGTGTAAACGGTCAACAAATAGAAAGAGTAAAAACATACACCTACCTTGGTACGAACGTCAATGAAAATTGGGACCATTCCATAGAAATCAAATGTAGAATAGAGAAAGCAAGATCTGCATTTCAAAAAATGGCCAAGTTATTCAAATGTCATGATTTATCAATGCCCATAAAAATCAGGTTACTACGATGTTATATCTTTCCTATACTGTTGTACGGAGTTGAGTCATGGACTCTCACAGACGCCACCTGCAAGAAAATTGAGGCTTTTGAAATGTGGCTTTATCGTCGCATCCTGAAGATATCGTACACCGACCACGTTACTAATGAGGGTGTTCTGTTGAGAATGAAAAAAGAAAAAGAGCTGTTAACCACAATAAAAACAGCTAAAATCGAATACCTCGGTCACATCATGAGGAACAGCGAAAGATATGGACTGCTGCAACTAATCTTGCAGGGAAAAGTAGAAGGAAAACGGGGACCAGGAAGGCGAAGGATTTCCTGGCTGAAAAATCTACGAACGTGGTTCAATACAACAACCACAAATCTTTTTAGAGCAGCAGTGTGTAAAGTGCAGATTGCTATGATGGTCGCCAACATCCGAAACGGATAGGCACTACAAGAAGAAGAAGAAGAAGGTCGAGGCTCTATTTTTTTAATTTTTGCTTGTGACGTGAAATCTTGCCACTTAAAAAAATCTGTATACTGCATTGTTTTTATTGCAACCTTTTTTGAATTTGCATTTTCAACAGCTGTCACAAAATCGTTAAAATCGTAGGTTTTTTTTTGTTTTTTTAAAGATAGTTCCACCTGATGGTGGAAGCTATCGGCGGACATAAAGGTGTGCCCTGGTTCGAAATATTTAATACAAATATCTTGAGCAGATATATCGTCAGAATTTACAATATATACAAGGAAAGATAAAAAACTCCAATTTTTGTTTTGACTTGAGCAGTTATCAACCCAAAGAACAAAATGTTCAATATCCCTGTAATGTAAAAAGAAAGCATTATATGAGCTAATTATTTCTTCTTTTCCCCGTCCGGCAATACCGTCATGCCATAGGCATGCAAATGTTTTTTGTTTTTTTCCTTTACCCAGGGGTACAAAGCTTTCATTGAATGTCGATATTCTTTGGGTAAATATTGCTTTTTTAAACATATCTATCCTTGGCAACATTATTACTTTTTGTAAGTCAACAGAGACTTTAAGGGTTGTTGATGTATATGGTTCATTTGTATCCAAACGATATAATTCTCTTGAATCGCTGGCACGTTGAATGTGTTCTTTCCAGCTATCACATTCACTACATGCTGGATTCAAGTTCTCAGAACAATTATGTTCTTTATTGTGTAGTTTGAATACTTCACACAATTCGCACTCTTCATGGCCCAGGTTTGTGAAAGATATGTTTTTATGTTTAAGATGCTTTCGATATACCTCATACGAGCATTGATTATGAGGGTAGGTTGCTAAATAATCTTGGTGCATGACCTCTATGGTTAAATCACTAGGCAGGTATCTACGGTACGGGGCGTGTTCACGCCTGTAATGGGATATACTGGGATTAAAACTTTCTATATGCGTATCAAGATTTAAAGTAGATATTTTGCTTTTACAAGCCGCCTTCCCACGTCCATCTTTTTTAGGGCAGATAGGAGTAGACGATTGAAACACATTTTGCCTAACGAATGCTTGAATTGGCCAATCGTTTTTCTGGTGATAACCAAGTGTTGTTAAAAAAAAGCATTTACATACATATATTTTTTCTCCTGTCTCGTTTGTTAAAAAGTATTTAAACGTGTTTTTTCTTTGAGAAGATTCAGCTTCTACAGTTCTTCTTTTAATGTCTTTTCGTGACAAGGAATTAAGGACAAATGTTTTTTTCTCAATCCAATTTAGTTGCCAATACATGCTATTAATAGCACTTCTTCTTTCTTCCGATATTTTTTGTAAACATTTTAACTTACACTTTTGTATGTTGCAAGGTGGTTTTACTACATGCTTTTTTTGCGTTTCTATTTTCTTGCTTTCTTTTCTTTTTTCCAAACTATCCTCAATTTTTCGCCGTTTTCTTTTTTGTCCTTTTTTTGTGTAACCTTTGGATGAGCCTAGAAAAATAAAATGTTTAATTTCAATATTTGCTAGTTTTTTTTACTTGCCTTCAGAATTTAGCTCCGAAGGTGCTACTTCGCTGTCAAGTTGAATTTGTGCTACTTCTACTTCTTCAGGCGGTTTATCCTGCAGTTGTTGTGAGTTCGGAATTATGTCTTCTTGTATGTTTTTATTTTCTATGTGTTCTATATCAACTGCTAAAACAAAATAAATGTTTTACCCTTGTTATTATTAAAATAAACAAAACAATGTACCTTCAGTAGTTACGGGGTATATAAAAAAATTAAAATATTTTGATTTAAAAATATTTTGATTATTTTTCTGACTTACCTTTATTATCTATCACATGGTCATGTTCAAGTTTTGGTACTTCTTGTATAATATTAATTTCTTGGTTATTCGTAATGTCTTCTAAAATATAAAATAATATTTTATAATTTGTTATTATAAGAACATACTAAAGGATATACCTTGTATATTTATGGACTTAACTTCTCTTATGCTATAACCTTCTAGTGTTTTGGAGGTATTATTTGAAATTGAGTTGACTTCTTGTGGTTCCAGATTAAGATATGTTATTTCAATATTATTGCTGGAATTTTCTTTCGGTTTAATCATAAAACTCTGGTCTAATCTAATAAATTTCTCATCATAAACATTTTTTACAGATTCTAGATCATTTGTCGTATTTAAACCAATTGTTGCTTGAGATAACAGAACATCTTGAAGTATTTGAACACATGGTTTTCTATTCTCTTTATCAATATTTTTCAGCTCTATTCCATCTTTTGTAAAAATGGAATGCTCTTCAAGTGGATCGTTACTGAAGTTTCTGTTTGGATCGCAGTAGTTTTGGAGGCAAGAGATGTTCTCCTTTTCTTTTTTAGACCAGTCAATATTTTGTAAAATGGTAAGGTTAGGTTCAGGCTGCTCAGCGCAAGGTTGTATTTGTACCTTTTGAGCCATGCTGACTAAAAGTTTACTTCTGTTAGACATCTGCCTGTAAAGGATTTCCTTTATTAGTTATATGTACAAGCAAATTTTAAATACCATAAATGCAGTTAAAAAGACTTTGGTCATTTAAATTATCATCTTTCAACTTTGTTTTACAAAAATAAACATAAATTCATTGAAATTGATTAAAACATCTTATATTTTTTTCACTTATTTATAACACACTTGTAAAAAAGTATGTAAGGTAATCTATCCTAATCTCGACTACTTACCTTACTTGCTTTTCACCAGTAAAGAATTTACGTTGTTTCTTAATCAATTTTGAAGACACAAATTAACACAACCGCACCATACAAAAGTTGAGAAGAAACTAAATAAATTAATAAATCGCGCCAATTACGTAGCAAAAACACCGCAATTGTGTATTACTTAGAATAAACACAGTAACTGCAGGCTCCGTCAAGTATATGCAGGGTTTTTCCTAAGCAGTGTTGTAGTTGCGGCGTTCTTCCTTAGTTTCACGCATTTTTTCGTATATGCTAGGTTTAGTAGTTCTTTCAGAATATATATTTGGGATTGTTAATACTGTATTTTTCTTAAGTAATTATGTAATATAAACTATCTAGATCTAATTTTCGCGCCTAACTAAATTTTCATAATTTTTGCACATGCGGTGTTATTCCTAAGGACGGCAGTATAGCTCTTCTTCAAGGTGCATCTTCGTCGTATTCTTACGCGTATAATGGAAAGGTACTACAAAAAAACTAATTTATGTGATTTTTTACGTTGTCTATAAGTTGTTGTAATAGTTTATGTGGTCTGTTAATGTGTTTTCCACGTTTACCTCCCTTTATAACTATCGTTAAGGGTTCATCTACGTTAAGGGTTTCCCAGAATATAGTTTTGCAAACACGTTGTTCTTCACTGCGAATGTAGAAGTAATATTCTCTAGATTATTTTCTTCACGACCGTTGTTCTCTATTAATAATTACTTGCTTTTCGGCAACCTGTCTCACATAACAAGCAATCAAATCCCACTTTGTAGTATAATTATGTAACTTCCAAAATTCATTGAAAAAAACATCTCTATCCTCTCTAGCTACTTGTTAGCACATTTTAGTCTATATGTGTTTGCACGTGGTGCACCTATCTGTCTTCCTTTATGTTAATACCTTTTTGATTTTCATATTCAAATCCCAGATTTACATTAGTTATACACCAACTCACTTCTTCTTCTTAGAGTGCCGTGCACCTATAGTGCGTTGGCGAATTATCTTAAGGCCAGACGTCTGTCTTTTGCGGCATGCAAAAGATCGCCAGTGTTATTTATGCCTGTCCAGTTCTTTATGTTCCGTAGCCACGACATTTGTTTGCGACCTACTCCTCTCTTGCCTTCAATCTTTCCCTGGATGATTAGTTGAGGATTGCGTATTTTTTTCCTCTCAGAATATGGCCGAGGTATCCAATTTTTCGTACCTTGATCAAATTGAGTAGTTCTCTCTCAGTATTTGCCTTTCTTAAGACTTCCTCGTTTCTCACCCTATCTGTCCATGGTATGCGGAACATTCTTCGCAACGTCCACATTTCGAAGGCCTCCAACTTATTAATGGAAGGTACTCTTAACGTCCATGTTTCCATGCCGTATAACAATATGGACCATACATAGCATTTAACCATCCTGTAGCGGAGATTAAAGGAAAGATTGCGGTTACATAGTAGCGGTTTAAATTTGATAAAAGCTTGTCTTGCTTGTTCGGTACGGCATTTTATTTCTTGTTGAGGATCCCATTGGTCATTTATCATCATTCCCAAGTATTTAAATGTTTTCACTTGATCGATTGGAGCATTATCTACTTGCAGTTGTATTCTTAAAAGTGCGTTTTTTCTTATTGCCATGCATTTAGTTTTTCCAGCATTTATCTTCAAGGCATATATTTTTCCTACGGTGTTTATTTTATTTAACATCAAACTGTTTACTTTTATTCCACACTCAGAGCCTTTCAGTGCTTCTGCAAGAATGGTCTCCACATAGAGATTGAAGAGCATAGGAGACAAAATACACCCCTCTTAAAATTTCAAATTCTTCTGTTGATTTGTTCAGTCTCACTCGCGCTTTTTGATTCCAATAGAGATTCTGGATAACTCTTATATCTTTCTCGTCAATGTTAGCATTATGTAGCATATTTATCAGTGCGTCATGTTTTACGGTGTCAAACGATTTTTCATAATCGAGGAATGTTACGACTATATCGTTGATCCATGCAGTTTTTGTATAAGCGTATTCAAGCAGAAAGTTGCTTCACGTGTACCCTGTTCGCTTTTGAAACCAAATTGTGTCTCACCCCTTAGATCTTCCAGCTTTCTGAACATTCTTGTGTGAAGAATGCAAAAATACGCAGAAGAAATACCTAAAGCAAATGGCTCATTAAACTTATCAGTCTGTGGTCTTTGCATTTTGTCGATCTTTGTGATTTAGGGATCATTCTAAAGGTAGTTTACCAACTCACTAACGTTTCTAATTCTATTCCTACTTACTATCTCTATATTGCCCTGTTTCTTCCCTTTCTATTTTTAGTTGCCTCAGTTATATTGTATAGTCTGCATGAAATGGTTTCTTATCGCTTTCCTTCTCAATTATTTCATTTTCATTTACATGGCTTCATTCTCTTCTAAGTTTACTGAAATTAAACACAAAAGAGATAAGTACATAATATTTTTTCATGCGGAATTCAAAGGTTCTGTAGAACATTCAGGATTAATACCAGTCTCGTGGTCACTATTATCCTTATTCGTCTCTGTATTTGCTTTTTTCTGCAATACTTATAGCAATATTTTACCTTAAAAAAATAAGTAGGTTTTTTTTTGTTGTTATTATTTTAAATAAAGTCGATTATAAATTTCCTTCAAAAGAGCTATTACTAATATCCGTTTCAGTGTTTTTATACGCTCTCTCAGCTAATTCCAATATTAACTCACTTCTGGAACACATTATGGCAGTTACAACAAAACTAAACTTTTGAACATAACCTTAAACTAGCGCCGAATACCGTAGTAACTCACGTTACGATACCTAAATGCTATCGTCTCGGAAAACAACGAAGACTCTTGTAACTCAAGATAAGATTATTTTCTACGGTTGTTTTTCAGTAATCGGTGATACTATAAAACGTGTACACGTGATATTAGTTGCGTGACTATATTTACTGATATTCGATTCTTTCCTAGGGAAGAGATCATTATGTTTTATTTTGCGCTCGTAACTCAAAAAGTGGAAAATTTGAGTTACTGCAGTCTTCTTTGGGTCAGTCGAACTGTGTCTTTACAACATATTTATAATTTCTGGATTCATATTCAGCGTTTTCTTATTATTATTGGGTTGATTCTCTGATGTTTCTTTTATTCATTTACGAGTTACAAATTTCTGAGAAATTGTAGCTGTTCTGACGAACTTTTCAGATCCGTTTGCTGTGGTGGATCAATCCACTTGTTTTTTCATTTGGTACATACATCTTCTCTCAGGTCCTGACAATTTATGGAATTTTTAACCACTTAGCTTCAAGCTGCTCAATTCAGTAGTGTCTGTGTTCACGTAAACTTTCCAATGTTCTTAAATATCTTTCAACTTAAGTCTCGCTTTTAATATTTCTCCTTCTAGTGCCCACTCCGTTAATCTTCTTTTAGCTGCGTCTTGTGCCTTCTTAAATATATATCCGTATCACCTAATCCTTTTTGCTTTTTTGATTCTTAGAATGTTTCTCTTTCTTCAGTGTAATATTATTTTCGAAATTCATTAATGATCTTGTTAACGTCAGTTACAAAAGACTCTTGTACGACCACAATAAAGTGTATTAAAAGAAGAAAGTAAAAAAACCATTACATTGCATTTGTAGTATTTAGAAAACATAAAATGATTTAATATTTAAAATTATGAAAAACTATTAATTATAAACTTAAAAGAGATTCACAAAATCTAAACACAAATATGGTGTAAATTCAAGAAACATATCCGAATTTGTAGTAGAAAATCCATATTATACCAGATTTAGCCATACGGCTCACACTTCCTCTAAGGGGAAATTTACTTATGCCAGATACCTAGGGTATTAAAAGGATTGAGATCTGGTGGAACTCTTTCTGTGTTATCGAGCCCTAGGTGACTTAGTACGCTGGAGTATCTCCCAAAAATTTTCGTCACATCTGGACTTCGCGAGGAGTACACCTTTCTGCATGGCCTTGTAGAGATATTCATTTAGACCCGAGTGTTTTATGTTCCTTAGGTGGTTTTGGAAATAACACCAGTAGTAGATAAAACAACATGTACTGTCTGGATACTTTCCATTCTCCATTGTCTCCTAATTTGTATTTCTAGATCTTTGTACTTGACGATATTTTCGTTGTATTTAACACGCAAATTATTTTATTGGTGCTAGGTATCACCTGTCAGATAATCTGGGAGAGATCAAAGACATGCTCCAAGAACTGAATGACATACTACAAGAAACTGGGCTGGAGATAAATTTTGAGAAAACCAAAATGATGACCAATATGGTTCCCAGCGAAGAGATACAGATCAATAACAACAAGGTAGAATTAATCGATAAATACACATACTTGGGTCATGAAATTAGAATAACCAGAGACAACCAAACCTGCGAGCTAAATAGACGAATCACGTTGGGATGGGCGGCATATGGACGGATGAGAGACATTTTTAAAACAAATATCCCAATTCACCTGAAAATGAAGGCATTTAACCAATGCATCTTACCAGTCTTGACCTACGGAGCAGAGACCTTAACTTTAACGAAAGCTACTGCCGAAAAACTGAGGGTAACACAAAGGCGAATGGAGAGATCAATGCTGGGCCTGACCTTGAAAGATCGCGTAAGAAATGAGGAGATACGCCGACGAACTGGCGTAGACGATATTATACTGCGAATCAATAAACAAAAGTGGAGGTGGGCTGGACATGTTGCTAGAATGGAAGACGGAAGATGGACGAAGAGATTATTGGAGTGGAGACCAAGAGCCGACAAGCGAAGTCGAGGCAGACCACCCACCCGATGGACCGACGACCTAAGGAGAATAGAAACAAACTGGATTGCAGCAGCTAGAGATAGAGAGAACTGGAGACGTTTGGAGGAGGCCTATATCCAACAATGCATGTGAAAATTCGGCTGGATGCTGAGGTATCACCATATCAATAAATGTTGTTTACGTAGTAAGTTTAATAACTATTATTATGTGCCACTGGTTGGTCTGTGAGCATAGTGCGGTCCCAGTATAGCTTGTAGTTTTCATTTTCAAGCATTCTGTCAGGACGTATTGGTAGGAAAGAATTGAAGGAAGATGGTCAGTTTGGAGAAGTCCTAGTTGGTCAACTAGTTCTTGGTGGATATTCTTTCCTACTGAGTCATGGCTTTCTTTATAATCAGTACCGACAAATGCCTGGCAGCCCCCGGTAAGATGTTGGATGGTTTCTTGGGCTTGGCATCCAAATCGGGATTTGTCATTTTGGACTTAAGGATCTTTAACAATATTTTCAGGACATTTTTTGTTAGAATAACCTGATCCTGAATGGCAAGTAGAAAACCCTCAACCACGCGAAATATCTTTTCTGATGTCAACCAATAGTTTGACGCTTAAATACGTATTTAATACCTCAAACAAATTTTCACCATTAAGACATGACCGATTTAGTTGTCCTACTCTTCGTACGAACTCGGAAGGTAGTTCGTTTTTCATTTGTTTATGGTCAACTTTCCACGCTTGCTTTACTCCGAGATATTTGGATATCATTTTCAACTATTGCCTCGATGTTTTGGCCATCTTGCATTTTAAAACGTTCGGGCTAAACGTTTCCTCTGACTATATTTAGTACACGGCACTTGTTTAGTCCAAAATGCATATTGATATCATTTGAGAAAGTTTCTACAGTTTTTAGCATTTGATCTAAGTGATTTCAAGTGGTAGTCATTAGTTTCAAATCATCCATATACAACAGATGATTTTAAGCTTTACGACTACAGTATTGTATTGTTTTTAATGCTAAAACCTGAGTCAGTGGAGTTCAATAGCTGCGATAGTGGGTTCATCGCTAGACAGAACCATAATGGATTCAGCGAGTCTCCTGGAAAAGGCCCCGATTGATTAGGATATCTTCAGTTTGATATTATTTTCACCAGGTATTTGAAGGTGAATTTGGTGAATGAATCATTATTTACTATTTATGATTCTACTCTGAATAATATTATAATGAACTATCTTCACATGATGAATCATTAGAACTATGGCACTTTGGTTCCAATATAATATTTGGATTATCTTTATGATTCTACTGTCAATGTGCTTATTCAGAAGTATTGATATTAGTTTTTTATGTCTTACTCTATAGAAAACTTTTTCGTAGTTAATAAAGCACAAGTGTGCTTGTAATATTGACATAAACTGGCATTATTCTTCTACTTTTAACACATGTTCAATTTCCTTTTGCCAATTTTTCTTCTTGGTCACATGTAATCGGGACTTTATAATAATGCTTGTACTGTTTTAATTTTTTTTTATTTCAAAATATGTGCCTCGACTGCTGATGGTCATTAACACAGGTACAATTTAGATTTATATTTAAATGTTTAATACTTTTACATTGGGTACAATATTAGGAACAGTATATTCTTCTTCTTCTTCTTCTTCTTCTTCTTCTTTTGGCATCATAACCCTGGATGGGTCTTTGCCTGTCTGGCTATGTCCTTCCATTCAGATCTCTCTTGTGCCCTTCTTCTCCATTGTCTTATGTTCATTGTTTTCAGGTCGTCTTCCACGTCATCCAACCATCTCGTTCTGGGCCTTCCTTTTTTTCGCCTTCCTATGGGCTTCCATTGTAACATTTTCTTTGTTGTTTTTGCATCGTTTTGTCTCTGCACATGTCCCAGCCATGACAGTCTTTGACTTTTCACAAATCTTACAATGTCATAACCTTCATTTAACTCATTAACCTCGTCGTTTCTCCTGATTCTCCATGTGCCATCTTCCTCTTGTACCGGGCCATATACTTTCCTCAGTATTTTTCTCTCGAATGTCCTGAGTTAGGCTTCATCTTTTTTCGTCATTACCCAAGTTTCACATCCATAGGTTACTACGGGTCTAATCAGTGTTCTGTACATAGTCATTTTGGTTCTATTGTCTAATAATTTGGTTGTCATTAATCTTTTATTAGCATAGTATGTACGATTCCTGCTGGAAATACGTGCATTAATTTCGCTACTTACGGAGTTCTTCTGATCTATTTCTGTGCCGAGATATGTAAAGGCATCCACTCGTTCTATAGTATAGTTGTCTATTGTGATATTATTTTCATTGTCAGTTATTCTTTTGACTGTGATATACTTCATTTTTGCTTCGTTTATTTTGAGACCTCTTTTTCTTGCTTCAGGATCAATTTGTTTGAACACTTCCATTAGTCGTGGCTTATTCCTACTAATGATGGCTACATCGTCTGCATATGCAGTAATTTGTACTGATTTGGTGTTTATATGGCCGGTTATATTGGTTTTTCTGATGATTGCCTCAAGAACTAGGTTGAATAGCATGGTTGATAGGGCATCTCCCTGTCTTACTCCCATGTTGATGTTAAACAGGGGAGTCAGTTCTCCATCTACTCTGACTGCGGCTTTTGAACCCTGCAACGTCATTTTTATGAGCCTGATGTATTTCTTGTCTCTTTTCACACTATCAAAAGCTTGTTTAAAGTCTATAGTATGAATATGTTATCCGTAGTGGCTCTATTTGGTCTGAATCCATTTTGATAATCACCAATTATATTTTCGGAGTATTCTAATAATCTATTGTAGATTATACCAGAAAGCATTTTGTATATTACATTTAGCAATGTAATTGGCTTATAATTCTGGCACTCCCTCTTATCTTTTTTTTATATATTGGCTGTATGAGGCCAACTGTCCATTCCTCTGGCATTTGCTCCTTCGTCCATATAATGTTATTAGGTAATGGATTCTTTCCCAGAGTTCGGATCCTCCATGCTTTAATAATTCTGCCGAAATTCCGTCCGTTCCTGGTGCTTTATTGTTTTTTAGTTTATTTATTATCTGAACTTCTTCTTCTTCTTTAAGTGCCGTCTCCTTTAAGAAGGTTGGCTATCATCACGGCTATCTTCACCTTTGACACTGCTGCTCTAAACAGCTCAACAGAGTTACAATTGTACCACTGCCTCAAATTGTTTAGCCAGGATACACGTCGTCGGCCTATGCTTCTTCTGCCCAGTATCTTTCCCTGTATAATGATCTGCAGCAACTCATATCTCTCACCTCTCATGACATGACCCAGATACTGCAATTTTCTTATTTTAATTGTATTTAATATCTCCTTTTCCTTGTTCATTCTTTTTAAAACGTCGTTGTTCGTAACCTTATCGATCCAACTTATTTTTAAAATTCTTCTATAAGCCCACATCTCAAACGCTTCTATTCTGTTACTTATATCTTTTTTAAGCGTCCAAGCCTCCATTCCATATAATAACACAGAAAATACATAACATCTAAGCATTCGTACTTTAAGTTGCAGACTCAGATCATTGCTGCAAAGTACTTTTCTCATAGTATTGAATGTTGATCGGGCTTTTCCTATACGTGATTTGATTTCCTGTGTGTAATCGTTGTTTTCGGTTATGATTGTTCCCAAGTATGTATATCTGTTCACCTTTTGAACGAGTTCGTCCCTAATCCATAACGTGTCCTGTTGTTGTGTCTTTGCGATGGTCATGAATTTCGTCTTTTTGATATTTAAAGTAAGTCCAGCCTCTTCGCTACTGTCTACAATCTTATTTATCAGAACCTGCAATTCTTCAACTGACTCTGCGATTACTAAAGTATCATCGGCGTATCTGATGTTATTTATAAGTTCTCCGTTGACTTTAATTCCACTTGATGTTTCCTTTAGTGCCTTCTGAACTACCTCTTCTGAATAGAGGTTAAAAAGCAGCGGAGACAATATGCATCCCTGCCTTACCCCTCGTTGTATTTCTATTTCTTCTGATAGTTCGTTGCCAACCTTTACAGATGCAACTTGATTAAAGTAAAGGTTTGATATTATTCTAATATCTTTCATATCCAGATTTTTATCTTGAAGTAGCTGTAGGAGGCGATTATGTCTGACTTTGTCAAATGCCTTATTGTAATCAAGGAAACAGACATAAAGAGGTTGGTTAACATCCATACATCTTTGGGCCAATACATTCAGGGCAAACAAGGCCTCTCTTGTACCCATTGCGTTTCTGAAGCCAAACTGCGTGTTACTAATATCTTGCTCCAGTTTTCTGAAAATTCTTTGATGTATAATTTTCAAGAATATCTTTAGAGTGTGGCTCATTAAGCTGATGGTTCGATGGTCACAGCATTCTCTAGCGTTAGCTTTTTTCGGTAGAGTCACGAACGTCGACTTAAGCCATTCTTTTGGAATGACGCCTGTATCATATATGGTGTTGTACAAGTCTTTTAGTATATCTATTTGATCTTCTGCGATTAATTTTATAATTTCCGCTGGTATCTCATCAGGACCTGTAGCTTTATTATCTTTTGCCAATTTTACTGCATGCATGACTTCTTCTTTTGTTATACTGGGCCCCGTTTCTCTACTGTTGTATAGTTCTATGTTTTCTGGTTGTCTCTCATCTTTAAATAATTCCTGTATGTATTGTTTCCATCTTTCTATTTTCTTGTTGTTATCAAGGATAATTTTACCTTTTTCATCTAATAGAACACTACTGTGGTTTGTTTTTCTGATGCCGGCCAGTTCTTTTACCTTCCTATGTAGATTAAAGTCATCATGCCTTTCCAATAGTACTTCTATTTCCTCACACTTGTTTGAGTACCATTTTTCCTTGGCTTCTCTTATTTTCTTTCTAATTACACCATATATGTCTTTATATTTTTCGATGTCTACGTTCTTGTACAATCTTCTCTTTTCCATCAATTGCAGTATCTCATCATTAATCCATGACTTTGTTGTGTTATTATTTTTCTTTCCTTTTAGAATCTCCTTCGTTGGATTCAGCATTATGTTTTTAAATGTTTCCCATTTTCTGTTCGAATCTTCGTCTGGATCGATTATATTTATCTTTATTTCCTCGTTAATTTTTTTGGATAGCTGATCTCTTACAAATGAATTTTTCAAAAATGAACGTTGTATTTGATTCTTATTGCAACGTGCAGTTAGTTTTTTAAATCGGAGATCGAATGATACAACAACGGGATTGTGGTCTGTGGCTGCATCAGCCCCAGGGTATGTTTTTGCTGATTTAATGGAGTTCCGAAACCTTTTTCTTATTAAAACATAGTCTATCTGGTTTCTAATAACTTTCCTATCATTATCCGCAGGCGATCTCCAGGTGTAGAGTCGACGATTAGGTAACTTAAAATAAGTGTTTGTAACTACCAGACTGTTCTCTTGACAGAACTCCACCAATCTTTCCCCCCTCTCATTTCTTAAACCAAGTCCATATTTCCCTACAATATCTTCTACTTCTCCTTTTCCTACTTTTGAGTTAAAATCGCCCATAACAATCGTGATATCTCTATGCTTTGTATTATCCAGGGCTTGTTGTATATCTTTATAGAATTGTTCTATTTCATCGTCTGTCTTGTCGGAAGTTGGAGCATATACTTGGATTATATTTAACTTTCGTTGGATCATTGTTAAAGAAACCATAACTACTCTATCTGAGATAGGACTGAAAGAAGTGACTGATTGACATAAGTTCTTATCAACAATGATTGCTACTCCATTTCGATGGTTTGGATCATTATTTCCCGAATAGTATATTTTGGAATTTAAAATCTGTTGTTCACCCGAGTCTGGCCATCTGGTTTCACTTAGTCCCAATATTTTGACAGACATGCGTTGCATTTCTTGTATGACGTTGTGTATCTTTCCGGCTTCATAAATTGTTTTAATATTCCAGGTAGCGATCTTTGCACCTTTATTCTTTTTGTAGGGTTTTCGTAGATTAACGACCGGGGGAGCCCTACAGTCTTTTGGTTGTCTACCCCTGCCGGATCTTGACGACCGAAAATCATGATCAGTAACTTGTTGTAACCATCTTGTACTAGCCATAATGATTAACTAGGGATATCCATTAAGGATCTTTAATGTAGTGGTTTCCCCTTGCCTTCTACATCCTTACGCCGTTGACCTATTTTTTCGGTTCGTCCGCCTTTAGGGTCAGTTTCCCAACCCCAGGACAAAAGGGTGCCCTACCACTTACCAACTCATCCGCCCGAAGCCGTTGGTCAGTAAGTGGGGGATTGCTTATACCGGCAAACGTTCGGTAGAATTTTCGCCATATCTGGCTACCCTCACTTAGTTTAGCCTGCAGACCAATGCAGTTGCCCGGGGTGTGGCACGTGGAGCCATAAGTGAGAGTTAGTTGTCTTATGAGGACCAGTTATCAAGAACCATCTCCCGTCTATGACGCTCGATGTGGTCGTTCCGATAAAAGGTGCTACCTCTATAACACAACTCTACACCCATTATCTGAACTACTTCTTCATAACTCGGATTTTCGATGTACAGCTTCTGATCATTTTCGTTGTCTGCATTTAGATTTTCTTCGAAATATTGTTTCCATCAGGAACAGTATATTAGTTTAATTAAATTGTATAGCTTAGTGTTTCTTATGTTTGAAATAAGAATGTCTTTTAGGTTGTTAGTAAGATTGTATTTACTTCTGGGCGTTAGATAATGTTGACAGTCAAGAAGTACGTGTGTTACGGAAGTCGTGGTGTTACAGTACTGGCACAAAATCTGATTTCTGGAATTCATTAGGTGTCCATGTGTAAGGGCTGTGTGTTCTATTCTTAGGGTGCGTTCATTACGGAGACCATCGCATCGTATCCTCGTCTAGAACATAGCACTGACAGTAAACGCTCAAATTTAAAATAAAATGGTCGGAGTGAGTCTCGGTGGTCGGCACCTCGTAGTGTCGATCGTAGAGTACTAGGGACGAGGATCGAAAAAATACTAAGCTGGAATACTATGGTCCAAGTCCATGGTTCGATACCTGGCTCGAGGCTGGGCGCTGCGCTTTGACGATGAACGCTGGAATAATTAAAATCATGCCTCGGCGCCCTGTTACGGCACACTGAATCTCCGAATAATAGATGTGTCCTTTATTTTCATTGGTAGTAGCCGGTGGTAGAAAATGTTTGGTTGGAGAACGCTTAACTTGATATTGCTTATTTTCCAATGATAATTCCAAAGGCCCATTATTTCTTGTTTGAGTGTTGTGTTTAGATCTGATGATGTTTGAATCTTTGTTGTTAAGTTTCGAAAACAGGTTTGTTTTGCTGCTAGATCGGCTTTTTCATTACCTGAAATACCAATGCATGATGGAACGCACAATATGTTACTGTAATTCTATTAGTTTGAAAACGATTACATATACTCATACATACTAGATTGTTTGAACTATTTGGTGGAAAGAATATATGTTTCTTATGAAGTACATCGATGATAGAGAGTCAGTACAGACTGCTATAGTTTTATTGCCGTTGAGTGGATTTTTCACTGCTTGTAGTATAAATACTGCAGTTGCTTAAGAGTCGAAATCTGTTGATAGTAGTTGTAGCTGTGTTATATATTCATTTAAATGTCGTATTTCAATAAAATCAATGAAGCAGCTTACGAAGCGGTCGGCACAATCCAAAAGAACAAAAAGAATACTCCATTGTGGTGGACAAATGACATCGCCAATGATGGAGTACACAACAAAAAACAAGCATTTCAAAAGTGGCTGCAAACAAATAATCCAGATGATAGAGGAACGTATGCAATATCAAACAGAGAAGTAAAAAATTTAGTAACTAAAGCAAAAAATATTTCCTGGGAAAGTAAATGCGAAGAACTCAACAAATATATAAAGTCAACAAGATCAAGAGAAGCATGGAAAACGGTAAAAAATCTGAGAACAAACAGAAAAGAAACGAGTAGAATAGATTTAATAGAAGAAAGATCTTGATCGACTCTCGACTTGACTGAAACAAGATATCAATTCACGAACATCAGTACAACAACATATGAACTGGAATTCAGTGAAGACGATGAAATAACAGTACAGGCAGTCGAGAATGCAATACGAACTCAAAAAAATCGGAAGTCATTCGGACCACAAGGTATGACCAAATGAATTATTAAAACATAGCCCACAAGTATTACGGGAATTACTGGCGTATGTCTTCACCTTATTCTATAATGGACGACACACTTACCACCGGAGTGGACAAGAGCACATATTAACAACATCTACAAAAAAGGTGATAGAAAGAATTATTCAAACTACAGGGGTCTAAGTGTCATAAATTCACTCTCAAGACGGTATGGAAAAAAAATAAAAAATTAAATTGAAAAACAGATGACAGATGTAGAAGAACAGAATGGCTTTCGTGCAGGCAGATCCTGTATGGACAGTATATTCTCTCTAAAGCAAGTTATCGAGAAAAGATTAGCCCACAACTTTTCAACTCATATAGTCTTTATATATCTGACAAAGGCATACAATAGTGTACTACTTTCAATGACTTTGCGTAGCAATGGAAAAACAAGGAATAAGCAAAAAAATATACAAGCAGTACAACAGCTCTACAAAAATATCACGGCAAAACAGTATGTCAAACATGCATCATCTAAATGAATGAGCACTCTCACTGTGGAGAAGAAAGTGCTGCAATATGGGCATTCCAATTGGAGATGATAGATTGTATACGATACACTTCGCTGACAACCAAGTTATTCTAGCTGAAGACGAGAGTGATGTAGGCTACATGCTTAGAAAACTGGAAGATGAGTATACCAAATGGGGCCTCACAATTAATATACAAAAAACTGAGTACTTAGTTGTAGGAGAAAAACCAGAAAGCTTACAAATCGAAATGGGAACTATAATACCAACAGACTTTTAAATACTTGGGAGTCCAAATAACATCAAAAGCAAGAAGTAGCGAAGAAATACATTTCAGGATTGGCCAAGCAAGATCAGCCACCAGACAGCTACACGGACTATTATGGAATAAAAAAATAACAAATATCATTTGTTTTAGAGTGATCATCTTCTGCGTAACGTACTGGAGGCTTATTTAATTATACAGATTGTAGCAATTCAATTATTACAGATTTTTCTAGCAAGTTAATGTTTTTGTCCTTAGTCAAGATATCTTGTTTCTTTTAAGAAGTATTTGGCAGACCTTCAATTTGACAGGAATGATAACTAGCGTTATCCATTTCTACAACCAAACTTTTAGTAACAGTTCTATCATCTATTTAAAACAAATAGTTTTAAATGCACATTTTATGTACCCTGTAAATAATAATATAGGCTTCCACACCTGAAACTGCCTGCTTCTACAATTGTATTACTCCATGGCGTTTGCGAAAACACTTATAATCGTCTGGCATCTTAACATTGTTGACTAGTCTTTTTCACAGAGATATAAGATGCTTATATTTAATTTACTTAGTTCTTGTACAGCATTCTTTAATTTTACTGCTTCAAAGAGCGTGTTCACGTTCCAAGTGGCATACCTAAGAATATTTATCCTTCCGGAAATTGTTTGCACGTTCTGGATATTTAAAACCTGTCGGAACTAAGACAAATAATACTATATTATACTTCTGCTTGATACGTAATTGAAATACTTGAAAGAACTTGATAACTGGCGATTTTAGACCAAACAGAGCACTTTGGATTCGCCGATTTTTTCTAAAATTAATAGTAAACGGTTTTTCATATATAATTCATGTATAAATAGTAGTATAGTAAATTAGTATTTCTTGGGTTTAGATTCAATCAGTAATATTAAATTTGTAACTAGATTGTATTGTCATTGAAATCAACGTTTCAGCAGGAAATCCTTGCCTTTGTCAAAATTCTAAAATGTACAGAATTAGGAACAACCTACGTAACTGTAGGAACATTGTGAAAACATGTCGCATAATATTTTAATAATTAGTTTATTTACCTACAATTTAATAAATTGCCGAATGATATATTTTCTAATTGAACTTCCTAAGTGTTGCAATTACGGCCTAGAATAAATTGTATTGTAAGCTTGTAGTTCAAAGTTTGTTAGTATGATAGAATCAATAACCTCTGTGCTGAGGTATACATTATGTGTGAGATTATAAATTGGGGATTTGAGCTCATGTGAGCGCAATCTATTATAGATCATTATAGAACATCATATGGTGTAATTAGTAGTAGCTGGCAATAAAACTAACATTTTTACTCCATAACTTCAACGTTTTATTGTATTCATCATTGTCGATCGAGAGAAAGCGGAAAAAGGGGCATTATAAAACGATTCAAACCTCATAATTACGTACGAATCTGTCCAGACCCCATTCTTAAATGGGGGAACTATGCTTTTTACATTTTATTACATTTTATTTTATTAAGTGTTTGTTCTTTGTATCCAACAACTGTTAACTTGAAGTAAACAACTGCTAACGAACAAACAATTAATAAAATATTAAATCAAAAACTACACAAGAAAGCCCTGAAATTAGTATTTTCACCACCAGTGAAAAAACTCAGTACCTTCTGCTCGATTACATATACAGGCAAAATATCAACAAAAATAGCCAAATACATAAAAAAGAAAGGAATAACACCAGCTTTCCGAACAAATAACAACCTAGGCAAATATATCAAAAACAACAAGAGCCAAAATAAAAAACACTTACATAGTGGTGTGTACAAACTTAAATGTGGCGACTCCCCAAAAACTTACATCGGTCAAACTGGTAGAAACTTTAATAAACGAATAGCAGAACATAAAAGGGCTTTCAATAATAGAAAAACAGATTCTACATACGCACTTCACCTTCTAGATCACAATCATTCTTTTAATGACGAATTTAAAATTCTTCACATTCAAAATAAAGGCCTTAAGCTATCCTTGTTAGAATCTATGGAAATGAACAAATTAAAAAACACAGATATAATTCTGAATGACTAACTTGAGACAAACAGTTCTCCCCTCCTCAACATATTTCATTAGAGACTATCAAGTGTAAATGCATGCCAAAAATAGATCACTTGAGAAAGGCAATCTGCCGAAACAGCTGTAGTGATAAGAGGTTAAAATAAATTTTGTGGAAGTTTGAAAACAAAGTTTTCAGTGTTTTATTGTTACATAAAATGAATTTCCATCAGGTAACGGTCGAATCTATCAATTATTAAATATCAATTATTAAATAGTATTTTATATTATGTTGGTAGAAGCTCCCTTGGAATAAACGTTTTATTTTTTCGAAGGGTTTCACATAGAGTTATATTCTTCTCCCATAACTTATCCGTAAGTTGTAAACTCGCAAAAAAATTGTCAGTTGTTATTCCAAACCCTCCTTCCAAATGGTCTATCAAGTCTAGGAAAACTTTTTGGCCTTGAGCTCTTTCCGCCTTAGGACCTTGTTTTCCTAAAAATTAACAGATTTAAAAATTTGCTTGTTTTTTTATTGGCAATTCAAAAACTTATTCAAATAAATTTGTTTACAATAAACAATGTAGTGCAGTCAACAAAGGCCCATATCTTTAATTTGTGCTTGTCAGATTTGCTCTTCATATAGGTCGCTCGGAATGGTGCTTTACCTCTTAAAGTCACGAGCTGCTCATTTATACACAGATGATCGTCTGGATTAAGTGATTTCTTACAATTAAAAATAAAAATATCACATACATCTCTTACTGATTCTCCAATATATGCTTGAATCTCTACAGAATCAACGCAAACATACTTTAGTTTTATTTGGGTTTTCACTATTCCATTTGTCGT
The DNA here is from genome assembly GCA_918026665.1 of Diabrotica balteata. Lineage (NCBI taxonomy): Eukaryota > Metazoa > Arthropoda > Insecta > Coleoptera > Chrysomelidae > Diabrotica > Diabrotica balteata. Next base: position 38,139,406 of record OU898284.1, read on the forward strand.
AATACGCTTGAGCCTTCAAATTAGTTTCCATGACAATTATGTTTAGAATTTCGTCTAAAGAAACCCGAAGGAAAGCGTTTTTATACTTGATAATTATATCATCACTGTAATTTGTAAGTCCTAGAGCATGTCTACGAATATTGGCCTTTGCGCGTTTCACTTTTGTGTTTTTAAAAAAGGTTCGTTAAAACCTTAAAATTACGTTACTAGCATTCCCTATAAATTGCAGCTTCTTAGCAGTAACGCGGACATTCTAACGTTCCAAGTTGGGACAGTCACATCACTCAAAGTCAGAAATCTGAAAATACACTATCACTACTCACGACGGTCATCACGCACTACATAAAATCGTTTCGCTTTTACCACGCATTCTTCTTCAAGTGCCATCTTCGTTCCGAAGGTTGGCGATCATCAGGGCTATACGTATTTTCGAAACTGCTGACCGAAACAATTCGTTGTTGCTACAGCTATACCATTCCCGTAGATTCTTTAGCCAGGAGTTTCGTCTTCTTCCTATGGACCTTTTTCCTGCTATTTTCCCTTGCATAATTATTCGAAGCAGTTCATATCTTTCGCCTCTTGTAATGTGTCCCAAGTATTGCAGTTTTCGTTTTTTGATCGTAAATATGACTTCCTTTTCTTTATTCATTCTTCTCAAGACCTCGACATTTGTGACTCTCTCGGTCCATGATATTCTCAGGATTCTGCGATACATCCACAGTTCAAATGCCTCTAATTTTTTGGTATCAATCTTTTTCAACGTCCATGACTCCATTCCGTAGAACAGCACAGAAAGTACGTAACATCTCATCAGGCGAAGTTTCATTTCAAGGCTCAAATCTCTTCCGCAGAACACTCTCTTCATTTTAGTGAATATGGATCTGGCTTTTTCTATTCTTATTTTGATTTCTGCTGAGCTATCGTTGTCTTCATTTATAAAAGTGCCTAAATATTTGTATTTGCTAACTCGATCGATAATTTCATTGTGTAAATATAAATTTTGGACATTTTGTGTTGATTTCGATATTACCATAAATTTAGTTTTCTTTATGTTCAAAGATAGTCCATATTCTTCGCTGCAGTCTGCTATCTTGTTCACCAATATCTGTAGCTCTTCAAGTGTTTCTGCGATCAGAACGGTGTCGTCGGCAAATCTCAGATTGTTTAATCTAACACCATTTATTTTAATACCTACGGATTGCTCAGAGAGTGTTCTATTAATTACGTCTTCGGAATAGAGATTAAACAGGGTTGGTGACAGTATACACCCTTGTCTCACACCTCGCTTTATTTCAATTTCTTCAGTGGTATTATTCTATACTCTCACTACTGCTTTCTGATTGTAGTACATATTTGCTATTAGTCGAATGTCTCGTTTATCTAAATTCTTTTCTGTCAGGAGTCTGATTAGGTGATCATGCCGCACTTTATCAAAGGCCTTGTTGTAATCTATGAAACACATGAATACATCTTGATTTATGTCAAGACATCTTTGAGACATAACGTTCAGTGCAATTATCATAAGATATATAGCAAATGTTTCGATAATTTTTGTATTTATGGTTTTGTTAACGTCTTCAATTTGGTCCTGATTATGTGGAGGGTCTCATTCGAACTCACTATTCTAAATGTGTCTATCTTCTAGAGATGTTGGCGACCACATTGACCCATCTTATTCTATTCACAGCAGCTCGAAATAGATCAGTTGACGTTAGACCAGTCCATTTCCTAAGATTGGCCAGCCAGGATATACGTCTACGTCCAGGGCCTCTCTTACCCTCAATCTTGCCCTGTAGAATCAACTGTAGAAGTCGGTATTTATCATTACGCATGATGTGGCCGAAGTAACCCAATTTTCTGTTTTTTATGGTGTTAATAATTTCTGTGTCTTTTCTTAGCCTCTGGAGAATAGTTATGTCGAACTCACTCACTAAGACCTTTTTGGTGTTAAAATCTCCCAGCTTTATTATTTGTGGTTCTTTATGGTCGTCTATAGTTTTTTAAAGTCTTCGTAGAAAGTGTTTATTTCATCATTTGTTGCTTTTTCAGTTAGATTATAAACCTGCACAATCTTCATTCTGATTTGTGAATTTAGTTTCAAGTCATGTATGTAACCCTGTCCGAGATGCTATTTAATTATATGAATTTGTGATTTCCTTTTCTTACTGATTAAGAAACCTACTCCACTGTATGTGTAGCCTTCTCTGCCTTTCTAGTAAAACATTTTGACTGAATATAAGTCCACATACCCTTCTGCTCTTCTTTTATCTTCTGATAGTCCCATAATGTATTATTCTCCAATTCCTCTTCCAGTTCATCGAGTTTTTCATATGCTGCTTTATGGACTTGTCTTTTTCTTCAATGATGCTTCAGTGATGCCAGAATCTTCGGGGCAAACCACAGCTTCGGTATGAGATTGTGGAATACAATTCCTATCCGCCTCTGGTACCTTCCATGTCTCTGTTAAAATCTTTATTTTCTAGAGGTTTCGGCCACATCTCACCACGCTAATCAGACGGGTTCGTAGAGGAGAAGAGTGTGTAATGTCGACGGTCGATGAAAGATCAAAATAAAGCAATAATGTTAAATAAATTAAATATGTAGTTAGCTTTAATAGGTATATAAACTACAGAACACACACAAAGACAACAATATGACCTGTTAAATATGCAGATATGTTTTGATTAAGACGTATTTGCAAATTCAAGCTCTGAAAATTATCTAATACCAACTTATAATACTTACCCTGGCACATTCGCTATTATATTTTGATTGCAATGTTTCACATACTAACTGTAACAACACAAATCGTTGCACGCTATTTTCATTTATTGCCATGTTTGCAATCGTAGCAATATTTGGTAAATCGTGGGTATGAAAATGACGTGAAACGAGTAATTTTCTGCTATCGCTGTGCATGTTTGCTGTACACTGCTTGTTTGTTATCGTTTGCATTTTTTCATTTGTTTATTTTCTTCCAGTGAGCGGACAACACAAATTTCGTCCCTGTAAATTTAATAGTGAGCAGCCCCAACCATCTTAGCAATGGACGCTAATCTTCTCGCTATTTGTTTCAATCGTAATGTATGTTATGGTTGTCCATAAAAGTAACATATTTTTATCAAAGTTAAATAACCGTATGAGATATGTATTAAATATTTGTGTAAATCAGTTAAAAGTTGCATTTTTGATTTAAAATTGTTGTACCAATAGATATAACGTATAGCCATAAGAGAAGAAGAAGAAAAGAAATTTTATTCTCTATCTTCCAATTCATCATCATCATCACGTAGCGCTACAACCCTGGGTGGGTCTTGGCTGACTGTACAACTTTTTTCCACTTTGTTCGGTCTTCCATCAACCTAGGGTCAAATGGAATGTTCATTTTCCGGAGATCTGCTTGGATGTTATCTCTCCATCGCATTCTGGGACGTCCGAGTGGTCTTTTGCCTGTGGGAATCTCCTCCCATACCAGTTTCACAAGTCTTTCGTTATGCAGTCTGTGCACGTGGCCTGCCCATCTTAGTCGCTGTGATTTAATTTCTTGGACAATATCGGCGTCGTTGTAGAGTGCTTTTAATTCGATATTGCTTCTGATCTTATACTGGTTTGTGGTGATGTCATGGTGAGGTCCGAAAATTTTTCTAAGTATTTTTCGTTCAAAGCGTCTGAGCTTTTCTTCGTTGGCTTTGGTCATGGTCCACGTTTCGCATCCGTATGTTATTACAGGTCTGACGATGGATTTATAGATTTTGATCTTTGAACTTCTTGTGAGATTTTTTGATTTTATGAGCTTATCCAGTGCAAATAGACAGCGGTTTGCAGATTGGATTCTGTCTTTTATTTCTTCAGTGACATCGTTGTCAGCTGTGATTACGGCCCCCAGATACTTAAAACGTTGTACTCTTTCGAAATTGAAGGTGTTGACCGTCACATTTTGTCCTATTCTGTCTCTTCGTGTCGTTCTATTTATACACATATATTTCGTCTTCTCTTCATTAATCTTCAGCCCTACTTCACTTGTTGCTCCTTCCACCTTGTTGAAAATGTCTTTCGTGGATAGGATGGAGTCTCCAACGAGATCTATGTCATCTGCATATGCGAGTAACAGCTTGGGACCTTGAACCGATAGCAATTCTGTTTTTATTTCGGCCGACCTCATGGCTTTCTCTAATACAAGGTTAAAAAGTAGTGGAGATAACGCATCACCCTGTTTAAGTCCACTGTTGATTTCAAAGCTGCCAGACAGTTTATTATTTACACGTACTTTAGATATTCCACCCTCCATACAGACTTTGGTCATCCGAATGAGTTTCTTTGGTATTGAGAACTCCGCCATGGCATTCCATACTTGGCTTCTTTCTACGCTATCATATGCCTGTCGAAAGTCTATGAAAAGATTGTGTATGGGTCTGTTATACTCCCATCCCTTTTCTAGAAGTTGTCTCAGCGTGAATAGTTGATCTATTGTTGATCTGTTTGCCCTAAACCCGGCTTGATAGTACATTTTCAGCTTAAGGGATTAGTCTACTAAGAATGATGTTTGAGAGGGTTTTATATGCTGTGTTTAGAAGTGAGATTTCTCTATAATTCGCGCATTTTGTTTTGTCCTCTTTTTTGTGGATGGGCACTATTATGTTTTCCTTCCATCGTGCTGGTATTCTTTCTTCTAACCATATGTGTGTTATTAGCTGGTGGATTTGGCGATGCAGTGCGTCTCCCCCATATTTCAGAAGTTCTGCTGGTATCTCCTCCGTACCCGGCGCTTTGTTATTTTTCAGCTTATTTTTAAGGCCTTTTGGGTTTTTTCAAAGGAGGGATTTTTGACGGGCATGTCCGCTGTGATATAGATCTCTTCTTCGTGCTGTTCTTCCTGTATGATGTTTAAAGGTCCCTAAAATTCTTTTTCCATTCTTCAGTTACTTCTTTACCGTCGATTATCATACGGTCTTGATTGTCTCTCAGTGTATGGATGGAATTGGTTTTATGTCCTCTTCTCTCAGAGGAAATTGCTTTATAGAATTCTCTGGAGCCTGGTTTGGGCCGGTCTCTCTCCATAGCTTCATATTTTTGTTGTTCATAGTTTCTTTTCTTTGTGCGTATTATTTTTCTTGTTTCTTTTCGGCAGTCGTCATATTCCTTTTTACTTTGGTCTGTTTGCAGTTGTATCCAAGTCTTCCTTACTGTTTGTCTTTTTTCCAGCTGTTTCCGACATTCCTCGTCATACCATGTTTTTGCCCTCTTCTGCCTACTCCTTCCAAAGATCTTGTCCGCTGTCTTGGTTATTATTTCGGCAGTCGCTTCCCATAGCTGTTCTATATCATTGTATTCTCTTTCAGAGTTCAAGGTTTGTTCAAGTTGTTCTCTATAGTTTTGTTGTTTCTCTGCATTGTGTATTTCGTCCATGTTCCATTGTGGGTTTATTGTTGTTTTATTGTATTTGTGGCTAGATATTCTGGATTTGACTTTTGCTCTGACTAAGTAATGATCTGTGTCTCCGTCTATTCCTCTCAGGCTTCTTACGTCTATAATATTGTTACCATGACGGGCATCTACAATGATATGGTCAATTTGGTTTCGCGTAATATGGTCGTTTGAGACCCAGGTTTGCTTATGGATGTCTTTATGCGGAAACATGGTTGACTTTATTAGCATGTTATTAGCTGCTGCAGTTTCTGTGAGTCTTAAGCCATTGTCGTTGGATATATTGTGTAGGCTGTGTTTACCTATTGTGGGGTATAAGCTAGGCTCTTTGCCTATTTTAGCATTAAAGTCCCCGCAGAGTATGCGCATATCATGTTTGGGCATCGTATCTATCTCTCTTTCTAGGGCATCGTAGAAGTCATCCTTGATATCTTCATCCTTCTCTTCCGTTGGTGCATGCGCTGAGATAATCGAAATGTTGTATCGTTCTCCCTTCATTCGTATGTAGCATATCCTTTCATTTATAGGTTTAAAATTTAGTATATTCTGTACTAGGTTGTCTCTAATCACAAAGCCCGTTCCAAATTCATGTCTTCCGTTTTTGTTACCGCTGAAGAAGATGGTGGATTTACTTATTTTTATATTTCCATCGTCTGGCCATCTTATTTCTTGGACAGCTGTTATATCCATTCCTATGTTTTCCAGTTGTTCCACAGCATTTATAGCAGCTCCAGGTCTGTACCAACTCTGGACATTCCAAGTTCCAATATTCATAGTCCTTTTACATTGCATTTGTCGTTTTTTGTGTTTATCTGTCCGGTTCCGAGGCAAAGTTGCAGTTTTCATAACTAGTTTCTTTTTCCGAGGATGGGTAGTTAACTCTCCGCTCAACCCTCCTCTTTTATCCGGGCTTGGGACCGGCTGCAGTAAGGTGATTTCCGAGTTATTCAATCCACCCGTTCCTCACCCTACCCCAGGCAGAGTTTATCTTCCAATTCCCGTCTTAAATCTGTCATCTTTAAGTCATTAAATCTATTATTGTAAAAACCACAGTTTCCAACCTTTTCCTCTGAGCTATTTGCAGCGTTTTAAAAGTTGTAGCTGTCGATGTCTAAGTTTCGGCACCATAGGTCATCACAGGACAACACACATTGGTCAAATGTTTTACGTTTTAAAAAAATTGGTATATCGCTTTTAAAGATGTCCTTGAGTTTTCCATAGGCTGCCCATGCTAGGTTTATTCTTCTTCGTAGTTTGCATGTTTAGTTGTCTCTTGTGATCTTTTTTTCGTGTCCAAGGTATATGTCTTCTGCCACCATCTCTACTTCGTTGTCTCCAATATTGGTATTTCCGCTAGGTACTAGGTTTTTTATGAATTTTGTTTTGGAGATGTTTACTTTAAGATCCACACTGACACACACGAACTGAAGTTCATGAAGCATTGTACATTTCTCCTTAAGGTTGTCCGAGAACAAAACTATGTCGTCTGCGAATTTCAAATGTGTTAAGGTCTGTATAGTATAGGTCTGTAGTTTTCTAATTCATGGGATCTCTTTTTTGTACAGTATAATTACCTCAGCATTGTGCCATTTGTCGGGTATATAACTGTCCAAAAGGCACATGTTAAAAAGGTTTTTTATTTTCTTAAGTAGGCAAGTGCCTCCGATTTTGATTGCATTAGTAACTACACAATCTTCGCCTGGAGATTTGTTATTCTTAGCTTTTCTTAGGGCTAGTTTTATTTCGTCTATTTTGATTTCCGGTAGTAGTTCTGAATCTTGGTTAACAATGCCTTTTTCCTTGTTAATATTTCTGGTACTTGATCTCTGCTATTTGCTTTGTGTTGGCTTGTGTACAGCAATTTGTAGAAGTCTTCAACTATTTTAAGGGTTTCCTCTCTGTTGGTTGTAAGATGACCATTTCTATCTTTAATCTTTATTATCTGCCTTGTCCCTGTTCTTAGTCTTTTTCTCAATACTGTCATACTTCTATTATTCTCAATGGTATGTTCGATTTGTTCTTGGTTGTACTTTCAAGTGTCTTGTCTAACAGCTTTGGATATTTCTTTATTTAATTTTTGTAGTTCGTCGGCTTTAGATTCCGTCTCGCTTCTCATTTTCTTTTCTGCATTAGTTGCCTGGTATTTTGGCTAATCTTATCTTCTTTTTGAGTTCTAGGACAAAATTTGTTTTGACTTTTCAGTAAGGCATTTGTTAAATTCTTACTTAAGTCGTTTATATTCTTTTCTATTTCTAGGACTACTAAGTATGTCGGAAATACATTGCTAAAAACTATCTACATCTGATGGTTTCATCCATGGTTTTGATTTGTTTTTCTTTTTAATCACTTATACCTCTCCATTTAAGCTTATTTCTATTTTACCTCGTACTATTCTTTGATCGCTAGTGGTAACAAGTCTCTTTAGAACCGTGATGTCTTTAACGGTGTGTTTTTTGTCCGTGAATAAAATTATTTCGTTTTGAGTTTTTCCATTAGGACTTGGCCATGTCCATCTTCTCTGTGGTTTCTTTTAAAAAAACTGTTCATTTGGAGTAGTTCATTTCGCAGCATGAACCTTGCCAGTATTTCGCCACGTTCATTTCTATCATCCAAGTCAAAGTTTCCCAGTGGCGTTTCTATTTCATTTTTGTTTTGGCGTTAAAATCACCACATATAAAAGTAAAATGTCCTTTATGGTCTTTAAGAGCAGCTTCGATATCATCATAGAATAGATCCACTTTTTCTTTATCATGGTCTGTTGTTGGTGCATAAACGTGTATTATTTTCATATTATACCTTGTATTCAATTTGAGAGTAAGACAAATCACTCTTTTGGAAAATTTCTTTAGTGATACTTTACTTGTTTGGAGACGCTTGTGTATAATGAAGCCGATTCCTCCCAAGAAATTCTTGTCATCACCTACGTGGTAACATAATGTCCACAATGAACTTTGTCCTGATTTTAGTTTAAATAAGTGTTCGCACGTCTTCTGACTTCGCTGAGACCGACTATGTCTAATTTTATGTTTTCTAGTTCGCACTCAAGTTCAGTAAGTCTTTTATCGGATAGTAGGAAACGTGCATTATATGTTCCTATATAAAGTGTCGTCTTATTCGGGTAACTTTTTCCTGTCTTTGTCAATTTCCCTGAATCCATCATCCTCAAGTGACATTTTCGTAAGGGTATTTAGCCTTTAAACACCACGTTGGCTAGACGTGTTGGTGAGTGTTTGTTTCAGTCCATTCCGACCTGTTGCGCCACTGATCAGCCCGGTTGTGATCTTATACTATCCCTAAAATCAAGGGTTGCCAACTCCGCCATCTTTGCCGTACCGAAAGTATTTCTTCGTCGCCTTGGATGCCGTTCTGGACTTCATCCGTGACCCTAAACAAGGACCCTTGGCCAGTGCTAGCTTCTCGGGTCAAGAAGCTCCTGGAATCTGCGAAGGGCAGGGATTGATTCACTTTCCCTGATAGGACTATTCAATAGAATCCAAGGGACTTCAACCGTCCTACCACTCGATTTATATTGAATCGGAAAATGGACAACACGTAGGAGAACACACTCGTGGCTCCAAAATATACAGAAGTGGTTCTGTCTCGTATCGATTGAACTATTCAGAAGTGCCGTAAGTAAGGTCAGAATTGACAGAAGCAAAGATTAAAAATAAACGGGAAGAAACTCAGATAAAAATAGTCTTCTTCTGGTGTCTTTGTTTTAATGACATTTAACACATCATCTAAACTTTCCTTTCTCAAGGCAAGGAAAGTTTGCTATTAAGAACACCAGATGAATCTTGAACTGTGCTACCTGACTCGAAATTTGGCAACGCGCAAAATATGACAAATAATTAGGATGTGTTTTGCGCTTTAGTACAATCATAATTTTATTTAATTAAAATACAAAAACAACAAACGACAATGATGATTTCAGTTTTGTTATATCGATGCGCTTTCCATGAATGAGGATAATTAAATTTTATCACACTAATCAAATTAATTACTACGATATTTTCAATAAATATAATTTGCGATATCGTAGTCATTCACATTGGTTTCCGGTTTTCAGCAATTATATATGCCATTTTAGTAATATATTTGCCCTGTTTTAGCAAAATGTAGCTAATTGTTTTTTTTTATTTTCAAAACAAAAAAATATTAAAATAATTTTATCATACAAAAATAAACATTGAATATTGGAAATATCTATTGCTATTAAATAGCATATATCCTCTTCGTAATTGAACACGAAGCCAATTAACTTTAGTAACTTAACCTCTTTTTCTTCTGTCCTATTTTCACTTTTTCATCGTAATTTTCTCTTTTTACTAAACAAGTTTTATCACCAAATGTTCGTACTTCTTTTATCTCCACATCAATATGCAATTGTGTTTCATGTGTGTATATTTTTGAAAATGATTTCGGGAGTGGAAATCGAAACGTCAAATTTTGGTAAATATGTAATTTTCATTACAATTAATAATTGTGGATTATTTTGGTTTAATTTTCTCCATTTTTCTGGAGTTTTGTTTGCAGTAACGAAATATTTCTTCCGCATTTCTTCCCTCTTCTGACAATCATCTTGTAATGTCGCGTTGAAAAAATATATTTTGACAGGCAAATCGTCGCTTTAACAAACGAAAACATCAGAATTACAGACCGAAATAAAATAATACAGCTCGTGACTAAATTATACAGCGAACTATACAAACCCCCTGACATACTTGAAAAAGTAATCAGTAACCAAGAAGATATACCAGAAATCCTTCCGGAAGAAGTAGAATCGACAATTGCAAAAATTTACAATAAAAAAAAAGCGGTAAAGCAGCAGGAATAGATGATATAACAGTCGAACTGTTTAGATACGCTGACAAGAATACATGGAAAATCTTATAGTGGCTTCCCACGATCGGCGATTCTACAGATCATCGCGGACAGCCGATCAGCACGGACGGCAACGCACCGCAGACAGAGCTCTTCCTACGGTCCGTGACAGTCTGTGTAGGTCCGTGACAGTATTGTTTGATTATATCATAAAAAGGCCACTCAGGCTTGTAAACATCATCAGCCCCACTTCCAGTTCCCATCGATTCTCTAACTTTTGTTTTTTGCCTTTTGTATGTCGGCATTAAATTATTTCTCTTCTTTTTTAATTCTTTAATCGAAATAGTACTATTCTTCAATTGATTTTTTATTCGGTTCGATGCATCGTTCCGGTTCTTATGCTCTGGCGCAGTGGAATTTCATAAACTTGGTTCATTTTGATACAAATTTAAAAAATCAAAAATAACTTCGTTTGTCCATTCCATTTTTTAGCAAAAAACTGCAAAACAACTTTGACAACACTACAGACAACTACTCGTGTCAGCGAATGAAAAACTTCTGACTTGCACTTGTCTGTTAAAACACAGACGCGCTAGGATCGCGTTGCACGAGCATATACCGCACCTTTGATGTTACCGACTCTAGATGGATAGGACGCACCAGCACGGACGTGCCTGTGCTACCACGGACGAGACCTTTCCCACGGTGCGTGGTGCGGGCTGGTCCGCTTACGTCCGCAATATCGCCGACCGTGGGAAGCCGCTATTAGCAGGCATATTTACAAACTGCCCAAGATCGAGTTGCATACCAGACCATTGGAATACAGCAAACGTAATTTTCATTTATAAGACAGCTAGCAAGGAGTATATCAAAAACTACAGACCTGTAAGTCTATGACCAATCATATACAAGATATTCACAAAGATCATCAACAACATATTAACAAATAAGAAGGCTGCACAGCCGAGAGAACAAGCTGGCATCAGAAGTGGATTTAGTACCATAGATCATATTCATACAAAAAAAGGTTAAATCTTTGTAAGTGGGTATATTTAAAAAAACCCTTAAATGAGGTACATCAAATTAACAAACGTTTTCGGAATAATAATTCTATCATCAGGTTAAAAGCCTAAAATAAGTATGAACCATTTAATTAAAGCAAACGTGGTTAAAATTTTGACTAAGGTTAAAAAAGCAAAATGGTTATACTTACAGGTTAACATGCCTGAGCCACCAAAATATTAGGGTAAAAACCCTTTAAAGTAAATAAGGTTACAAAAGATTGTACATATTGTTGTTAAGAATTTGATGTTTAATATTTTATTATATTATACTTCAGGTAACATACACCCATGCCTTACGTGAGTACCAGCGTCCGGAGAGTAAACCTCTTCAAACGGACTTCAGCTGGTAACTGATTGACAAGATACCTATGCACGGTGTCGAAAACAAAATGTCAATGTACCATGAAACAGTGTTAGTTATACATAATATTACTACAGCCAAACGATTCAAAAACTTTAGTGATGTTAAAAATGATAACAGCAATCCAGTGTTGGGATTTAAAAAAGTTTTTTTAAATTATTGAATTTTGGTATAAAAGATGTAAAATTACCGATGGAGTTAAAGGTCATGTTTAAGAGAATGACGTATGCATTAGGCAGCCTATGTTACTCTTTGTCGTATGGAGTGTGGTCTAAAAAGTGTAATTTATGACTGATTAGCTTAGATATATGATATTGTCCTTTATGTTGATCACATCTAGGACAAGGTAAAATTGAATTGTATATATTTGTAGCTAATATAAGACCTCGTTTTTAAATGAAATTGTTTATGACTGCTCGTATGGTAAAAAGGTTAATATAAGTGAGTATAATAAATTGAATAAGGGTTAAAATCTTCCGGCTGAAGAAATTAAAGTTATAACCTATGGGATTAAATTTAAAATGAGAAGGCTGAGCTCCTCAGAGACTTGAAAAGAATAAAACTAGAGGAAATGACTAAAGAGGGAGTGGGGGGGTTTAAGGAAAATAAATGAGTTAATCAACAAATTAGAGATAATAGAGGTCCTTCATGCTGAAAGCATCTAGCACCCTGAACAAAATCTATTTTGGTTATATTAAATTCGGTTTATAAAAACCTGAAATTTGATGGATGAGTGTGCTGTACTAAGTTGTTGACTAAGAGAGGGAGCAGTGGTTGAATAAGGATTTTGGGAAAGGGAAATAGTGAATTCTGATGAATTGTTGGATTATGTTTGAATGATTACTGAGTTTAAAACTATGAGTAGATGGTTGATATATGAAATGACAGAGAAATAATAAAAGAAAGTAGAATGGATAGGAATATGATGTAGACGTGAAGAATATAGAAAATAATAAAATAGTGAAGTATGATGGACGTGGGTGGCTATGAACTTGACAATAGGGTCGTAAAAATTGAGAGGGGTGTGACAATAATGTAAAGAGAGTTGTGGTTTAAAAAAACACAATTATTGAATAGGAATAAAGGTGTGGACGTTTATAGAGGAAGTTCAAGCAGAGAAGGTGGGGCAAATTGGAGAGTGTGGGCTATGGGAAGAGTTGTCGGTGTAAGGGTTGAAAGTCACGGTTGAATGAGGTTTGATGGTCAAGTCTCTGTGGAACGCAGCCCCATACTTATACCATTATGCTTCCTTACCATACCTTCAAGACCGTCTTTCTGGAGATATCAGATATATCTTAAAAAGATCTGTTGAGAATACCCACATTTCTTTTAAAGTCCTGAACAATCTAGGACAATGTTAAACTAATTTAAAAGATCCCATCAACTACATGGATCGTAGTGGTGTTTACAAATTACAGTGCTCTGATTGTGATGCTACATATATAGGTAGAACCTGTAGATCACTAACTTCCCGTTCTCCTAGAACACACTAACAAAAAGAAACACTTCCACCTTCTCACAACATCTCACACAACATAAACATACCCTCAACTCCCAGAAGACGTCTCTTTGTTACATAATATCCCTCAAAAATTTTTCTAAAATTAGATCTGTATGAAGACTTGGAAATAGTCAAAGAAAAGCAAAGAAGCCCCAACTGCGTTAATCGCCATGTATCTTTCAACCGTGACTTTCAACCCTTACACCGACAACTCTTCTCATAGCCCACACTTCCCAATTTGCCCCACCTTCTTTGCTTGACCTTCCTCTATAAACGTCCACACCTTTATTCCTATTCAATAATTGTGTTTCTTTAAACCACAACTCTCTTTACACTATTGTCACACCCCCCTCCAATTTTTTCCGACCCTATTGTTAACTTCATAACCACCCACGTCCATCATACTTCACTATTTCATCATTTTCTCTACTCTTCATGTCTACATCATATTCCTGTCCATTCTACTTTCTTTTATTATTTCTCTGTCATTTCATATATCAACCATCTACTCATTAGTTTTAAACTCAGTAATCATTCAAACATAATCCAACAATTTATCAGAATTCACTATTTCCCTTTCCCAAAATCCTTATTCAACCACTGCTTCCCTCTCTTAGTCAACAACTTAGTACAGCACACTCATCCATCAAATTTCAGGTTTTTATAAACCGAATTTAATACAACCAAAATAGATTTTGTTCAGGGTGCTAGATGCTTTCAGCATGAAGGACCTCTATTATCTCTAATTTGTTGATTAACTCATTTATTTTCCTTAACTCCCCCCCCTCTTTAGTCATTTCCTCTACTTTTATTCTTTTCAAGTCTCTGAGGAGCTCAGCCTTCTCATTTTAAATTTAATCCCATAGGTTATAACTTTAATTTCTTCAGCCGGAAGATTTTTAACCCTTATTCAATTTATTAGACTCACTTATATTAACCTTTTTACCATACGAGCAGTCATAAACAATTTCATTTAAAAACGAGGTCTTATATTAGCTACAAATATATACAATTCAATTTTACCTTGTCCTAGATGTGATCAACATAAAGGACAATATCATATATCTAAGCTAATCAGTCACAAATTACACTTTTTAGACCACACTCCATACGACAAAGAGTAACATAGGCTGCCTAATGCATACGTCATTCTCTTAAACATGACCTTTAACTCCATCGGTAATTTTACATCTTTTATATCCAAAATTCAATAATTAAAAAACTTTTTAAATCCCAACACCTGGATTGCTGTTATCATTTTTAACATCACTAAAGTTTTTGAATCGTTTGGCTGTAGTAATATTATGTATAACTAACACTGTTTCATGGTACATTGACATTTTGTTTTCGACACCGTTCATAGGTATCTTGTCAATCAGTTACCAGCTGAAGTCCGTTTGAAGAGGTTTACTCTCCGGACGCTGGTACTCACGTAAGGCATGGGTGTATGTTACCTGAAGTAAAATATAATAAAATATTAAACATCAATAATTTTTAACAACAATATGTACAATCTTTGGTAACCTTATTTACTTTAAAGGGTTTTTACCCTAATATTTTGGTGGCTCAGGCATGTTAACCTGTAAGTATAACCATTTTGCTTTTTTAACCTTAGTCAAAATTTCAACCACGTTTGCTTTAATTAAATGGTTCATACTTATTTTAGGCTTTTAACCTGATGATGGAATTATTATTCCGAAAACGTTTGTTAATTTGATGTAGCCCTTTTAAGGTTTTTTAAATATACCCACTTACAAAGATTTAACCTTTTTTTGTGATACATGGTGTATAGCCAGCTGCAGAAATTTATTTTCCTTGTGGATTTTATATTCATACACTTCGAGAACTAATCAGTAGAGCTAAAGAATATAAAACACCGCTAGCATTAACCTTCATAGATTTCAAGAAGAAGATTTCGAGAGAAAATTTATAAAAATACTGCAGATTTATCCACTATCAGAGGCGTTCGACATGACATGCAATATTACCAAAGCTCTTCACTGCAAATCTAGAAAATATATTCAGCAAAATAAACTGAGAGAACAAAAGGCTCTCCATTGATGGAGAATACTTTAGCCGTCTAAGATTTGTAGACGCCATCGTTCTAATTGCTGATAATTCTGAAGAACGACAAGAAGTTATAAGTGACTTTAATGCAGCTAGTAATGCAGTTAGCCTAAAAATGAACTTAATATAAACAAAAACCATGTAGAACGAACTAGTGGATATCCAAGATTTAATAATAAACAATACTGCACTTAAGACAGTAGACTAGTATGTATACTTGGGACAATTAATACATAAATCTGGCTCCTTACTCCCAGAAATCAACAGAAGAATGAACTGGCTTGAGCATCTTTTGGTAAAAATGCAGTTATATTTAAATTGAGGATGCCACTTCACCTAAAGAAGAAAGCATTTGACCAGTGTATGCTACCAATCATGGCATACGGCTACGAAACTTGGATACTATAGAAAGAGATAATGGACAAAATCTAAAAGATCAATGGAGCGATGCATACTAGATATAACAAAGAGAGATCGAAGAAGAATAGAATGGATCAGACATATGTAATCCATAGATTTAAATCTTTAAAATGGCAGTGGGCGGATATATAGCGAGACGAATTGACAATAGATGGTCCATTAGAATTACACTGTGGTATCCAAGAGGCGTCAAGAGACCAAGAAGACGTCCAAATTTAAGACAAGACTATGAAAGGGAAATAACCCGGTAAAACATGGCACAGAAAAGCAAATATTAGACAATCGTGGCCAGAAATGAAGAACGACTATAAAGACTGCAACATAATCGGTAGAATACACTAAGTATTTAAGGCAGACCTAAGATATCGTTAAAGAAATCGTTTAACGAACACCGTTGGCGCGAGCCTACAGGCTAACTTTTCTTATACCTGTAATTCATCTACTATATCCTTTATTTATTAATTCAATATTTCACAGCTTAAAATTTAATTTTTTTCTTTAAATTTTACAAAATCTGAATAATATTCTGTAGATATCCAAGACGGTTCTGTCTATTCTTTCCAGTTATTGTTGTAAGTAATTAAGTGTCTTCCTTTATGTTTCCTTGACTGTTTTTGAAGCTAAATTTAGCCTTTCTGGTAACGACTTGTTAGTGATCGATGTATTTTACGAAATATAAACCTGAAACTATAAATATCTACTATGAATGCATAAATCAGTAAAACAGTTTTCAGCTCATATTTCACGCTAAAAAATACAACACTTATATAAAAGCCTATGATAATGTACAGATAATCAAATAACGAAGAAAACATATATAAGCTATCGAATAATTAATGCTATCAAGGAGATATATAAGAATGGAGAATTCAAAATAAAAACTGGAAGGAAGACAATAAAAGGATTTCACACAAGGGCGGGTCTCAAAATCTTCTTCATAATACATTAGGTGAATTATTATTCATAGAAACAATTATTGACCTATTTGAGATTTACGAGACACGCAGAAGTTATTTTTTTGTAGCGGCATTAATTTTACAAAGTGCTAGTCAAGTTGTGTTCAGCTGGGTCAATTTCAGATGCATGTATTTTAGCGAAAACTGCATCAAAATGAGTTTAGTAAAAGTCAAAATGTTTCTTTTTTTATTGTACTAGTCTTCTCTTCATGATGTGCCTATCCGTTACGAATGTTGGCGATCATCATGGCAATCTTTATCTTATCTGCAGCAGCGTGGAAAAGCTGCACAGATGTTGTATTGAACCAGATTCTGAGGTTCTTTAACCAAGATGTTCTTCTTCCTGGACCTCGCTTTTCCAAATATTTTTCCTTGCAGATGGCTTGAAGGAGAGCATATCTGGATTTATTTCGCATAATATGTCCGAAGAATTGTAACTTTCGAGATTTGATGGTGGTCAGTACCTCTCGGTTCTTATTCATTCTTCTGAGGACCTCCTCATTTGTGACTCGGTCAGTCCACGGGATCTTAAGTATTCTCCGATATAGCCACATCTCAAATGCTTCCAGTTTTCTGCACATATCTTCGTTCAAGGTCCACGATTCAACACTATAAAAAAGGACAGAGAAGACGTAGCATCGCAGCATTCTTACTTTTGTATCAAGAGAGAGGTTGTGACTCTTGAAAAAGGCCCCATCCGATTGAAGGTGGATCTAGCTTTTGCGATGCGTGCTCTAATCTCCTGGTTGTTGGTCCATTCTTCATTTATTATGGTGCCGAGGTAGTTGTAGTGCGTCACTCTTTCTACAGGAGATTGGTTGACGTAGAGTTGACCTTCTGTTATACTTTTCTTGCTAATTATCATAAGCTTTGTCTTCTTAACGTTTATATTGAGTCTATATTGTTGACTGTGATACGTGATTTTGTTCATAAGAACTTGTAGGTCTTCTAAGTTGTCCGCAAATACCATGGTGTCATCTGCATATCTGATATTGTTTAGCCGGTAACCATGTAAATAAAAGAGGTTAATCTTTGTAAATGGGTATATTTATTTAAAAAACCCTTAAAAGGGCCACATCAATAAAACAAACGTTTTCGGACTACACAGTCCATCATCAGGTTATTAAAATCGAAAATGCTAGGTCATAATGCCTGAGCCACCAAAATATTAGGGTAAAAACCCTTTAAATTACATTTAGTTATGAAATGTTGTACATTGTGTTATAAAATAACTGTGATTAGTAGAATACCTTTTTTAGTTTTGTGCAAAGCTTCGATAAATATTCTTTCAGAGTACAGATTGAAGATTAGAGGAGACAAAATACAGCCTTGCCTCACTCCACGCATGATTTTCACATAGTCAGTGTGTTCACCTTCAACTCTGAGATTTGCTGTCTGATTCCAGTAAAGATTTCTAATTATTTTCAGATCTTGGTTGTTAATTCCTGCTTCTTTTAGTATTTGCATCATCTTGGCGTGCTGTACTCGATCAAACGCTTTCTCGTAATCAACCAGACATGCGTATACGTCGCAGTTGACGTCTCTGCATCTCTGGAATAAGACTTGTACTGAGAACAAAGCCTCTCTAGTACCAACAGCATTTGTGAACCCACGTTGGGAAATTGACTTCCGAACTGTAGATTCTCTTATGAATTATCTTTAGGAACAATTTTAGGAGATGACTCATGAGGCTTATAGTACGGTAATCTTCGCATTTTTTGCTCCTGGTTTTTTTGAAGTGCAATAAACTCAGATTTCAGCCATTCTGTTGGTATTTCTCCAGAGTTGTATATGTTGTTGAATATCTTTGCGATTATTGCTATTGATTCGTTGTCCATTAGTTTGAGTAGTTCTGCTTGTATATTATCAGGGCCTGCCGCTTTGCCATCCTTTAACTGTGTTATTGCGGAATAAACTTCCTGCTGTAATATTCTTGGTCTATCATTTACCTCTTCTTCTAGCTCAAAGGTGTTATCTCTTTGGTCTTCAAATAGTTTTTCTAGATATTCTTTCCACGTTCTTATTTTACTCTGTTTGTCCAAGATGATGTTTCCGTCAGAATCAGTTATATTTCCTTTCTGCCTTCGTCTTAGTCCCCTGTGAGTTCTTTAACTTTCCTATGTACATTGTGACTATCGTACTTTGACTGCAGAGTCTCAATTTCTTCGCATCTTTCCTTGCTTCCTTTTCTTTCGCTTCTCTGATTTTCGTTCTTATTAATATATTTATGGTTTTATATTTGTCTGGGTCATTTTTGGCTTCTCTTCTCTCGTCCATTAGTTTCAGGATCTCATCTGTCATCCATGATTTTTTCTTCATTAATCTATCTGTCTTTAAGTGTTTATCCTTTACATTTTGCACTATTTCTGTAATTTTGATCGTTTGTTCTTTGATTCGTCTCTAATTGCAGTCACTTGCTCGTTTAACGTGGCTTGGACTCTCATCCTCGTATCAAGGTCTTTCAGCATACGTAGGTCGTATGATTGTGCTTTCCTTTTCTGCACTGTTTTGAGTTTGACTCGAAATACTCCCACCAGTGAACGTGGTCTGTCTCCAAGTCTGCTCCAGGATAAGTCTTGACAGATGTAAAGCTGTTTCGGAATCTTTTATTTACTAAAATGTAGTCTATTTGATTCCTAATAATTCTCCCGGGTCTGTCTTGAGGGGATTTCCACGTGTACAGCTTGCGAGGTGGTAATTGGAAGAATGTGTTGGTGACAACTAGTTCTGAGTCTTCTGCGCATTTTTCTAGGAGGTCTCCTCTCTCGTTTCTGACTCCAAGTCCATGTGGTCCAATGTACTGTGTCTTATTTTCAGCTCCAATCTTGGCATTAAAATCGCCTGTAATGATAAGAACTATAGTTTTCATTAACATAACACTAAATGTTTTGATCTTATACAACCGAAAAATCGTTATAAACAAATTTGATTGTGTTTTTACACCTAAATTTTATAATTTAGACTTTATCACTTCATCAAAAATTATACAAAATTAATTTTAACTTAACTAAGGTTGTTTTAAATCTTTTTATGTTACGCAAGTTAAAAGCAAAAATGTCTGATAAAGTCAATACTTTGTTATTTTTAATTGTTAAGTTTGTTTTGTTTGTTTATTAGTAATAAGCATATAAACAATTATATAGTTAAAAACAACTTCCTGGCCATAATTTCGGATAATTATGTTAAATATTCGAATTCAGCGGTTCAAAATACACAAAAATCGGTTGTAAAATGGATCTTTACATGGATCTCAATCGGCCATTTTTACTGCTTAAAACATGGAGGAGAAGCGTTGTACAGTTCTATATACAAGCTAATTCAAGACATTTGGCGAGAAGAAACAATGCCAGATGAATGGAAAGAAGGGGTTATTGTACCAATACACAAAAAAGGAAACAAAAAGCAATGTATTAACTACAGGGAATAACACTCCTAAACACCACCTACAAAATCCTTGCAAACATCCTGCTAGAAAGAACCAAAACATACACAGAAGAAATCGTTGGAGATTATCAATGCGGATTTAGACCGGGCCGCTCTACTATTGACCAGATATTCACAATAAAACAGATAATGGAAAAATGCTGGGAGTTTGATCGTGAGCTTCATCAGATGTTCATAGATTTTAAACAAGCATTTGATAGAGTATGCAGGGACAGACTGTGGACAGCGATGCAGGAACTTGGCTTTCCAAAAAAACTAGTCAGGTTGATACGGATGTGTATGGAACGGTTACGATGTAAGGTGAGAGTTGGACAACAATACTCGGAGACATTTGAAATAAACAATGGACTAAAACAGGGAGATGCACTTTCACCACAACTCTTCAACTTAGCTCTGGAGCACATAATCAGAAGTGCAAGAATCGAAAAACCGAATACAGTATTTCATCGAGAAGGACCAAACTTACTACTGGCATTTGCAGACGATATCGATCTAATAGGAAACACACGATTAAGGATAAGGAGACTTTCGTGAGGTTCGAGAAGGAAGCAGAGAAGATGGGGCTCCAAATCAACGAAAACAAGACGAAATATATGTATATGAGCCGCAATAACCAAAGCAGAGACAGAATCGGTCAGAACATCACCATCGATGACTTTAACTTTGAGCGCGTTAGAGAATTCAAGTATCTTGGAACAACAATAACTGAAGACAATAACGGCTCACAAGAAATAAACAACAGGATTCAGGCCGGCAACAGATGTCTTTTTGTCCTCCAAAACCTCATAACATCGAACACTAAGGGTTGCAACGCCACGGAGTAAGTAAGTAAGTAGTCAATCGGCCACCCCAAGGGCCCTTTTGCCTCTAGACTTGTCCAGTTTCTAATACGGTAGAAGCTCTTTATTTACGAGGTATTTGTTCCGTAAACACGCCGCGTATACAGAAACCGTCAATATATTTTTCTTCTTCTTTGTTTGCAGTAGCCTTTGCGTACACTGGCTTTATAAATTCTTGACTTCATCTCAGTGTTAATGCGTCTGTTTCGGGATATAGTGTTATTAAGGCATCCTGCCAGTCTCTTTGCTTTTTGTACATGATCTCTTACTTCTGTGTCCAGGTCTCTATACCTAGACAGTATAATTCCCAGGTACTTTATTTCCATTACTTGTTCAATACTGATGCCATTAATTTCTATTTTATATCTAATTGGTTCTTTGCTGACTACTATTATTTTGTTTTCTGAGATGAGATTGTCATTTTAAATAATTTTGATTTTATGTTAAATTTGTGGACTAGTCTTCGCAGACTATCTTCATCTTGGCTATGAATATTGCATCGTCTACGTAACAGATTATTTTTATTTCTTTGTTTCCCATTCTGTATCCGCTTCCTTTGTTGACGCTTTTGATGCCTATTTCTATAGGTTTTGTAAGTTGTTCATCTATTCTGACTTCCATTTTGTCCGATTTTCAAACGATGTCCAGTCACTATTTTAATATTTTGTTTATTGAAGTTCATGAAATTGTCCGAGAGGTATTTATCAATATTCTTGATAATTTTTTTAGTCTGAATTTGCCCTTGAGTGGTTCTCTATTTCTCTATTTCTTTTGATGATTGTTTATCGCCACTTTTGAAGTTCTTTATTTGCAGAATCTTTGGTAAAACCACACAGTTCTGGGCCTACAAAGTTTTTTCTCGAGCCTTGCTTTGCCAATAAATCTACTCCTTCATTAGCACGCACCGTTTGCACGGGTTTTTGTTAGACCAATACTCCGGATTGAACTCTGAGTAAGTAAGCAATTTATTTGAACCCAGCCTGAGAAACTTGTTCACAACTTGAAATTACGTTCGAGTGTAACAATTCATTGGAGCGACGTGTATTAATTCGTGTGTAAACAGAAATCACTCAAACGTGCTCCAATGCTTCAGACTATCCCTTTTCTCTCCTATATTACTCTGATGCGCAATAGAGGCACAACTGTCAGCCAAATGCTCTTTATGTACGGGTCTTGGATAATAGAACTCCAACATGGTTTCCTAACAGATTCAAATTCAGGCTAGCGTTAAGAGCTTTATTCCTGATAGCTTCTTGTGACTTGTTTGCGAAACTGAAATTGCTTGCTTGGACCTCAAGCCTTCACTCTGGGCTGCGCACAGTTTGGAGACTTGGTTCTTAAGGGTTTGGGCCCTAAGTTTTTTTTAGGTGGCCGAAACCGTTTTTTATGTTTTTGTAATTTTTTTCTTGAATATTAAATCTTAATTAATGCGGCCTACACAGTTTTATCGCGCTTGTCTATGTTAATAGAGGTACAAAGTATCCTCTTTTATTTATGTCATTTACCTTCTCTCTGCGGTTTTACTTCGTCGCTTTGCACCCTGCACGATATTTTTTATACTGTCGGTCTTTGTTCAATTTCCAGCAAGCATCTATGGCAGTGGTCAGTTATTGGTGGGAGTGTAAGCACGTCATTTGACGTAGTTTGGCGGAGTTATTGTTACAATATTAAATAATGGAGATAAGGAAGTAGGACAAGACTGTTGTCTGTCCAATTTTTTAATAGATATTTACGTACATACACAAAACAATTTATTTAGCATTATAGTATGGTATTTTTATGGACAACCTTATAGCTTGAGCTGTTATTATCATCTAGTTTTAGTTTATATTAGTTAGTTTTGTAATGTGTAGTTTAGATGTAGATGCACCTCGATCATAGAACACTTAAATTGCTACAGATGTTTATAGTAAACATCGTTTTATGTTTTTGATCTATTTCAAAAGACTCGTATGATTAAAGTTTTAGTTTTTGATTTATAAACTGTTAATAACAACAGATGAATATAGTGTTTAAAATTGCATTGTCTCATCTGTAGTATGGAAACCATTTATGAAATGAAATCGTTTGTGTCTTTATTTTAGAAATCATAAAAACACGTTGAGTCCAGTCAACTTTTAAATTCAAATGTGCTCTTTTTAAACATACATTTAAATGTACAGTTTGATTTCTGCAAATCTAGCCTACTCCATAATTTTTTTTTTTTATGAAAAACCCTATACATTTTTGTGTTTTTAAAAGCTCCTTAACAACCTGAGATCGCCGAACTATATCATGTAAGTTTTATTATAAATAATACAATGTGAGATTTTGAAATTATTTAAATTTTCCTCAAGACATTAAAATAAATTGGTTGCCAACAATAAGTTGGCATACGTGTCATCTCGTCACTTGGAATGAGTATATTCGTTTCCTTATATCGTTCTTGAGCTGATGCTAGTACTGCTTCATATACTTGTCTAGATTACCCCACAGATAAAAACCAAGGGCGTAATATCTGGCGATTTAGCTGGCCACTCATAAGTACCTCTTTGTTCAATCCATTTTGTTATAGCAGAGCACTTTAGGACAGGTCTTATCATTAAAGCATAATGTCGTGTTGACTTGTCCTGCTGGAACCAGATATTTTCATTCGATATATCGATAATTCGATAAAATTTTATAAATCATACCCACTACATACCCGTACAAATATCTCGGTTCTGGATAAAATTAAACCGGATCAGCGTCTCTCCAGTACCGTTTACTCTAGAATTTTAAAGTTCTTTGGCCATATCCATCGAAGTGGTCACAAAATGGAGCGGTTGGTGGTCCAAGGAAGGCCTCAGACTCAACGCCAACGCGGAAGATCTCCACAGCGATGGGCGGACATTACTAAAAAGCTTCTCAATAAACAGTATACTGAGGCAATACATATAACTGATGACCGCGACCAGTGGAGAAATATTATCAATCAAACTGTCCGAGCTGCTGAAGTCCAATTATGAACCACAACACATCTACTAAGATGTTAATGACTGTGATGATGACATCCTCCAGTGTTACCACCGCTTGGTCGAGGACTTTTAATTCAAGCCATAGTATTTAACTCAGCCTGTAAGACTTTTATAAGGTGATACAATTTATTGGGGTGAGAGGGATTAAGCCATATGAATGAAGGACTATTCGATTTCGTCCCAATGCTACAGACTATCATCCATCCCTGATAGCACGCTGATGCTATTAGGTATATATAATAGAGGCTTTTGTTAATATTTGTTTTTTTTTTAAGAGTTGTCTGAAACATAAAAACATCATTAGTAAATACACTGCGATGCCAAAGGTGAGCAACATGTTTCCTGTTGACAGAGTTACTGTTATCAAGACTTATACTTATTATATATGTATTTGTTAGTATTTGTTATTTGGGTCTTCTGTGGCTCTCAGCTGAGTTTTGTACATTTATAGATTAAAAAATTTTTAGGATTTCCGCAGAGGACTGTACGATTCAACATCTTGGTTCACTGCATCATCTAATCCCATATTTTGATTGTAGAATTCAATATATTTCGGTTTGTTATAATAGAGAATATTTTCTCCTACAACATATCGTTCTCTTTCGCAAAATCTTGCAGTATGTTTTCTGGTAAGCAGATAAACGTCTTTCTTGCGTTTGACAAAACGATAAACTCTTTGATCGCTTCATTTGCATAATTTTTTAATAATACTGCAACTTACAAACGACTCAAATCAGTTTACAGTTTCCATACAATCATGAGAGTCAATAGCTGGGTAAAAGTTTTAGTCAAAGCAAAATTTGGGTATATATTTTGAAAGCTTATTATCAAACGGATCCGTAACTGCTGTCCAGGCGCTCATTTGTACCCCATCAATGACTTCTTCATCCATTGATGAATTGACACTCCTCCACTGTTAGACGTTTCATAACTTAAATCACTTTCATCCTTAAGATTTGAATCCATTTTTACTAAGATAAAACAGAATTACGTACCTAATAGGCAAGAAAAAGAACACGTACTCTCTCAGGTAACTCTAAACGTGCACTAAGTAAATATCTTGCAGCTGCGTTGGATTGTCACCAGACTGAACGTCGACCTTGAGCTGTTTACATTATTCTGGGAATTAAAAAAAACTGCTAACCATGATATCGCCGTATGGATATCTATGTCCTACTGCGATCCAAATTAATCTACAGAGTTCTACACCACTTTTGCGCTTCTATTTCCCACTGTTATACCCCAATTCTAGATAAATCGGCTTCAACATCATCCTTCCATCTTTTTCTCGGTCGGCCTACTGATCTTCTACCATCTGGTCTTTCAAAAAACACTGTCTTTAACACTCTGTCATCCTCTGATCGTACCACGTGACCTGCCCATCTTATTCAGTTTGCCTTGATATGTCTAACTATGTTTTCAGTTCCATACAGAGTCACCAATTCAGCATTGCGGCGTCTTCTCCAATCCCCTGTGAATTCATCTCTTTGAGGGCCAAATATTATTCTGAGAACCTTTCTTTCAAATACTAGAAGCTTATTGATTTCCCGCTGGTTGAGAGTCCATGTTTCACTGCCATATGTAATAATTGGGCGAATAATCGACTTGTACAGTGTTAATTTAGATTTTCTTTTTAGCAGCTTCGATCTCATTATATCCATACGTGGATACGAAGTAGCAGAAGGGGTTAATTTTATTTTTAGGATTAGGAGAACTGCGAGTAATCTTATGTAACTCATGTTCTTCTGGGTTATCTTATTATTTTTTAAGTGTCGTCTCGGGGGGGGGGGGTAACTTGACGGTAAAACCGTCTTCCACACCGTACGCTCTGCTCTAGGGTATTCGTTATTAGTGTATGAAATACCTGAGGCACTTATCCCTGTTCAGATTGGGATGCTGATTTGCAATTGTATCAAATAATGATGAAATAAAAAGACAATTGTAGAATACAAAACAAAGCCACAGAGTTTAAGGCAGGTAGGTGTAGCAGAGCCCCGCTGATCGGCTCTCTAGAGTTTAGGGCTCTAGGAGAAACCGAGATAGACTGACTTTTACAACTCATTGTCTGGTTGTTTCTTTCTCTGTGGATGTATTCTTTGTCTAATGTTTTGGTGTCCTGTTTTTGTCAGGTGTTGTTTTTCTTTCGCTGGCTTTGTGGATTCTACTGGTGGTTTGCTTTTGGACCTGTCGTCGGAGGAGCATACTGGACAATCAGAGGCGAAAGGGGTGTTGGTTAACGGTCCTTTTCAGAAGTTATTGTTCTAAAAATATTATGGATATGTGAATTTATATGTTTACAATTTGATAAGTAATAAATGTGTTGAATCGCGATTCGCGTGAGGGCAGCTGTGGCTGTATCCTCTGCAATAGACAGATATCATTGTGCAATGGGATCGAAAAACCACAGAAAACCGATCCCTCGACCAGGTTACCAGGTCGACCAGGTTAAGGTGATTTTGAGCAAACCTAAGTACTGAATCTACGTCTCGTGATGTTGTTACGAGAGCTGTATCATCTGCGTAGAGCAAAGTGGTTGTGTTAGTGTATTGAGGGTTGGGAAAGTCACTATTGTAAATTGTATATAATATGGGAGCCAACACTGAACCTTGTGGTACTCCTGCTGTAGGAGTAAAAGAATCAGAGTAGTGACCTCGCTCCTTTACCGTGATTAGACGTTGAGAGACATATGAATGGATAAGTCTAACGAATGAGAGGGCAGACCGATGTTCAACAGTTTCTTGGCCAGTCCAGCATGCCAGACTTGGTCGAAGGCTTTTTGAACATCGAGAAAGATGCCTAAAGATACTTTTCCGTCGTTTAGACTTTATGTGAGACGTGTGACGATTTCTGTCAATGCCGTTTTCGTGAAATAACCTTCTCTAAAGCCGAATTGAAACGATGGAATGATGTTGTGTTCGGTGGTAAAGTCGATGAGTCTCTCCTTGAGGATCCTCTCGACTTTGGCTATGGAAATGGAATTGCATATGAAATCAACTAATATTATACATATTTTACTATATTTACTAATATTAGATTCCAAGCCAAAAGACCAATGACAAAATTGGAAAAGGAGGGAAGGCGCGGCGATGCGCGCCAAGAGTGCTCATTGGTCACTCTGACCGAGCACTTGGCGACAATAGCAGCTTGGGTCTTTTCTGGATTTATTGCTATTTTCCATTGGATACTCCATTCTTCTATTTTATTCTGTTTCGTCTGCAGATTTTTTATTTCTTTTTATTCGATATACTTATTTGCAGCTTACCTTTATATCTCAAGACCATTCACTATGCACCAGCAGTGATCTTGTACTTATCTATTCCAAATTGCATATTTAAATCCTAATGATTTTTTTATATTTCGAAAATATGTGTCTAATTGTAAAATTTTTTCTTTTAATTATCTTTTTTATAAAATTATTTTCATATTACTTCTGTTATTAAACAAAAACAAGCTTGATGTGGTTAATAAATATTTTCTTTTATCTCTATTTTGACTTGATTAAGATTGATAAATTTAATTTCTGGTTAATCCGATACATCTCATTTCCTTTTTTAAGATATTCTTCATCTGGTTGAAATTAATATGAGTAGCTTAATTTACTTGTTTGCTGGAATCTTGTAGAATTAGGTAAAAAGCGGTGAGAGACAGTTTTGATTAATGAATTTCGTTATTGATTGAGACCTAAGTGGTGATTTACGCATTCTGTTTTTCTGTGTTAATTTGAGCCCTTAATCGTGTCGAACTGAGCTATAATCAGCTTTGGGTATTTCAGCCAGTTGTCCTCATTAGCTTATTTTGACAACCAAATTCCTATATCCACGATTTGTTGGAAATTATTTTTTCCTCGTTAATAAATCTTGATTTTACCTGACATGTGTTTGTTATGTTTGATTAATATCTGTTTTTGCGGGATTTATTCAATAATAAAATTTGATTATTTAAAACTTTGTTTGAAAATGTTGATATGTTTTAAATGGATAGTTACCTTAAATATTCAGTGGTTTAAAAAATTGCAATTTTGTGAATACAGGAGAAATTTTTGGAGTCAAATTTTAACAAACTTTTCAAAATTTCTGAGAATGTAAATTTAGAAAAGGAATTTTTTCCTAATTATTCTGTAAATAATAGGTTAATGGCTTCTAGTAGGTTAAATATGACAGTATGAATGCTGAAACTCTGAACGCTAACAGAAATCGAAGCATAGTTGGTTCTTCTTCTTCTTCTTCTTGTAGTGCCTATCCATTTCGGATGTTGGTGACCATCATGGCAATCTGTATTTTGCACACTGCGGTTCTGAAAAGATTTGTGGTTGTTGTGTTGAACCACGTACGTAGATAAAGCCACATTTCGAAAGCCTCAATTTTCTTACAGGTAGCGTTTGTGAGAGTCCACGACTCAACTCCCTATAATAGTATAGAAAGATATAACATCGTAGTAACCTGATTTTTATGTGTACTGATAAATCATATCTTAGCCATTTTTGGAATGCAGATCTTGCTTTCTCTATTCTACATTTTATTTCTAGGGAGTGGTCCCAATTTTTATTGACGTTCGTACAAAGGTAGGTGTATGTTTTTACTCTTTCTATTGGCTGACCTTTCACACTGATGTTTTTAATTTGTTGTTCCTTGTTAGAGATCATCATATGAGGAATTCTACAAAAATTCGCACCTTAACTGGAGCCAAATATGGTGAAATTGAAATTTGCTGCCCGTACCCCGCAGTAACATTTTTTTTCTCTAGGTTGATACCAAAAAACATGTTTTCAGGTGCGAGCCTCAAAGAAAAAGGCAAATTTAAGTTTTTTCCAACAAAAAACTGATTTTTTCGCTAAAGCTATTTCATTCTTCTAGCGATCTTGGTCCCCAGAATAAACTCTGACCATTTGAAGAACCAAAAAAAGTCAAAGCATGGCAACGGTTATTCAGTCCTAAAATCGACTTTTTTTTCATTTTTTCGCGATTTTATCCGAAAATAGATTAAAAGAGACCTCTATAGTTAGAGCACACGTACATATCAGGTACCAATCGCTTCGTCTTGGTCCCCAGAAGGAACTCTGACCCTTTGAAGAACCAAGAAACACCTGCTCAAAGCGTGGCAAGCGGTTATTCAGTCCCATAAAATCGACGTTTTTTCATATTTGCGCGATTTTACCGGAAAATCAAGTTAAAATGACTTGCATAAGTGAGGTACATCAACCTATCGGGAGCTGGTGACTGTGATCCTCAGTATGTAGCCTGATACACTCATCAAATTATAGATAGTAAATTATAATATAGCTGAAAACCTTCACACATTAATTTATTGTGTTTTTAGTAAGAAAATACGATTCCATTTTTTTTCTTCCTTTTTTTTTATAACAAACTTTTTTTACTTAGTATGAGTATTAGAACGAGATAAAAAGTTAGTCAAGTAAAATCAAAATATATAATACATAAATACAATACATCAAAAATATTCTAAATTTTATAAATATATTTATTCTTCATTAATTAAACACTATAAAAAAGAACTTGGCATTATAATATTAAATAATCTTTTTATTATTTTTTGACTTTACCTGAAAATACATGGAAATATTTTTCTAATAATTTATCGACCAAATAACATTTTCTAAATGCAAAACATCTTTAAAAATCAATGCGTATTGAAATAAATTTGACTTTCCTGTTTAGTTACATTATTTTCATTCAAGCTTTATTATAACTTAAAGGGCTCTTTTTTACCGACTGAAACGATCGCGATCGAGTTTAGACAGCTTCTATCACTATTGCAATGATAGCTGCAGTAGAAACATAATGTACTTTTGAGTAATTTTTTAATGTATAAAATGAATTGCAAAATGCAAAATAATTTAATTAAAAAGCGAAAGGCGATTGCTGCAAAAAGAGCAGCTAATAAATTGGAAAGAGAAGAACACCTGAGAAAATGCGAAGAATTTAACCGCAAAAGGTAATTATGCTTAATTTGTTTTTAGCATGTTTTATAGTGTTAAATTAATATTGTTTCAGAGCATTTTCAAGGAAATTATTTGTAATAAATTTAATTATAAATAATTGTTATATTAAAAGTATTTAATATCCACCAAGAAAAGATTACATATAATTTTAATGAAATTAATTTATGAAGTGTAATAATTAAATATTAGTATTAAAATAATGAGTTTAAAATTATTTGCAATAAAAAAAGTCAGTTATAAGTCTTTATAACACAAATTATCTGAAAATTTAAAATGCGCGAATCAGTGTTGCTTGTTTCACACATATTTATAAAATTTAGAATATTTTTGATGTATTGTATTCTATGTATTTATTTTTATTTTACTTGACTAACTTTTATCTCGTTCTAATACTCATACTAACAAAAAAAAAGTTTGTTATAAAAAAAAAGAAGAAAAAAAATGGAATCATATTTTCTTACTAAAAACACAATAAATTAATGTGTGAAGGTTTTCAGCTATATTATAATTTACTATCTATAATTTTATGAGTGTATCAGGCTACATACTGAGGATCAAGTCACCAGCTCCCGATAGGTTGATGTACCTCACTTATGCAAGTCATTTTAACTTGATTTTCCGGTAAAATCGCGAAAAAAATGAAAAAAACGTCGATTTTAGGGACTGAATAACCGCTTGCCACGCTTTGAGCAGGTGTTTCTTGGTTCTTCAAAGGGTCAGAGTTCCTTCTGGGGACCAAGACGAAGCGATTGGTACCTGATATGTACGTGTGCTCCAACTATAGAGGTATCTTTTAATCTATTTTCGGATAAAATCGCGAAAAAATGAAAAAAAACGTCGATTTTAGTGACTGAATAACCGTTTGCCACGCTTTGAGCTTGTTTTTTTGGTTCTTCAAAGGGTCAGAGTTCATTCTGGGGACCAAGACGAAGCGATTGGTACCTAATATGTATGTGTGCTCCAACTATAGAGGTATCTTTTAATCTATTTTCGGATAAAATCGCGAAAAAATGAAAAAAAAACGTCGATTTTAGTGACTGAATAACCGCTTGCCACGCTTTGAGCAGGTGTTTCTTGGTCTCTTCAAAGGGTCAGAGTTTCTTCTGGAGACCAAGACGAAGCGATTGGTACCTGATATGTACGTGTGCTCCAAGTATAGAAGTCTCTTTCACTCGTTTTTCGAGGCAGATCGCTAGAAGAATGAAATAGCTTTAGCGAACAAATCAGTTTTTTGTTGGAAAAAACTTAAATTTGCCTTTTTTTGAGGCTCGCACCTGAAAACATGTTTTTTGGTATCAACCTACAGAAAAAAAATTGTTACTGCGGGGTACGGGCAGCAAATTGCAATATCACCATATTTGGCTCCAGTTAAGGTGCGAATTTTTGTAGAATTCCTCATATACTTTGTTTTCTTAATGGTTAGTGAAAGTCCATATATCTGACTTACTTCTGTGATCTATTCATTAACTCCTGGATGGCTTCAGAACTATCAGCGAATATTACCGTGTCGTTCATTGATACATTCTCCGTAAATTCGAATTCCGGCTTTAACATCTTTTACTTCTTCTTGAAAGATTTTCTCAGAGTATATGTTAAACAGCAAAAGTAATAGTATACATCCCACTATACAGCAAAGGTAATAGCATAGTATACAAACGTCGGACTCCACGTTTGATTTTGATATCATTGGAGTCTCCTATACTTCATCTAATTTACATACCGATGCACGTCATCGGCGTCATAGCCCGTGACGTCACATGATACCAACGCGAAATATTTAGGCGGTAGGTTTGTTCTTTTTTAGAATCATTCTGCCGAGTACACTGGAATTACAGCCACTAGACATATTTTATTATATACGCATAGAAATATTGTTTAAAGATTTCTATTAGTGTTAACTTAAAGAAATACACAATAATATGTTTCATTTAATTTGTATAAATGACATACATTGGTAACACTTATTTGACAGTTGCAGTGTTGACACTTTTTGTACTTTATTATTTTGAATTTTAAAGTGAACCCCTATTGTGTTGTGTCACACAACATCTAATAAAATCTGTTCTTTTTAGAACAAACTTAGTGTGTTTTATTTCAAAAATGTCACATAAGAATTTAAATAGTCGTTGTAAAGAGATGGCAATACTTTTGCAATAATTATGTGACCTATTTGGCTTAAAATGGATTCAGGATTTTTTTATACTTTGGCAATTATGTCAACTCTGATCTCTGATGTAGATAATGACGTACAACGGTATGTAAATTAGATGAAGTATACCTATGTGTGGATAGACGATGTTTGATTCCAGTAAAGATTGCTAATAATTCTTAGATCATTCTTTTTAGATGTTTATTCCAATATTTGTTAATATCTCCATCAGCTTGTCGTATTTACTGTCAATGTAGCATGCATAAATATCTCAATTTACATCTCTACATCGTTAAAATAGCATTTGTATGCTAAAGAAAGCCTCTTTCGTACCTACTGCGTTTCGAAAACCAAACTGTATACGGCTGATTTTTTCTTCGCATAGTCTATATATCCTTTGATGTATGATTTCTAGAAATAACTTAAAAATGTGGCTCATTAAGCTATTGGTCTCAAAATTATTGCAGGATGCGGTTGCTTAACATACAGTAATCCTATTCTTCTTCTTCTTCTTGTGTACTTTCTTCGCATAGTCTATATATCCTTTGATGTATGATTTCTAGAAATAACTTAAAAATGTGGCTCATTAAGCTATTGGTCTCAAAATTATTGCAGGATGCGGTTGCTTAACATACAGTAATCCTATTCTTCTTCTTCTTCTTGTGTACACATACTTCTGTCTGTTTTACAATGTGTATCCAGAAAGTCGTTTCATCGTTTTCTTGGTTTTCTTATTGATCGTCTTCCTATTGGTAAACCGTCTTTTGCTGTCTTTACTACACTATTACTACTACTTTACTACTTCTCTATAGTCATAACTTAGTTATAGCTCTGTTCCATAATGTTTTACCATCAATTTTTCCAAGTGTTTTCATCCCTGCTGTTAACAACCTTTTTTGGTTCTCTCTATTTCAGGTGGTGTTTCTGCTACGTATGTCATTATTGGTCTGATGACATACGGAATGTGGCACAGTAATAGCCCGTTCTTATAATTGCATAGAATATTTGTGTTAAGTACGGAATAAATAGAATACCAGAAAACACATGGATAGAGTATTTTGAGAACTTATTAACAGAGAGAAGAGAAAGGTTTAAACAGACAAATAAACAAGTGCAAGTAGAAGGAAGAATAGAACTATCAATAGAACAAGTGAAAGAAGCAGTTAAGGGAATGAAATTAAGAAAATCTCCAGGCCCAGGCGGAATACATCCAGAGTTGATTAAATATGGATCATCAAAACTGCTTGAAATGATCCGAAAATTATTCGAAAGATGCTTAAACGGAGAAGAAGTTCCAGAAGAATGGAGACAATCGTATATCTATATATGTATATATTATATATGTATATATATATATATATATATATATATATATATATATATATATATATATATATATATATAATACACAAGAAAGGCACAAAAACGGATCCTAAAAACTATAGAGGGATCGCAGTGATTGCTACTATAGGCCGATTATATTCAAAAGTACTGAGAAACCTGATAGAAAATGATATTAAAGATAAACAACCCGAAGAACAAGCGGGATTTAGGGCCGGACGCTCCACTATGGATAATATTTTCACATTAAAAATTGCAATGGAAAAACGAGTGCAGAGAAATAGAGAAACCCATATAGCTTTAATAGACCTGGAAAAAGCATATGATAGTGTACCGATCTCCCAACTATGGATAGAAATGGATAACTTGAAAATAAACCCAATTCTTATTAACGCCACTCAAAAATACTACGAACAAAACTTTGCAAGAATTAAAATGGGACAAGAAATCACCTCTCCTTTTCAAACAACAAAGGGACTAAGACAAGGCTGCTGTCTGTCACCCACCTTATTTAAAATCTATTTGGACAGATCCTTAGTGAAATGGGTAAAAAAATGTAGAAACATGGGAATAACGGTGGAAGAAAACACGCTATATACACTTTTCTTTGCGGATGACCAGGTAGTAATTGCCGAAGATAGCTACGATCTTAGCTATATGGTAAGAAAACTGCAAGAAGAATATGAGGTGGCAGGTCTAAACATGAATATGACAAAATGTGAATATCTATCAGTGGGAACAGATGAAATATGTGACCTAGTCTTGGAAGACGACAAAATCAAAGGCGTACAATCCTGCAAATATTTGGGGGTCATTTTCAATAAGAAGGGAAATAGCGCAGATGAAATCAGGGAAAGAATAAACAAGGGTAGAGCAGCGACCCGTGCCTTAAACTCTCTTCTCTGGCAAAAAACAATTCGACGAGAAACCAAAAAACACATTTACGGTAGTATAGTCCAAAGTATTACACTTTACGGTTCGGAAGTATGGGACGTCACCAAAGCTAATAAAAACAAACTTATGACGACAGAAATGGATTATCTGAGACGAAGCTGCGGTAGATCGAAACTAGAAAGAGTTAGGAACGAACAAATAAGAAACGAAATGAAAATGGAGCGAAATATCAATGATGACATAGAAAGAAAACAATTAATCTGGTTCGGACATGTTAAAAGAATGCCAGAGTACAGATGGCCTAAAAGAGTACTGGAATGGATCCCTCCTGAAAGAAGAAAGAGAGGACGACCACGGAGAAGTTGGCGCAACGATATTGATGAAGCAATGGCGGCAAGAGACTTAGAAGAGGCAACTGCGTATGACAGAAAAAGATGGAAATTGGGGGCGGAGAAGCGGCGACAGCCGTAATCAATTACATCTATATTAAGGAATTTCTTTTTTGGAGAGTTTTTAAGGATTTTCACGGTAATTAGGTCGTATCCAGGAAACTTTGTAGGAGTCAAGCCTGACTGTATCTTCTGGTAAACTTGTTTGGTAGTAATTCTAAAAATTGTTGGGTCTTGGTATGCTGGAGTATCTGCCAAAAATTTTCGTACACATCTGGACGTCGTAAGGAGTACAGTTTTCTGTACTCTTCTGTACTGGTCTCTTTTATTGTTATTATTATTATTATATTTACCCTAATTTTCGCTTTTCTGCAATCTTCTTCTTTGATTTTATTAAGCTAAGCAGGTGTCTGTTATTTGGTTTCAAATAGTCTTCTTATTGTTGACTGCCAAGATGTCTCTTGTATTGTTTTTCTGCGTTGAGTCGCTTGTAGACCTTCTTAGTGAAGTGACCAACAGTAGTTTCCCATCATGTTCATGTTTTAGCGGCTCTGGTAGCGTTTTTTCATCAATTTAATATTTTTTGATACTTATATTTTAATTTTTCTAGTGAAAACATTTACTCTGCTTCTGACCCAACGTCTTCCAAATTTTTCGGGAAGTTATCAAGATAGGAAAAATACCAGTAGAGTGGCTTAAATTGGAGTTCGTACCATTGCCCAAAAAACAAGGAGCAAAAGTTTGTGAAAACTATGGGATCATAAGCCTAATGAGCCATCTGCTGAAGCTGTTTTTAAAAGTCATCCACAAAAGAATTTACCAGAAATGCGGGGAACAAATTGCGCCCAATCAGTTTGGATTTATAACCGCCGTTGATACAATGAAAGCTTTATTTAGCATGCAGGTATTGTTTCAGAAATGTAGAGATGTCAGTTGTGATGTTTTTGTATGCCTGATTGACTAGAAGAAGGCTTTCAATAGAGTCAGGCATGAACAAATGATGAAAGTGCTGAAGAGGACAGTGATTGACGAAAGAGACCTAAAAAAACAGCTAAACTGTATTGAAATCAATTAGCGGTGCTCCTAATAGATGGAGAATACACAGATCAGGTCAAAATCAAATCAGACATGAAGGCATCTCAATAAATGGAGTCAAGCTTAATAACCTGCGGTATGTAGATGATACAATAGTATTTTCAATTCCATAGAGGGGCTGCAAAACTTAATAAACAAAATAATGGAAACAAGTAGTACATATGTACTGGATATAAACACTAACAAAAATAAGGTAGGAAAATGATCATCAAGGATAATCATCAACAGGGAAACATAACTGGAGCAAATCTGTATGTGAACCAAATGAGAATTGAACGTGTCTCACAGTTATACTACTACTTGGCAACTATAATCAATCAGTCGTGGGACAATACCCAAGTGATTAAATGTGGTATCGAAAGGCAGAAAGTGTATTCTTGTTTATGAGCTCTGTGTTTAAGAGCCATGGCATCACTTTAGAAACAAAAATAAGGCTCCTTAAATCTTACGTGTATTCAGTGCTTCTGTAAGGAGTAGAAACGTGGATATTAAAGGCGGAATTTCTATCAAAACTTCAGGTTTTTGATCCTGAAGATACCATGGACAGACAAAGTCACCAATAAAGAATGTACTGTGGAGGATGAACACAACCGTGGATTTGGTCAATATTGTGAAGGGGCGTAAGCCACAGTACTTAAGACATAAATTAAGAAATCAAGGCAGATACGCGCTACTTCAATGCATTTTGCAAGGTAAAACTGAAGGAAAAGGGGCCTCAGGACGAAGAACGATATCCTGGCTTGCTAACCTGAGAGCATGTATGTATTGTAGCTAACATGTTAGCTACAATAATACAATGTTCTGGGTCTTTTACATTTTTCACGATTTTTGTAACAACTTGTTTGAATTATACCCATGCTTCTTCTCATTTATGGCCACTAAGGTTTCAAAGTTACCTTCGAACATAATTTTTAGAATGTTTGGTCCTACAAAGAAGTTTTCTTTGTAGGGCCAAAGTTTAACTTCTAAAACGTTTGGGAACTTTTGGCAGAGATACTTGAAACAAAGTATATCTTTAGGCAATGCCTTTATAAACTGTTTCATGAGGTCTTACTTTAAATGAAGAGTTGGTAGGAGAATGTTTTTAGAATCTACAAGGTTTTGATGAGAATGTTTATTTTGACAGGATTTAAAGACTCCCTCACAGTCCAGTTCTTTCTGCACCAATGTCAATCCCTAGCTCTACTGTCCCATTTACACAAAAAACATGGACATTTGGTAAAACCCCTTGCTGATCAAGAAGCATGCATGTTAATTTTAAAGGTCGCGGCATATTATCTTTCAGGTATAGTTTCCGGCACGTAGCGTTTTCACTCCAGCAATCGAACTGCGCGTGTACATTTTCATACATAGAACGTTTCAGTTTGTTCGGTAAAGATATGATCTCGCTTTTCGCGAGAAAAATTATGTGCAATTGCTCTTCTACTGAACGATAAAGAAAGAAAAACTGTAGTAAAAAAAGGTTTGAAGTATATCCAACGTTAAGAGAAAGGAAAAAGGAAGGTGAATACTGGACTTTATACAAAGAATTAATTGATGACGATGAAAAATATTATGGATATTTTAGAATGAATAGGATTCAGTTTGAATATATTTTAAATTTAATTCACACCTTTAGTTAAAAAACAAAATACTACATTTATCGAAGCCATACATATCAAACCAAAGAGTATTTTTAAAAAAGAAGAGGTATCACTTCTGTGCAAAAGTCCTAATTGTTTATCACTTCCTAATTGTTTGTCACAAAGCAATGAAAACACATGCATAAATGACCAAATAACCTCGAAAATTATTTTTTTAAATAATCTATATCAAAATCAAACAGCTTAATGAGCAGCATAAACAGCAGGTGATACAGCTTAATAATTTTCATTTTTGGATTTAGCACTCTAAAAAACTGTTTCACTTTCACTGTTGGCCCATGTG
This sequence comes from Diabrotica balteata, assembly GCA_918026665.1. Classification (NCBI taxonomy): domain Eukaryota; kingdom Metazoa; phylum Arthropoda; class Insecta; order Coleoptera; family Chrysomelidae; genus Diabrotica; species Diabrotica balteata. The sequence continues at coordinate 38,177,055 of OU898284.1, forward strand.
ATTAGAAAATATCACGAATCTAAATTTTTTATCATTTTCATTATTGAAAAGTTACAAGTAACAGTTTTCTATGGTCTCTGTTATACAATGTCTTAAATGTCGTAGTTTGTATTGACTTTGAATGTTGTGTTTGTATGTGTAATTTATATTTAGATTGGTTTCAATACAAATGCGAAAAGGTTTCGAATTTGGACTGGAACGAATCTTTTGTTTATGTGTATGTATGTCATGTACTAATAAAAAATTTAAGATTATTAGTATTTTATTTACAAAAAAAATACTTTGTTTATAAAGCAATAAATGAGGATTTTAAAAATAATTCATTGAAACTATTTAATCTCTGATTAAGACACTAATTAGGAGGTAACATTTTAAACACTATGTTGTGTTATCTTTTTTAAATAAATTAACAAGGGGTAAACTACTTATCCAACATGTTTTCGTTTATCAAAATTACAAGAAATCTAAGCTTTCTACAACATATTATGTGTGATTCTTACAATAAACCAGTATTAAAATCTATATTGTGCAGTATTTGCAAGAGAAGTGTTTTCCATAAAATCTGTGCTGAAAGGGCATGTCAAATGACAATAATATTGTCCAATGTTCAAATTGTAAACAAAGCGAGGTTATGGTACCTGAAAACAGTATAAAACTGGCTTCTGGAAAGAGCAGGAGTGAAAAAAATGTTAAATTTTTTTAGAGTGTGACAGAATCTCATGCAATATTGAGTTTATGAATACACAATTAAAGGAAGAGGTTAGTGCTGATTCTGTAGTTTTGTAGATTGCTAACGATCTGCTACAGTGTAATATTCAAGTAACAGACCTTAAAGAATGTACGAGGAAGAATACAAAAAGAGGCTCTGTTATAGTTGCAAAGTTTGCAACCCAAGAAATAAAAAACAAAATATTGAAATGTCGACAAGATAAAAAGTCAGACTCAGATATGCTTAGCTGTAACAAAAACAATAAAACAAAAACCCAAGTATATGTCAATGAGTCTCTTACACGAGAGATGGCAGAAATTTATTTAACCTAACCTACAAAACTAAAAAACAAAAAGGTTATAAATATGTATGGGTTAGAAATGAGAAAATCTATTTAAGAAAAGAGGATGAAAGTCCTCTTATACGAATAATATGTGAGGAAACAATAGTTGGATTACAATAAAATGTGAAACAAAATGTTTATGACTAGGTGCTAAATTTAAAATCCTGTATATGAATATCGGCTCAATGAGAAACAAACTTAGTGAGATTTAAATCTTATGTAACCAAATTGTACCTGAAATTGTGATAATAACGGAATCATGGTTATATTCGGAAGAAGAAAAGTTCTTTAACATCAATGGTTATCTGTCATTGTATATAAGCAGAGAAAAGCGAGGTGGTGATGTTGGTATTTTAGTAAAATATCTCTACCTATAATAGTTAGTGAAATTTCTCGTTATAATGATATATGTTCAATGTTATTGTATAACCACAAAATGACCTTGAAGTGCTTATAAATGTTAAAGCTTTTTTTTCTGTAAATCAAAATATACCAACAAGAGTCACGAGTAATACAAAAACACTTGTAGACTATACATTTACCAATACTAAATCAAATCATGAACTGGCAGTTATAGAAGCATCTATCAGTGATCAACGAATTCAAATCTTGTGCAGTCAAACGCATTTTTAATAATCTGAATGCTATTGTATCTATGATAGCTTTATTTAGTAATTTTTTTCAAAAAAATAGTGCCCCCTGGTTAAATGTTGACACACTAAAATTAGTACAAGAAAGAAACTTAACATTTTGAGCAGTGTATTTAATTGGTCTGACATTATATTATATTTATTATGACAGACAAATAATAAAATAAACAAACAAACAACAAACAATTGATTACATATAATATGTTAGTTCATAAATTGTAATAATTATTAAGATCTAAATTTTGATATTATTTTGAATTCCTGCATTTTTTATAGAGTATATAAATGATAGTTTTTACATAAATTGGGTTGTTGTTATTTTTTTTTTGATTGTAACGACTTAACTCAACAATATATTAAAACAAGAATTGTAACAAAATTAAAAGATAACTGGCAATATTAGAGGCAGCAAAACATTTTAACATAAGCAGAACCACAGTTTTTCTATTAATAAAAAATGAAGGGAACAAGAAACTCTTGAAAGAAAGCGAGAGTCTGGAAGACCAAAACTATCTAAATTTAGGTATGTAAAAGTAAAATTAGTATTTTGTAATATCTCCATCGGCATTGATAACATCTTGTATTGTCATCTTCAGAGAGCTCTTCCAAACCTGTTATATACCGTTCCACAGCATTTTGATGTATAAAATTACGCCGATACAACCATTTTATATAAACCCCTCACACATTCTCGATTGGGTTTAAAAATCTGGACTGTAGCTGGGCCATGATAAGATTTCGATGTTGTTTTGACACATTTGTTGTTTTTCGAATATTTTTAGTATTATAATACTTTTATCAACCCCCTCTGTGGCTCAGTGGTAAGAGCGCCTACCTTTAAACCATCGAGTAAAAAGACAAAAGAGGGAATCTAATCCTTATGAAAAGGAGACCAAAAAAGTGGCCTCTGATGGCGGACATATCCGGAAATGCGAATGCGCCAAATTTAAATTTTCAGACACTTATTAACAGTAGCTGTATAATATTTTTCAGAATGTGTCTTAGGCGAGAAAGTTTTAATTAATTATTAACGATAATAGTCTAAAATGCGACACAATTGTTAAAAAACTTCAATATAAATAAGATTTCATGTGACATTTGGGACAAACAATAACATAACCCAACGTAATTTGATGTCAAACAAGGAGAGAGACTCTCTTTCCTTGTTTAATGTGGCCTCTAAAGATCGCACTTTCTGTCTAACAATATTTTTGCCCCCACTACCTTTACATTCTCTCTTTTGTCTTTTTGCTAGATGCTTTAAACCTAAAGGTCGTGAGTTCGAATCTCATCTGGGTGGAGAAATTTTCGTTTATTAAAAATTAATAAATGAAAATAATTTCTATCCTTGGGCGATCGGTACTCACCGGAGGGTCCGCAGACGTTCGGATACAATTAGCGTCTCTTAGCAAAGACAATAACGTCGACTTTGCTAAGTATCAAGACAATTACTCTACACGCACACACACGCACTACACTAGGTACCTGACTGTACCATGCCAATGATCTTAGCTGTCGAGGCATTAACTCAATAATAAAAAAAATACTTTTATAGAAACTAATAATATATTGTGATAGTGCATAATAATGGTTTCTTGTTCTCAACGTAGTTGCAGTAGCAGAAGCAATGTTAATAAAAAATCTTCAGGAATATCGTTCCACAGGTTAGTATACAAATATGTAAACAAAGTAATGGCCCGTACTTCAGAGAATAAATTAATACTATTTGACTGCATTAATTTATCTTTATGTATAATATATCGTGTTTTTAGTGTTTACCGCGGGATAAATAAATCATAGTTTATTAAAAATGTATTGCACTTTTTTAGATTATGATTAAATCTTCTGAATAACTAGTCATATTTGTATAGTAGTTTTAATATTATTGAGTCTGGCCCTGATCCCACCGCCATATTGGTATTAACGTTAGCCCCGCCTACCTACGCCGTTTTTAATACATACGTTAATATGCTCATAGCTTCTCCATAGATTCTAACTCGATGGAAGAAACACTGGTTAAAAAAAAACAGGCTTTGAAGTAATTCACCTGAAATCATAAATACAGATCAAAGTACTTCACACAATTATTTCGGATATGAAGAGACAGATAGGGAGAGTTTTTCAAATACAATAAAACAAAATATTAATTAGTCACACGTGTCGTGCATTTCCTTTTCTTTTGTGGTGGCAACGGTATACAAAATGAAACATATTGTACGAAGAAATATTACTCGACTTGTGCACAAAACTTTCAGATTAAACGTTAATTGTGAACGGAAATGGCAGATTGAGTCGCTGAAGTCGCTTATCGTTCGATTTGAGCGAGTGAAGTATGGAGATTAGCGCCTGGGGCATGGAAAGGTTTTTTCTGTTGTGGAAGGCGTCGAAACGATCGATGGCATGATTTATAGAAGTGTGGTTAATACTGTAATCTACAAACGTCTTATAAATACATATTTATCGAAAAATATTGTTTATATTTATTATACTAGCTGACCCGGCAAACGCTGTTTTGCCTTATAAATTATTTCTAGTTTCTAGATAAATTCTAGTGTAGACAAAAAGTTCCTTACTTATTATAAGTGTGTAAGTATGTGGTATATGCGTGAAATGGGCGAGGAGCGCTATAAACGATAAGGGAATATAAAAATAACAAACGCCAAACAATATTATTTTCAAGTTATTATAGTTTATTACTTATAATTACATATCACATATTAATTACGATAGTAACCCTAACAAACAAAATCAATCTCTTAATGCTATAGCGTGAACAATATTTTTTGTTAGCCCATCTTTAGCGAGCACAAACAAACTGGACGGTTTACCCACTCGAGAGCATGCTACGTACAATTGCCTGTGTGAAAAACATGGTGTACTCAAATCTAAGCCACAAATAGACATCGTTTGGCCTTGGGATTTGTTGATTGTCATTGCAAATGCCCATCTAATCGGAAACTGAATTCGTTTGAATTGAATTGGCACATCTGTAGGTATGATAGAAATCCGTGGTATTAATATATTTTCACCTTTGAACTTGCCATTTAAAATGCTGGCTTCGATAACGTTTTTCATCAATTTTCGAATGACTAATCGCGTACCGTTGCACAGCCGTGGCGGGTTTAAATTACGAAGCAAGATAATTGGAGATCCAGCTTTCAATTGTAAATTATGCGGTGGCATGCCTGGCAAATCCAGTGAGTTCAAAAATTCTGTGGGAAAATTGACAGCTTCGCTGGCATCGCAAACTGTATCAATAGAAAAATCATGAATTTGTTGCTTGTGTGAGTCCATTTCAAATAGGTAAAGAAATAATAAATCAGACTTACTCACAATCAATTTAATTTAACTATCCGACGACCGGTTTCGCTTTCTACAATATGCAAAGCATCTTCAGGTCTCGGTACAAAGTTAAACAAATGCTGAAATGATAAAAACCCATATTAGGGTGTTGTCTAATAAAGATAAACAAATTAGATGTTATAAATTACAATAATTATGCCAATATTACCTGTCTGTGGTTTTATTTAAATGATTGAGTTGAAAAAGGTATAAATATTTTTAAAAAAGTTAAAAGGACAAGGTAAGGCCCACAAGTTGTCATAAAATCTCTTCTATTGGAATAAATTAATGAATGAGCAAATAAATAAATGAAATAAAATAAAATTACTTACATGCCGGTACTCTATTAATAGATGGATGGTAGAACATGTTTGAAACTACTGTATATTGTTGAATGGAGAACTCAATACTATTATTGCAGTTGTTTGACAGTAAACGGGAAGTTCTTGAGGAGGTAGATTTGATCCAATGAATTTGAGATGTGTGTGAGATTGTTTGTTAAATGTAAGTGGTGTAATATATTATTGTGTTATTGAAAGTTATTTATACTTATTCCAGAGATATATTTTTGAAATGTGTGTTATTTATTGAGTAATTGTTTTATGAAGGTGACATTTATGACAATGAATAAGTGTAGATGTAAAATTGTGTGGGTGTGCAATTATTTCCAAACTTGTAGTTATCAAATTACTTTGATAAAGTTCTATTGGCAATGTGTTAATTATTGGAATGGTCAAGTGAATAAAATGAATAAAATGGTAAAATACAAACACTTAAGGATAATTTAAACACACTAAAAACAGAAAACACTTAGAAGGGACGAAACAAACATTGAATTTAAAAGGGGAAGGACTTTAAATCACTACATCATAGTCTTTGGCACAATGAGTTTTTTGTTGTTGTATCATTAGATTTTAGTGGTAAATTTTGACAGATGTAGGTTAGCATGTGACAGTTCTTCTTCTGTTTCTCAATACTGTAAGTTAAGTTATCTAGTTTCATAAAATATGCTGTTATTAATAATGAATGTCTATGAGCCTGTTTCAATTTAGATATATCAAAATTAAATTGATGTGTTTAATATTGGCATACTGACAACACCCTAATATGGGTTTTTATCATTTCAGCATTTGTTTAACTTTGTACCGAGACCTGAAGATGCTTTGCATATTGTAGAAAGCGAAACCGGTCGTCGGATAGTTAAATTAAATTGATTGTGAGTAAGTCTGATTTATTATTTCTTTACCTATTTGTATCAATAGATTTGTATGATACCAAGTTCCCTGGCAACAACTGTTGTATCTTCAAATTTAAATTGTTGACGTCTGGATATATAATACGTTAGAATCTGGATCCGTGCCGATAAGTAAACCATTCAATGGTTCAGGTGGTGTTTCAATTTCAGGTAGTTGCACTTTTCCTGACGCGCAACACATCCCAGGTGGCTCATTTTTGAATTTGAGAGCATGACAATGCGGACATTCCTTATCCATAGCACCAATTACCACTTTTGAATGAGCATAATATTCAATATCGGACTCGTACTGGAATGCTAGACGCAAAAATGAATCAGATGTAAATGCACGATGTACCTGTTGGCGTTGTTGGTCATTTGTTCTTCGTCTATTAACCGTAAAACGGCGTGATTGTCGTTGTTCTAAACGTATAACTTTATTGCGCTCAGCTCGTGTATTTTCTGATTGTTCTTGACACAATTGCTGAATGCTCTCACGTGCATCAGCATTTTGTTGCTGGACTTGTTCTTCGGTTCTTTGGGATCTTTTATCTCTCATACTTCTGGACCTACTTGTATTACGGCTCAAATCAGCCCCTTTGCGTTTTCTTGGCATTGCTTAGTCTACAAAACGCATATAAATAGAATTAATGAAATTACTTAATGATGGAAAACGTTCTAATTATAATTACGGCCAGGATTATAGCGAAAATATTAGTTTTATGAAAAAAAATTTGAAACAATAGTTGTAAAAAATTCAAATAATTATATAAAAAAAGTATACTTACAACACAAAAGCCGTTGTTGGTTGGAGCTCGTGACACGTGTTGAGTACTTTTAAGGTTATGTAAATCACTTGTTTAAATAAAACTTCATTAACTGATCTAATCGTGCCAAATACACTTAAAATTAATAATTTTATTATTATGAATAAAATAGTAATAATTAATAGTTATTATGAGAGTTACACAGAAATAGAAAATTGATAATTGTGAACGTTACTACTACACTTAATGCATAAACAATAATCATGGATGGCCGAAAACTGTGTAGGGAGTGAGAGAAGTCTTGTGTGAGTGAAACAGGAGACCGGCTTCAGTTTATGGTATAGTGTGGCATTTCACTCACCAGTAAAGGTGCGGCAAATTTGAAGAATCTAAGATTGGTAACACTAAGCATATATTAGGATTAAACTTTAATAATAAAAATAAATGTTTATTTGTTTAAAAAACATTTTAGATTTTTAATCGAAGTACAGTTAAAAACACTATAATTGATCAGTTATCGAGCGAGATAAAAAATGATTAAATTACTAAAATAGCCGTAAAAAATAGGGGTTGATGATAAAAAAGTAAAAGTTTAGGGTTGTATGTATTTTTTAATGCAACATTATAAAAAAACAAAAATAAAAAATTTCGTCGAAAAATTAAAAAAAAATTAAGGGTGAACAACCCTTATCACTTAGGGGTATGAAAAATAGATAGTAACCGATTCTCAGACCTATTGAATGCGCATATAAAATTTGGTAAAGATCGGTAAAGCCGTTTCGGAGGAGTACGGTAACTAACATTGTGACAGGGAAATTTTATATATTAGATTAACCGGTGTCATTATTTGTTTAAAATACACAATAATGTAGTTAGCTATATACCATGTATTACAAAAAATTGCTTTTATAAAAGGTATATTAATAAAAAAAACCAATCAGGCTACATCACAAAAAGTTTTCGGAATAACTATGCCATCATCAGTGCTATCTGAATGCATGTTTGAAGCCACTAAATATGAGGGTAAAAACCCTTTAAATGTAGTTTGATTAACTTTGAATTACATCTTTGATATTTAAAAACTATGATGTTTAAGTTATTAAGTGAATTGATCACATAGCAACGTATGATTTCACTGGAGTTGCTAGTCCTTTGTCTAAGGACTAGCAATTCCAATGGAGTTGAGAAAATGTTTGTAATTTCGGATATTTCAGATGTATTTTTTGTCATACTGTTCACCAATTCGTCCTTAATTACTCCACTGTAACCCAGAGTAAAGTTACTGTTTTTTTTTTGTGAATTTTAGTTCATGTAATAATTTTTTGATATCAAGGATAATGTGGTTTTGAAAACTATCTAAGAGATGGCTACGAATAGCTTGTAATACTGTCTGAGAATCTGATACTATTACGATGTTCTCACAATAATTAGTGACACACCAAGTTAGTGCTTTTTGTATGGCAGCAGCCTTGGCTGTAAAAATTAGAACAACATCAAGGAATTCGATATTTCTCAACATAATTGCTGTGTGAAACAAAAAATCCAGCACTTTCATCAGTTTTTGATTCATCTGTATAAATTATTGTTAAATCTTCCCCTAATTTGCTTAGTAAGGATTTAAATATCAGATTATTGCAAGTCTGAATAAGAGGCAATACAATGGTTGGTTTGTCTATCAGAACTTCAAGGTCTTGTTAGTAAAAAGGAAATTTTGGTAGCTGCAATATATAAGATTGGAATGAATTCGTATCAATAAAAGATTCTGCAAAAGGAAGAGAATTTTTTATTCTCTAGCAAAAATTTGATAAATTTTTTATCAAAAGTAAACCTATTATATGAACCATAGTTGTATTAAACGATCTGTATGGTATTGCTTCTGCTAGAACTGCTTGGTTTGGTGAAGATATCGTAGCTCCTAGACAAATTTTACTTGATTTAAATTGTATTCTGTTAAGTGTTAAAAGATTTGTTTTGCATATTGAACCGGAAAGAATACAATCATAATCCAGAATGGATCGTATGTAGGATCTATAAAACATTAAACAGATACGTTGATCGGATTGTTGAAGTACTAGAGATGCATATGTCAACAATATTGTACAAAATGGCATTCAGGATCGAAAAACCAGGATTAAATGCTTGCTGCTATTCTGTTTTTAGCTGGACGAACCAGAAATTGTCAACGACATGGAGATGTATAAGATAACTGGAAACCAATGCATTAAAGGCTCAAAAAGCAACCCTAATTAATTATTATGACTTACAGAAACATAACCAGACACTCTACTGATCATGAAATTCGCCAAACAAGATCCGGCAGAGGAGGAAAATCACCAGACTGCAAGGCCTTTATTTGTTTGTTTCTGGATTTAAAGGGTGCATGTGACGTGGTTGATTTAGATATATTATATTCCAAAATGGTGCCGTGTGGTATTGATAAAAGATTATCTCTAAATATAATAAATTTGTGTGTGAACAGAAAAATATACTTACAGGACCATAGAAATGTATAACACGGTCCCAGATTATTATATAACAATCTCCCACATGGCTGAATTCTAAGCCCCTTAATATTTAATGTTTTAACTGTAGATCTGCATGGTTTGATGGATGACAAATGCAAAATAATTTAATATGCAGACGATATATGTTTATATACCAGCCATAAATTCTATGAAGATTGTATGTTGAATCTAAAACTTATATATATTATATTATATGTTTTACTAGACGTAGACAAAATATCACAGGCAAATGCCAGATAGGTGATTATGTTTTCCCCTTAGCAAAACAGTATAAGTATCTGAGTATGATCGTAGATAAAAAACTCTTGTGGTCCAGCTTATAAAGTATGTAAAACAAAAGGGCGAGCGTGGAATTAACCTTCTGCGTTTCGTTTCCAAAAAAACTTATTCAAACAAACATAAGACTCAAATACATTTCATTGGCATGGTGATGAAGTCACTGATACCCTTTTCAAAAGTGTTTCGATTAAGCAATCCTAGTATCTAACACATTATTGCAAAACTCAAACATTTCACATATTTTACGGATATCTCCAAATAATGGAAAATGCTTTTTCCTTTCTAGCCACCTGTGTTCCTTAAAGCAATATTCATGTTCGCGCTACTCATTTCTCGATGTTTCTTTCCAATTTTATTTTTAGATTATACCAATTTTGATTTTAAGGTCTATATTATTACGTTACAGAATCGATAAGATATTTACGAGACCAGAAATCAGAACAGAAGCGTATGCAGGAGAGATACAAAATAAAGTGTTGATTGGGAATATTTGAAGATTTCGAGTAGTACATGTTAAATTATTTTTTTTAATTATATTTTAATTACAATGGTGTACTTCTTAAATTAGAGTAACATTGTAAAAGTCCAAAATTTGAGAAATTCGTATTTTCGATTTCGTCTCTAATTTTGGAAAATAGTTTGGTTTTCTTTTATTAACACCTAATCTACCATATTTCTGGGATGTTGATGGAATTGTGATGTATAGTTCATACGATGTCAGTTGGACAAGTATAAAAACAAAATTCGACACTCAAGTGTCGGCGTCTTTTGTAAAACATAGGCGGCGCAATAGAAATTAAATAATAAACTTTTATTTTTAAATTAAGGTCTAATATTTTGTTAAACAGTAATAATATTGTTAATTATTCACATTTCTTTATGAACTTGACACCAAAGATGATTAAAAGTTAATACACATAGTCCATTCACTAACGGTAAAATATTGTAAAAATCTCTAAATTTTAAAGAACCACTGGGATTGACATGAAATTTGGCATACACATATAGCTAACGTGTCAAAGAAAAAAAGTGATATTGTGCCGATGTGTATTTTTGCCCTGGGGTGGGTACCGCACCTTCTCGGGGTGAAAAGATATACATCCAAAATAAGTCCGGAAGTGGATAAACTGACTAATTCTAGGCAACTTTTGTTCTATAGAGGTTTTTACTAAATCAATACTTTTCGAGTTATTTGCGAGTGAATATATTCATTTTTCAACAAAAACACCACGTTTTTGGACGTTTTCTCGCAAATAACTCAAAAGGTAAGTATTTTATGGAAAAAATGTTCGTAGCAAAAATACAGTTTATAAAAAAGTGAAAACAATGGTATATGTATGAAGTCTGTATACCCAGCAGAAGCAGAGTTATAGCTAATGAAAAATAGATTCTTACCTATTCGTCAAATTCCATATCGAATAATTCAACGTGAAATAATCAAAAAAATGTTTTGTTACTTTTTTTTTAAATTGTTTAAAGAAATCTTTATTTTTGATTTTTAAAAAAGTTTCTAGCATCAAATGTAAGCAAGTTACGCTCAAAACAAAGTTGATCCCTTTTTTTGGTAAAAAATAATCATGAATATGATCTGTAAGTTTCATCGGTTTAAAGAGCTTATTTTTGAAAGATACTTACATGAAATCGGCCAATTCGTCTTCCAGTCGAATTGTCTCTTAGGTTATAGATTAATGGAGAGATCACATTTACTACGGTACACAGAACATATTTTTGACAAGTTGTGGAAGTCTTTGTGGAAATATTCACACAATTAAACACTATCACTATCCGTGTGTCCAGAACTTGAGTCGTCGTTTGTGTTTATAACTACCGGTTCAATTGGTGGTAAAGTAGGATATTCTTTTTCTTTTACTTGAACATGAGCTACACAATTTTTCCAAATGTCAGTTTTGTTAAGTTCTTCGATCACTGTTCTTATATTTTGGACAACAACGTCACTTAATTGGGGAGATTGATTCATTTTCCGCAATTTCTTTTTTACATCGGCCCATATCATTTCAATTGGGTTGAAAACACAATGATATGGAGGGAGCCGTAAAACCGTATGTCCGTGGCGTTCAAAGAGTTTATCTATTACATATTCTTTTTGAAAATTTTGTTGCTTAATTAATTGCAACAATTCCTTTTTGTTACATTTACTAGGTGTTGCCATGCCTTTGTTCTCCATAAATTCTATGATATCTCCCTTCTTGGAGCTAGTATTTGGAATTTTGGTGTAGAGTCTAGAATGGTATGACGCATTGGCCATTACTATCACGGAATTTGTTTTAATATTCGGTAAAAGCTGTTCCGTTGCCCATTTTTCGAAAAGTTCAGCCGTCATATCCTCATGATAATCAGCTGATGACTGTTTAATGTTTTTGGCCGATAATAACAAGGCATTAGGTACAAACCCGCTCTTAGTTCCAGCATGTAGAATTATAATTATTTTTCCTCTCGAACAAGGAGTACTCAAGCAGCACTTTTTGCTATCATCCATCCAGCCATATTGAACTACATCATGGGTGTCAAACTACGTTTCATCAAGATACACAATGTCTCTATTGTCATCTCGATATTCCTTTATTTTACGTAAATATTGTTGCCTCTGTATCACAATCCTTGTAGATTCCATAATTACCATTCTCTTGTCTAATTTTTTATAACTAAATCCGCATTCTATTAAAACACGCCTCAATGTATCAAAAGATTTATATGCATAATCGGGATATATTTTCAACTTGTCCTGAAGCATTTCCAACGTTGGAACTTTGTTGTCCTGATAAAATTCGTAGACATAGCGACAAATAACGTCTTTAGTGGCCTTATCAATCTTTTTAAGGTTTTGTCCAACTCTTTGACGTTTAACAGAATGATCACTTACATCCCCAGCTGCAATAACACGTAAAACTGTCGTACGCGCAAGTTTGGTAAGTTCACATATCCTTAACACAATATTATTTTCCGAAAGTGTACTATTTTCGCCTCTTAAACAGGAATATATATTTAGAATAATCCTTTGCGCTTGAATATGTAAGTCCTTATTTACAAATTCCCAATTCATTGGTGTTGGATCTAAAAGAAATATTTTTACTTTTAATTGTTAAAAAAAGTAGATTAAGGGTGAATATTATGACCGAGCATCCCTATACAACTAATTATTAAACTTGATTTAAATAAGAATTTACATACCTAAAACGTCCGTTGGATTGTCGCTAGTATTCTCGTTGGTATCACATTCAAATGGTCGCCAAAAAGCCATCTTTAATGTATTTACAACTTATTTCTACTGTCTTAACTCAAACTTAACTAAAACACAACACTACTGTTTGCACAAAAATATTAAAAATATACGTGAACTTGCTGTCGTACACGACGATACTGAATATATCGTTTAGTATGAGAAACCTGAGAAGGCATTTTTGACCAGATAACGATAAAATTTGAGCGTAATAACTTCCGAAGAATTTGACTAATTGCACTTCAGTAGTGCCCGATAAGATACGTAGAAAGTAATAAGCCACAGCTGCAATGTGGACAATACCGTTAGTGATCAATTACAAATAATGTTTATATTTCTGAATTATTCGGGACTGGACCCGAAAAATTCCTTAACTTTTATTGAAATTTAAAATTGATGATTAAAAGTATATACATACATAATGCAAATGAAATGTAATGTTGTTATTAATTTGAGAACTAAAAAATGAGACTACAATTTTACTATAAAAATAAAATAATTATAAGTTTATCACGACGACACTGTTATTGTGTTTATTATATGCTTGCCGCCTTTGAAACATGAGAAGCAAAGATAACGGCAAAACCAGATTTGGTTTCAGTGTATGCACTTCCGAAAAATTTGACCAATTACATTTCAGTATTACCCAATAAGATACGTTAAAAAGTAATAAGCCACGCCAATATCCATGTGGACTAATACCAGGAGTAATCAATAATTACAGAATTACAAAGATTTATCTTTATTTCTATGTTCGCCGTAGAATTACTGACCGGACCCCAAAAATTGTTCTTTCCCAATTGATATCGTTTCTACTTTACAAGTTATTACCTCTCCTATTCAGTTTACTTCACTTTGTGTCTAGAATAGACTTATTGCTATGAAAATGGAACTACTAGAAGAGCTAAAAATATTAAGAGGAGTTAGACAGAACTAACTAATAGACCTATAAACCTATTTACCTATAAGCCTACTTAAACCGTATATATGAAACAAGAACTTTACCAAAAGATTGGTACCTGTTCATATTTATACCACTGCCAAAAAAAGCAAATACTAAGAAATGTGAAGAACACCGAATCATTAGCCTCATGAACCACTCACTCAAAATATTCTTAAACATCATCCATGCTTGCATATACAAGAAATTGGAGAAGTGTATTGCTGATGATGTTCTGTAGCCACGACATTTGTTTGCGACCTACTCCTCACTTGCCTTCAATCTTTCCTGGATGATTAGTTGAGGGATTGCGTATTTTTCCTCTCAGAATATGGCCGAGGTATCCAATTTTTCGTATGAGCAACGAGCAAGAAATGTTAATACAGATGTTAATACAGAGCCTGTTTCATTGACTGCGAAGAGGCAATTGACAAAGTACAGCAGAGGCTGTATAAGAGAGGCTTATTGAAGCTTTGCGAATCGCAAACATCGATGACAAGGATATAAGAATAATAGCCAATCTCTATAGAAAACAAGTACCCAAGATTTGAGTAGACAATCAATTATCCGATGAAGTCCCAATATAAAGAGGAGTACGACAAGGTTACATACTCTCGCCTTTGCTGTTTAATGCGTACTCTGAACATCTATTTCGAGAAGCTTTGGGAAAAACGACTGATGCCGTGATTGTTAACGGTGAAGTAATAAATAATCTAAGATATGCAGACGACACTGTCCTTGTTGCTGATAGTGCTGAAGGATTACAAAGACTGATAGATCAAGTAGTTAACATCGGTAGAAAATATGGAATGAAACTTAATAATAAGAAGACGAAAATTTGATCATAAGCAAAAACCAAGATACAGATGCAAAGTTTATGGCAGACAGTGAGGTAGTGGATAGAACAGAAAAAATAACATACCTAGGATGCAACATCACAGACAGCTAGGATCACTCATACGAGATTAAATGTAGGATCGAAAAAGCAAGGAGTGCTTTCCAACAGATGAAGAAAGTTCTCTGCAATTTAACCTTGAACTTACATCTCCGACTCAAAATCCCTAATTGTTATGTGTTTTCTGTTCTTATGTATGGAGCAGAGGCATGGACACTCACTGATGTGTCTTGCAGATGGTTGCAGTGTTTCAGAAGGAAGCGGCAAACAACGTCCTAGGACCAGAAGAATCCACTCCACGCAACAGTTGGTTCGACGATGAATGTGAAGATATCACTAAAAGAAAAAATTATGCATATAAACTTATGCAACAAAGAAGAACACGGGATAAGGAGCAAATGTACAAAGATCTTAGGAAGGAGGAAAAACGCATACATCGAAGGAAAAAGCGGACCTTCGAAAACCAGATTATGCAAGAGCTTCAATCATTAAAGGGGCAAAATGAAACTAGAAAGTTCTATAATATCCTAAATAAGACAAGAAAAGAATTTAAACCACGGATGACGATGTGTAGAGACAAAAATGGACATATAGTCAGTACCGCTGACGCAGTACAAAGCAGATGGGTTGAGCACTTCAAAGAACTACTTGGTACCGAAGTGGAAAATGATGCGTCACCCCAAAGACCAAGAAATAACACTCACGTAGAACCTCCTTCAATATTTGAAGTGAAAGACGCAATCACACGACTCAAAAATAGCAAGTCCCCAGGAGTGGATTGTATCCCCGCAGAGCTCATCAAACATGGAGGTAACAGCATTATGCACCAAATTCACAACATAATAGTCAAAGTCTGGGAAGAAGAACAAATGCCAGAGGAATGGTGCACTGGAATCATATGTCCACTACACAAAAAGGGAGATTTGTTGGAATGTAAAAATTATAGGGGTATAACTCTTCTGAATACAATGTACAAAATATTCTCCAACACCCTGTACAGCCGTTTAAGTACGTACGTGGAAGAAATCCTTGGTGAGTATCAAAGCGGTTTTAGGCCAGGTAGGTCAACAATTGACCAGATTTTTGTGCTACGTCAAATCTTAGAAAAAACCAATGAATTTAATATTGACACGTTCCATCTCTTTGTGGACTTTAAGTCAGCGTATGATAGCGTCCTAAGAGGTAAATTATACGAAGCCATGAATGAACTTAACATTCCCCATAAATTAATAAGGCTCGTAAAAACAACTATGAGTAAAGTGATCTGCAGAGTGCAAATACAAGGCGATATGTCACAAGCGTTTGAAACATATGCAGGGTTACGGCAGGGAGACGCGCTGGCGTGCCTTCTCTTTAATATAGCGTTAGAAAAGACTATAAGAGATGCCGAGTTACACAATAGGGGAACAATCTTTAATAAATCAACGCAGATTATGGCTTACGCTGACGATCTGGATTTGATTGCACGTACTACACGAGGACTTAAAGAGATGACTTCCACCTTCTTGACAGCCGCACAAAATATGGGCCTTAAAATAAACGAGGAAAAAACCAAAATGTTAGCATCTATTCCAAATAACAGAGATAGAGCTAGAAACGCCGAACAAAACTTCAGTATAGACCAATATAATTTTGAGGTAGTAAATAAGTTTACATATTTGGGTTCTCTCATAACAAACGATAATGACACATCTGAAGAAGTTAAACGGAGGGTACTGCTAGCAAACAAATGTTATTTTGGACTAAGCAAGCAGCTAAAAAACAGAAATTTAAGCCAGAAAACCAAACTAATAATATATCGAACACTCATCCTACCAGTGCTGACATATGGGTCAGAAACATGGACCATCTCCAAAACAGACGCAAATCTTCTGCTCGTCTTCGAAAGGAAGATACTAAGAAGAATAATGGGCGCATTCTGTGAGAATGGTATTTGGAGAAGGCGATATAATTTCGAATTGTACGAGAAGTATAAAAAAATAGTAAATGGTAGAGATGTAATATCCTTCATAAAAATAGGTAGGCTTAGATGGGCTGGACATGTGTCAAGAGCAAATGAAAATTACCCACCCAGACGAACTCTATTATCGGTCCCAGTGGGAAATAGGAGTAGAGGCAGACCACGACTGAGATGGAGGGACGGTGTGGACGAGGACGCAAGGAAAATCGGCGCGGCAAATTGGCAACGGTTGGCGATGAACAGAAACGACTGGCGAAATAGACTGGGGAAGGTCAAGGCTCAACTAGAGCTGTAGCACCACTCATGATGATGAAAATACAATGGGCCATTGTGGTAGCCAACATCCATAGAGGATAGGCACTAGCAGAAGAAGAAGAATTAATAGGGTTAAACATCTTTAATATAATAATAAAAAAGTAGGGCAATATAAGTAGCGTTGTGCATAGTTAACAAAAGACGCAGAGCAAAAAAAAATAAAGCACGTGCCACTCCTTGAAAATATTAAAGTTACTAACCAATAGAGATATAGTATCATAATTAAGATCAAGGCTATTACGTATTCTCCACATTATGGTATGTTTTCGATGTCATACTACCGTAAATAAAAATAATTTTACAAACAGCTGCTTACTTTATTCTTAGCTAGGCAAGACAAGCAAATTTTCAAAAGTATTCAGATTGTCGAATACTCCTCGTATATGACTTGGTAAATGTGGCGCCGAATATAAATTGTCTTTGATATTTTTAAAGTAGGTCTAATATGCAAACAAATGGATTCTATTAAGCAAGTGCTACAAACTTATATTCTTACTTATATTCTAAAATGTCACAAAGTTTTAAAGTTTGGATGCAACTTATAAGTGATATATATATATATATATATATATATATATATATATATATTATATATATATATATATATATATATATATATATATATATATATTGGATTAACCATTAAAATTTCAGTTTTTTTTATTTCAATCGCACTGAAAGTATGTTTATTTAGAAACTAAGGTGTTGAATGAGTTGCATAACTATTGGGTACATAGTTACGTAGAAAATAGTATAAAGTTTTCTTAGAATTGTCAAAAATTTACAGATGACAGTAGAATGTGCTCAAAGTGTGGAGTAACTAATTGTTTTATATTTTGAGTTTTTTTACTTAAAACATAGATTTGTGGTCAGTTTATTACAATTTGCACTAGTAAGTATTAAAATTATTATACAATAGTGTTACTTTTGATTTTGGTCAGTTTTTAATAATAAAACAAGACGTTTAATCTTGAGGTGGAATTTTTAGATGGGTAAATTTGTGTTGAGAAAATCTCGTCCATTACTGCTCTATTATTGAGAAGATTGAGTCAAAAATTCTTAAAGAAGCGACCTGTAACGTCAGTTCGGAAGAGCCGGTATGGTAAAAAACCTTCAGTCAGTTCCAGGGCGCAACAAATTAAAAAAAAAATTAGCTGTAACACACAGAAGGGCCACGCATAAAGCCAAAACTAACACCACAAATGCTTAAAAACGCATAGCTTGGGCCAAGATCCATAAAGACTGGTCTATTTATTATTAGTGTAAGGTAAATTATTACAAATCATTTTATCTTCGCTCTTTATAAATGTTATTCACATTCACAGGTTTGCTTTAGTGATGAAGCCACATTTCAAATTATGGATGGCAAAGCCCAGTTTGTCCGAAGACGTCCAGGAAAAAATATTAAAAGGGTGTCTAATTAATACAATTAATCATCCCACTTCATGATATGGTCGGTGATTAATGGAAACGGTATGGAACGTTTATAGGTATTTCCTAGAAGGAACCATGCGACAAGACCAATATAAAAGGGTTTTGGAGACAAGATTGGTTCTACAAGTGAAAGAAAGGTTTGGTAAGAGCTAAAAGTATTAAACATTTTTTGTTAGAACAAGAAATTCCGCTCTTACCATGGCCCGGCAACTCATCTAACATGAACCCAATTTAAAATGACTGGAGTGCCTTAAAAGAGGGTTAGCCAAGAAAATAATTACCAACAAACTTCAGTTGATAGAAAGAATCATTTTCTATTAGAATCATACCGAAACTCTTTTAGCAAAATCTGCTATCGCTTTGTTGAATTAAATGGCCAAATATATGACCTAGGAGGACAAATTCGTTAAACTTCCCGTGCTCGAATCGGTATCAATAGAGTGATGACTCATTCCAGCATCTCTGCTTCATTATAACCTCGGGCTGATACAAATTCAAACTCGAAAAGTCCAATAAATCTCTCCTACAATTTAACCACTGCAGTGGTTAGCGTACAGAGGTGCCACCTGCTTTGGTGGCCATGAACGAAAACAATTTAATTATATCATTTCCATCCTCTGGACAATACTACTGCAGTGGTCAAGTCTTAGGATACATTAATTGCCCTTTCAGAGTTTGAGTTTATGTCAGCCCGATTGTGTGATGAAGCAGGGATGCTAAAATGAGTGACAACACTCTATTGATACCAATTCGAGCACGGGAAGTTTAATGAATTTGTCCTCCTAGGTCATATATTTGACCATTTAATTTAACAAAGAGATAGCAGCTTTTGCTAAAAGATTTAATCTTTTACACATTTTGTATAGCCCAGAGGATAGAAAACGATATTATTAAATCGTTAGTAATTGACTCCCATATTGTTGATTACCTTTCTTTTTATTCTTTTTGTTCTGGTGAGAGTTTACCAGCAAAGAAATATTAGCACCTGTACAAAAAGGGTGTATATATGTGAAATTATAAGTATAATTTCAGTGTATGTGGACTGTATTACATAGGACTGGTTCAAATAAATTAGGATATGTAGTAAAGGGTTATACGACAATAGCAAATTAAGTTTATACAAAGTCTTACCAATATTTCTGCTCTACATATTCGCGGTATTAACAGGCGTTCACTCGCGGTTGTTCTTCATACGCGGAATCTGTCCGGGCACCGGTTTCTAAACACGTGTTTCGCGGTACTAACACTGAGATCACGAAATAGAGCACACTTTCGTCTGTACGCGATTTAAAATAGTATTTGCGGTATTTTTCGCGTAACTAAAAGCGAGAGAGAGATAATTAGTTAGCGGCAGTCAACAGTAGAGAGTGTCTCTTCAGCGATAGATAACAGCCAAGAGGGCGACTGTTCTTCTCGATAAGCAAAAGGTAAGAGAAAGAGTACGTCTGCCTAGCGAGACTCAGCAGACAGAAGAGAGCGACTGTCCTCAACGACAGTCAACAGACAAGACAGAGTCTTTCTTCTTTGCTATTTTAAAACAGCACCTATATGAATACCCGAGAAACAGCCAAGTAAAGGATCGTACTACTCTTGAGCGACTAGAGAGGATAGACAGACCAAAGAGTAGTGTCTTATTCTATTGCTTTTTTTTATTTAGAAATATCTTACAGTATTTTACTGCTATAATCTGGTCAATAATGACCAATAATAAACTTATATATAACTTAAGACTAAGAACTTAAAACTAAGAACTTACGCCTCTACACTATGGCGACCTCTAATCTTCTCTTGCTTTGATAATATAATAATATTGAAGATATGTACTATGACGTGTAATTAGAGTTACCCATCTAAAAACTGATAAATTCTTCTTCTACTCGCATTCTTTATTCTCTATAAGAACGTCGTATTAAAACTGATATATTAAAACAATAAATTTATATATTTATTTTACTTTAAAAATTATATTAACAAGATCACAACAAAAATAATTACGACCAATCCAAATCGTATATTTTCCAAAATGTTTTAAAATCTTTTTAAAGTTTTGTTTTATTAATAATTTTCGTAAATTATAAATTATTTATTTACAATATATAGTAATAGTCAGCTGATATCTAATTCAGATTATAATGATATAATGATTCTTTAACAAAAAAATTAAAAGTAAAAACAAAAAGCTGTTGGTTATTTGAAACTATTTGCAAGTCTAATACACGTTAGCATAAAAACAACATCATTAAATTTACCGCATGCAGTGTATGGTAATTTTACAAAGACTTTTTCAAGATTTAACATATAAAAATGATTGCGATCGATATAATAGTGCCATAATATGAGAAAAAGATTAGCTTACTCGACATTCAATTTGTCTACAAGTTAAACAAAAACAAACCTCATTTAAAGATTTTTTGAACTCTGTTACAGTGTATTAAAAAGAGTGGAATAGTAGGCGGTACTGTAGAATAGCGCGAAGCTTTGTAATATGTTTTCTGTATTTTTAAAATTTAAATATTATGTTTAAAATTAAATAAAGTGATTTAATTATTTATTTATTTATTCTATAGATACTATTTTCTAGTCATCATGTAGGTGTAGGGTTGTGTTATAGAGGTAGTACCTTTTATTGGAACGACCACATCGAGCGTCATAGACGGGAGATGGTTCTAGATAACTGGTCCTCATAAGACACCTAACTCTCACTTATGGCTCCACGTGCCACACCCCGGGCAACTGCATTGGTCTGCAGGCTAAACTAAGTGAGAGTAGCCAGATATGGCGAAAATTTCACCGAGTGATTACCGAGTGATACCCTGATGAAGGGCAGCAGCGATCATCAGTACCAGCTCAAGGCGCAAAGGAAATAATCCTGGATCGGCTTGAAACTGGACTACCACAAGCATGACTGGAGCAGTTTAAATGGTTGTGGTACTGCGATGGGGAAGGCAACGGAAAACCACCTCATAAGAATTTCCTAGAATAGTTATCATGGCAATACACTACAATAACAAAAACATTACTGATCATGGTGATCGGATCCCAAGATCCGGCAGGGGCGGATGCACACAAACAAATAGTAGGGCCTCCCTGGTCGTCAGCCAGTGAAATCCCTACGGCCTAAAAAAGGAAGCAAGTCCTCTTAAGGATTGGAACACCTAATGATTGGAACTTGGAATGTACGAAGTATGTACAAGAGCGGCAAAACTCATAACATTGTAAAAGAGATGAAAAGATTAAAAATTGATATATTGGGAATTAGTGAAACACACTGGCAAAACTCTGGACAATGCGATATACTTGGATATAAAGTTTGCTATGTTGGAAACAACACAACACATCACAGAAACGGCACTGCAATAGTAGTTGCCCCACATAATAATTCGGCAATAAAATCTTTCACTCCCCATTCAGATATAATGATGCTTTTACAAATTCGAGCAACACCGGTGAATATTAACATATTACAGGTATACGCGCCAACGGCAGATAAAGATAAGGCAACCAGCGAAAAATTCTACGAACAACTGGGAAGCCTGATAAAAATGACACAAAAACATGAAGTAACAATAGTGATGGGAGATTTCAATCCAAAGATTGGCAGAGGCAAGGTAAATGAGATCGTGGGAAACTTCGGCCTAGGGGAGAGAAACGATAGAGGTGATACACTTATATGCTTCTGCCAGGAATATAACCTGCCACTTCAGTAATACACTCTTCAAGCTCCCCAAACGTCGACTTTACACATGGAAATCCCCCGCTGGCTCACCTGACAACATTATTTGGAATCAGATAGATTATATAGCAGTACCAACAAGATGTAAAAACATGATAAAATCATCAAAAACGTACCCAGGTGCCGATGTTCCTACGGACCACAATTTGTTGGTATGTAGAATGGTCATGAGAGTAAAACGGCTCGAGAAAAGATCTAATTTAAACACAATCGATATTAAAAATCTCACTAACCCGGAAACTTAAATAAATGTACGAGAACAACTAGGAAAGAAAATAAAGGACATTAACGAGAACACGTCGGACATAATAGAGAGATGGTATAAATCGAGGGAAGCAATCCAAACAACATGCGCGACTCTATTAAAGCGTGACCGACGGAAGAAGAAAGAATGGATGTCTGATAAGATAATGGATATGATAGATGAAAGACGTAAATTCAAGAATAAAAATGCAGAAAAATACCAGCAGATCCACAAAACCATAAGAACGAAAATTCGAGAAGCCAAAGAAAAATGGTTTTCCAACGAATGCAGGGAAATACAACAATACGAACGAAAATACGACAGTTACAATATACACAAAAAAATAAAATCGATGAAAAACAAGAGGCATAAGTCACCCAACAGCATGAAAGATAGCGATGGAAATCTTATCTCGGAGCCATCAACGATCTTAAAAACATGGAAATCATACATGGAAAAATGATTTGCATCTGACAGGACTGATGATCACCTATATGGAGAAGGAGAAATAGGACCTTCAATCCTTAAATCGGAGATAGAAGATGCCATTGCAGCACTAAAAACAATAAGTCAGCAGGTCCGGACAATGTACCCTGCGAAATATTAAAGATCCTATGTAAATCAGGCAAACAGTTTTTTGATAATCTAGTTGTACTTTTTAACAACATATATAATAGCTTTAAAATCCCGAAGAACTGGCTGCAGTCAACATTTATTAAAATCCCGAAGAAACCAAATGCCCAGATTTGTGATGACTACCGGCTTATAAGCTTGATCAATCATGTCACTAAAGTGTTCACTAATATCATTCATAGAAGAATATATGATAAATGCGAGTTAAATATTGATAGATCGCAGTTTGGTTTTCGGAAAGCTCTTGGAACTAGAGAAGCAATTTGCGCTCCCCAGGTGCTTATACAGCGGTGTAGATACATTGATAAGGACATGTATTTGTGCTTTGTAGATTTTAGAAAAGCAGTTGACAATGTCAATCATGAACAATTGATAGGTATTCTGCGAAAGACAGGTATTGTCGACAAGGACATTCGAATTGTGGCAAACCTATACTGGGGTCAAACAGCAAGAGCAAATGCAACAAATTGGCAACGAACTCACTGAAAGCGTGCAGATGAAAAGAGGTGACCGTCAGGGGTGTATATTATCCCCACTCCTATTCAATATGTATTCCGAGGAAATATTTAACAAATGTATGGAAAATTCAAATGAGGGCATAAAAATAAACGGCGAGTTAACGAACAATATAAGATATACCGACGACACGGTGATCCTTGCCAGTACCATAGACGAATTACAACAAGTAATGGATTGACTTTATTCAGTTAGTGAGGAATAAGGCCTGAGCCTCAACTTCAAGAAGACAAAGTGGATGCTGATAAACAAAAAGCAACAACCAGCTCGACAATTACGGATAAGTAACATACTAATTGACCATGTAGAACCTTATGTGTACCTTGGCACCAACGTAAATGAAAATGGGAACAGGCCATAGAAATTAAGGCGAGAATAGAACGAGCTAGAGCAGCATTTAACAATATGAAAAAGCTCCTCATAAGCAAGGATTTGTCTCTTCCCCTAAAACTACGTCTAGTTAAATGCTACATTTTTTCGATCTTGTTGTATAGCGTGGAGGCCTGGACGCTGACGGAGACGCTAACGAGAAAACTAGAAGCATTCGAAATGTGGGTGTACCGACGCATTCTTCGTATATCCTGGACCGAACATGTCACCAACATAGAGGTACTCCAAAGAATCGGAAAGGAAAAACAAATCGTGAATACAATTAAACAAAGAAAGCTTGATGTATGATTTTTAGAAATAACTTCAAAATGTGGCTCATTAAGCTGATGGTCCAAAATCATTGCAGGACACGGATTTTGTTTTCTTTGGTAAAGCAATAAACGTTGACTTCAGCCATGATCTTCGTATTACTCCGTTTAAATATATGCCATTGAATATTTTTTGAATATTTCTTGATTTTTATCTGTGATGATGTTCCCATGTTGATCTTGCAGTTTACCAGCTGTGTTGGATTTTTGAAGACCAGCTGCATGTTTTATCTTTTTATGCATATTACATGTATCGTGTTTTTGTTCCAACTTAGCTTTAACTCGGGAAAACTTTATCTAAGCACTTTTGTAAATGGTAGACATATTTAAATTTAATATGTATATCAAACACTTTAAAATACTAAAAACGATACAGTGTGCCATTTAAAGAAATGTTTGCCGGAAAATGACAAAATTATTAGACCCGGAAGCTAACTTGCTGCGTTAATAAAATAATTGTTAAATTTTTTATTAAAAATCCTTTGTAAAAGGTATATATTAAGATTAATATATACCTTTTACAAAGGATTTTTAATACATTTTTTAATATACGGTATACAGCCAACTACAGGAATTAGATTCCTTGTGGAAAATAATTGTTTTTGTCATAATTATTAAATTCGAGTAGTAAAGTCCAGAGAGCTAATGAGCTCGTTTCTATATAAGTTATAAAATTCCAACTAAGAGAGAAAATATGCAAAATAAATCGTATTTAGCCTAAATATGCAATGTTATTTAAAACAAGCAAACATATACAATATATGCACCTAGATCCACTTTGTATATATTCCGCTCTTTAGTAATTAGTTAAATGTAAGATATGTTACAGTTACCTGTAGAACGTGAACACAAATACATACGTTTTACCTATACTCTTTATGAAATACTTTAATTTATTTATTTTGAATTTTCTATAGAATCCAAAAATCTAAACATTACAATATTCCGGCACCATCTGCTTTTTATAAAGAACTAAAACAATTTTTAATTGAAGGTGATTACTTGGCAACATCGTACTTAACGAAGCCCTTAACGATAACTTTTCAACGAAATCGTATTGATATTATCAATTTTGCAGAGGCGTACCAAAAAAAAATTTAATTATTTATTTAAACACATAAGTAATTACGTAAAAATTAAATCTAAGACCGATTTATTTATTAAATTATCATGTCTCTTTTAACAGGTATCTTATAGTTGTCTAACAAAATAAAATAAAATTTTATTCTTATTAGAGAGTATCTAATACATAACTTCAAAAAACAGAAAACTTTGGAAAATAATTTTTTTTCATTAGACTAAAAACAATCTGCAATTTTAATTACACACCATCACACACCATTACACATCCCCAAACTAGGGATGTGTAGTTCACCATCGAAATAGTTCATTCTTTCAACTGAACTAATTGAACTAGTTCATTAATTTTCATAGAACTAGTTCACTGCGAACGATTTGCATTATAAATTATGTCTCGACTTCTAAAGAAGAAAATAATGAATGAATGAATTAGAACATATATTTATTATTTTGTGAATGGATGGACTAACTAGTTTAAAAAAAATGCCGATTAGCCTCAGATAACAGATTCATAATTCTTATGAATGTGACAATAACATAAAGTCTTATCTTAATGTCATAATGGTTCGGATCTTATGCACATATATTGGCTTGGATGTTGCCATGCTGTGTTGTTTCTTGTATTGTAATTTTGAAATAAAAATTTTAGTTGTGGTTAAAACGATTGAGGCATTTACATAAAATATAATTTTATGTAAAAGTGAGAATTAAAATGTGTTATTTAATGTTCCTAGAAAATTCACTGATTTTTTTTGTAAAGGTTCTTTTAGAAATAACCTAATTATAAATACCTATGAGTTTAAATATATGTAAATATAAAAATAAATCATACTTGAACCATATTTATATTTAAAACGGTTAATAAAAAACAAATCTTAATAATTTTTTGCAAATAAAAACTAACTAATCATATAATAATTTAAACCATTTAAACCTAAACATACGATCGAAAGAAATAGTTCCGAACTACTTGTACGGTAGTGAACTAGTGAAAGACTGACTGAAAACCGAAGTAAACGGGCGGCCAGCGCCGAGCTTGTGTGATGATTGAGACGAGACATCTGGCAACCAGTTCTGTTAGGGTTGGATTTCGATGTCGGTCCTACAAATAGTTCTTTCGCGAACTAGTTCGCTGAACTAGTTCATTTTTGTGAAATGGTTCTGTTGAACTAGTTCGTCTAAAAGAACTAATAAGCACACCTCTACTGTAAACGTTATATTTGTTTTTTTTTTTTACTTAATTTGAAAGTTTGCTTGTGTTTATTTGTTTATATAAATATGAAAATATATTATGAAGTTCATATAAATTAAAATGAAGTAAGCTAAACTATTATCATATGAATGCGTTTATATAGCAGTGCATTTGTTTATTTCAGTAAATTCTCGAAATATGAAATGAAGATGGCACTAACTACTAAAGAGTTAATAGCTTTGTTAGAAGAAGACTCAGATTGTGAAAATGCCACTTAATGTGGTTTATTTGCCGCCGAGATTAGATTAGAAAGTTTCTGATGTAGAAGACATTGATCTTCTTCTTTTTCTTCCTTCTAGTTTGTAAGCTTTAAAGCCTGTTTCTTCAATATTAGCTTCCTAAATTGTTTAAATTGTCGCACCATCTTTTTCTTGGTCTGCCAATACTTTTTCGTCCATTTGGTGACTTATCTCGTGCTATCCGTACTATTCTATCCTCCGCCTTTCTACTGATATGTTTGTTCCACTTTTGTTTTCGTTTTGTCAGCCATCTATTTATGTCTTCTATATTGCATGCTCTTCTTATGTTTTTGCTTCTCTCCCTATCCAACAGACTTCTCCTTGATATTCGTCGGAGTATTTTCATCTCTGTTGTTTCTAGCAGTCGTCTCGTTTTAGATGTGTCAGGTCTTGTCTCAGCCGTGTATGTTAATATAGGTCTAATTCCTGCTTTATAGATTCTTATTTTTGTGTCTTGTCTTAGGTGTTTGTTCTTCCAGATTGTGTCATAAGCTTTGCTGTCGTACTTCTTCTTCAACATCTCCGTAACTAGTTATATCTATTCCCAGATATCTAAACCTTGCTTCCGGCTTTATTATTTTCCCATCAATTTCGATTTTACACCGTAGTGGGTATTTAAATGTCATACATTTGGATTTTTCCGCTGATATTATCATATTGTATTTCTTAGCTGTTGTATTGAAGATAGGTGTTAATCTTTAAAGCTCGTCTTCTGTCTCGGCGATTAATGCGGCGTCGTCTGCATAACATAATATTTGGATTTCTTTGTTCCCAATTCTGTAGCCATGACTTTCACGTACTGCTTGTAATATTTCGTCCATTAATTAATATTAAAGAGAAGTCGGCTTAACGAGTCACTGTGTTAGTTTTCCATGTATCTTTGCCTGGATTCGATTATGGAGGTAGATGCTTTCGATGGTTTGTATAATATTGATTAGTATGTTCCTTTTATACAGTAGGTGTAAGACGTCTTCGACTTGGATGCGATCGAAAGCCTTTGTCAGGTCTATAAAACATAGATATGATGGCCTTTTCTGTGATTTGTTTTAGTACAAATACGGCGTCAACGCAGGATCATCCGGATCTGAATCTTTGTTGTTCATCTGATAAAGTTGTTAGTTTATTGATTTTGTTGGTTAGGACTTGTGTGGTAAGCTTAAGTGCGGTGTTCAGTAATTTATACCTCTATAATTGTTGGGGTCTTCTTTATCTGCTTTCTTGACCATTGGTATCATTATGCTGTTTCTCCATGCGTCTGGTATCTTGCAGTGCAATATTAGTTTTTGTATAAGTGTTGTCATCTCTAGGGTTAAACTTCTCATCCGTATTTTATAAGTTCGTTGGTTATTCCGTCTGGTCCTGGTGGCTTTCTATTTTTGAGTGAATTTATGACTATTTTTACTTTGTGAAAACTGATTTCTATTTCGTCTCTTAGTTCAGGTACGTTATTGTGTTGATTATTATTTTCCTTTGCTTTAAAGAGTTCCGTCAGGTATCTTTCCCATTCGTTTGCTGGTATATTATTGTATTCCATGAAGAGATTGATGATAATATTATTTGTGAAGAATCAATAAAATCGGATATTGCAGGTACATATAAAATACAAGTGATTGGGAATTCTAACGATTCTGATTATGATATTCCTCTGAACCACAGATAAAACGTAAAAAGAAAAAAAACAGGCAAAAATAGTAAATCCAAATTTATCTCAAGTTGTAATAACGGATATTCTTTCGTGCTCAGTAGTAATCACTCTTTTTGATAAAAAAGTAATTGAGAATAACCGTCTCAATTTTGAAATGAATAACATAGATTTAAAAAAATATTAGCATATGTATATTATCTGGTTTACACACTGCTTCAAGTTGATATGCATTGGTCAAAGGATGAGGATAAAGAAGTGCATATTATAAGAGAAAGCATGAGCCGACATAGATTTATAATTTTAATTTATAATAGTGAAGAAACCGCTACATCAGTGTCAGTACATGGGCGTCAATCTAAATTTGCTTTACCAGATGAAACCAGATTCGACAATATTGGTCACATTATAAAAAGAGACGATAGTGCAAAAATGTAGGATGTACAAAAGTAATACTATTTATTTATGTAAAAAGTGTAGAATGCATCTACACCCCAAATATTTCGAAAATTTTTACCTTACAATTTAATTTACGTTTAAGATACGTAATATGTACCTTTATTAAAAATTGTACTGTTTTCCTTAAAATTAAAAAAAAAATCTTTTTGGTTGTAATTTATTCCTAATTTGTGTTTTTAATCCAATCTAATAAATTAATTATCAAATTTCTCTTTGTATATTGAGCAGCCGTTAAGAGTTTAATACTATATAAAGAATAAACTGGCCTCAAATTTACTTTACTTACCTCAAAACTATTTTAAAGTTAATAATAAAATATATTTAATAAATGTATTCCCAATAATCCACTACGCTCAGGCACATATTATGTATAAAATCTGGAGGATATCATATTTCATAAACTTCAATAAACTAAGATATCATATTTCTCTAATTAACATTCTTTCTAAAAACGTAAATATATATAGACCAGCAAAATATTGATAATTTTACCGATGTTCCAAACTATTCTGTGAACTTGTCTCACTATACACTCGTGAATCGCACCAATTTATATTGTTACGGGAGCAAATTTATCTTACATGGGTTACATATTTACATGGGCGAAGCATACACAATAAAAATGACCCCGATAAGAATTTACTAATGAAATTTTTCATGGTTGCCGCTACCGTTTAGTTCAATTTGTAGATTAGTCACCTTTAATTGAAAATTGTCCGACTTTTTGATAATGCTGTATTAGTGAGATTTTCTTGTAATTGTACTTATCAGAAAACTTCACAACTTAAATTATATTTATATTAAAACTCAATCGAACAGCTCTACTTTACGCCCGCTAATTTATTTCAATACCTTAAATACCTACAAAGCGTCGATTGGATGTACACGTCTTAAATTATTCCGGGTAACGGCCTCCGGAAGCGTGTCAAGAATTATGCAAATCAGGGGAAGATCTCGGAAACATCTCGGTATATATAATTGGTTGCCTTTCAAATCCCTACATCACAGGCCTTTGTTTGGTTACCTTGTAATTTTAAATAGGCTTTGACACGCTAGATAATACGGTTAGTATTATGATGTGATCGATTTTGTTTTGTTAGACATATTAATTAATCTTTAGAGAAATAGTAACTTCTTTTATTATTCATTTCACTGTTCTGACCTCAGCTTTGCTCTAGCTTTTCATTGAAAGTCCCACACTTCTTTTCTTTTTGTTTTTTTTTTTATTTTGGGTTTGTTTAGAAAGTCATTTTGTCGTTCAATATCTTTATATGTTTTTCAATTTGGTTCCATATTCTTTTATTTTTTATTATTCGACTAAATATTTTGTTCTTGTCCTTTTTCATGGCTTTCAATCTTCTGGCATTACCTGCTATCTTCACTTAACATAATTTTACACGAGAAACAAAAAACTGAAAATAATTATCAAAATAGGCTAGAAATAGGTGCTATTTTGTGTGTTTTGAAGTTTTGTGAGATTTAAATTCGTAGAGTAAGAATTAGGTAAGTATTACATTCTATTTTGCATACATTATGTAGAATGTAACTTTTATTTAGTGTATATATATATATATATATATATATATATATATATATACAGATTGAATTAAATTAAAACGGAACATACAATTTAATACATGTCTGTTTGAACTGCATTTGAAATAGTGGACCAATATAAAACTTGGACAAAAATAAATCCATACCTGGGTATAGACATTGTATAAAATATCGTTCAACTATCTGTCTCGTAACAATGTTGTTTGCGTAAGACGGGTTTGTCTAAGGAAGCGATAATAGTTCAGGAAATGAAGCTCGAAAAAAGTTAAAACTTCGCAATTTTTTCGTCCTGCATATATCCAGTTGACATTTTAACAGAAGGTAGGTGATAGCCCAAGGATCAAAATCTATATCGAACCGAAGTGCGCTGAAGGGTTTTAGGGGTGAAAACTACCCCTAATTGTCAAAAATTATAAAATAACATATTAAACCTGAATATGGATAAGATTTGGTTTGAATTAGTTAAATAATGATTATTGTATACTTTTGAATAGAGTTCCATCATATTTCAACCCTTAGAAAGCAACCCTTGTTAGAGATTAATGTAAAAAATTACTCATTCTAAAACAATGTTTTATCCTTGGATCGATTTGGATAAAAATTTGGATTTAAGCTCAATTCAACCGCTGCTTTATAGTTTATGTCATGTCGACAAACCTTGATTGTTCTTAGAGGTAAAAACTACCCCTAATTGTCAAAAATTATAAAATAACATATTAAACCTGAATATGGGTAAAATATGGTTTGAATTAATTAAATAATGATGTTTTCGTGCTTTTGAATAAAATTCCATCATATTTCAACCCTTAAAAAGCGACCCTTATTAGAGATTAATATAAAAAAATTAGTAATGCGAAGAAAATGATTTCACCTTGGAACGATTTGCATAAACATTTGGAATTAAGCTCAACTCACCCTCTGCTTTATAGTTTATGTCATGCCGATGAACCCTGATTGTTCTTAGGGCTGAAAACTACCCCTAATTTTCAAAAATTTTAAAATAATATTACAAATCTTAAGATGAGTGAAATTTGGTTTGGATTAGTTAAATAGTGATTGTTTAATACTTTAAAATACAAATTCATACATTTTCAACCCTTAAAAATCAATTGTTATGAGTGCTATAGGTGAAAACAATTTTTTACCAAAATTTTGCAACTTTTCAACTTTTGAAAATCACCCTTTATAACATTGCAGTTTTTATAAACTAATTTATAAGATATAAATTGAAAAAAGTAGAATTAAATACAAAAAAATTTATTAACATAAAAAGGCACCATAATTATATTCTTATACATTTACATAAATAGTTGAAAATATTTACATTTATAGGTAAAACAATTATAATATTAATTTTATTCGTCATCAATTACATCTTCATCGTGATCTATGTCATGCTCATCTTCTTCAATTATTGTTGGACTGTTATTGCACCCTTCACCTGAGCACCCAGAACAAGTAGAGTTACAGTATAAACCAACTTTTCTGCACCCACATGAAACGCCGCATCCTTTTTTGCATTGGCAAAAAATAATTTTCAAAAGTTCATCGGGTGCAGGTTGTTTGTTCATGCGTACGGGTAATAACAAACCATCTTTGGAATACCATCCCCAATCTGTTGCTCTGATATTTTCATTGCCAAGCCATAGACATATGAGCAGATGTTTTATTCTGTTGTATGGGATTTCAAAATAAGAACGC
This sequence comes from Diabrotica balteata, assembly GCA_918026665.1. Classification (NCBI taxonomy): domain Eukaryota; kingdom Metazoa; phylum Arthropoda; class Insecta; order Coleoptera; family Chrysomelidae; genus Diabrotica; species Diabrotica balteata. The sequence goes on from OU898284.1 coordinate 38,209,440, forward strand.
TTAAAATTTCGAATGTATAACGCCCCACTAGCTAATATACCGGTTTTGTAAATTATTATGCTCCGAAATGTACTGTACTATACTAATTGAATTTTAGGGAAAAAAATTAACTGGTTTTTTTAACGTATTTCCTTTAATTTTTAACGATAGGGTGTTTCTTCAAAAACGATTTGTAGAGGTTTTTAAGAGCTACAAGGATTTGTGAATTAAATCTTTTTGGAACCCTTGGTTTTTAAATGAGGTGAGTTTAAAGGGCTCGAAAAAGATGGTGCTTGATCGTAAATCGATGCTTTAAACGGCTATATCTCGCCAAATATTTATTGTACAACAAATATTAATAAAGGATATTTTTAGTCATTAAAAAAGCTACAATTTGGTAATTTTTATTTTTTTCATATATTCAGTATTGTCGGACATATTTAAAAAAAGAAGTGTAAAAAATATGAAATTGTAAATCGTTTCTCGTTTTAAGCTGTACTTTTTTTAAAACTAAGCATTTTAAGTGGGTCAAACTTCTTGGACGTATTAACAATACATGTACAAAGGGAATTGCAGAAGGGTGAAGATCGATTTTAATTATGGGGGTGGTTAGGTTAGGTATTGGCTTTTCATCATAACACTCAATTTTTGAGCTAGAGTCTTTTTTACTGTTATATAGGTTTGTTTATGCTCTTTAAAAAAGGTTTTGTGAGTTTTCTTCCAAAAATGCATCATTTTCCCGATATCTGACTTTGAATCTTTTAAATTTGGCATTTGAAGAAAACCGCTGAACATTGATAGGCCGTATTTCGGTTCCTGTTATATCGCAAAAACATTTTAGAAATGAATTGTATTTGTCTTTTTAAAAGCTACAAATTTGTTCTCTACAATTTTTTTGATAAAATGCACCATTTTCGAGTTATTCGCGAAAAATCGATTAAAAACGTGGATTTTTTCGTCTAAAAGTTGTTACTTTCAATCGCGAATAACTTGAAAAATATCATTTTATAAAAAAATGTATAGCACATTTTTTGTCTAGAATCACTTTTTTAATCGAAACCTGTAGTTAAAACGTAAAAAAAAATTTCACCCCGGAGATGGGGTGGCAACCACCCCCTAGGCTTTGGCGCACTTTGGTTCGATATAGATTTTGATCCTTAGGCTATTACCTACCTTCCGTTAAATTTCAAGTCAACCCACGCAGCACGAAAAAATTGCAAGGTGAAATGCTTCATTTCCTGGACTATAACTGGTTTGACAGCGTAATAAAATCGTAGATTTATGTGTAGCTTTCAATTTTTATGAGTTCAGAATCCAGCAGCCCGCTGAAGTATGGGATTTTTATAATATAATTATTTGACAATCTTTTGTTGGTCAACCACCTACAGCAGAATTGAGCCGAAATACATTATATTCCTATGTTCCGAATTTATTTCGTTCAATCTGTATATATAAGCGAGGTTCCTACAGCCTCTGAAGCTTCTCGCATTTCGACCGCCATCGTTTTCTGTCCATCCATTCGTCTTCTTTGATGGCTCTGTCTCTCATTATATGTCGTACATTTTCTTCACAGGCAACTAAAGGCGTTCCCCTTCTTCTTCTTTGTTGTGGTATGTAATTTAAAGCTTTTCTTTGGCCATCTACTTTCATTCATTGGTTTCACGTAAACATAATATAGCTATCTTAATTTTATTCACTACCACCCTAAATAGCATGCTTGTATCAACACCATACCAATTTCGCAAGTTCTTCAACCATGAGGTTCTTCTTCGTCCTGGACTGTGTTTGCCTGCTATTTTTCCTTGCATGATATTTTGTAGCAACCTATATTTGGCGCCTCTCATTACATGTCCGAAATACTTTAGCTTTCTCTGCTTGATGCTTTTTATGATATCAGTAGTCTTGCTGAGACGTTCTAGTATTGTGGAGTTTCGAATCTTCTCCACCCAGAAAATTTTTAAAGGTCCGATAAATTGTCAATTTCGTTTCTTGTCTAATATCTTCAGACCATAGTAGAGCGTTTAGAATGTTTACCGCTTTTTTCCCTGTTGCGTTCTGTTTTCGATGTTTCTTTTCGTAGTGCCTTCTTTAGATATTATAGACCCGAGATATTTATATTCATTACATGTTTTTGTGTTTCTAATTTCTAGCACTGGATCTTCTTCATCATCTTCTATTTTAAGATACTCTGCTTTTGACATATTCATATTGAGGCCCCATTTTTCATTTTCTTTAGCTTTCTTAACATATAGTCCATGTCTTCCTCATCATTCGTTACGTCTATTCATCTACCACCGCCTATGTCTATTCTCATTTCGGATACTTGTTTCCTCCACTGCTCTAGCGATGATTGAATATATATTTTAAATAAGGTCGGAGATAGACAACATCCATGTTTAAGCCCCTTTGCTATTGGAAGTGATTCAGTTATAAATTTTCCTTTTTTAACGACACTTCTTGCATTTTTGTATATATTTGCGATAGCATCCACATACTCTCTACTGAGACTTACTTTCGTCAATGTTTGAAACAGTTTTTTCAAAGGTACCATATCGTATGGCTTCTGTAAATCTACAAACAATAGGTGGGTAGATAAATTCCTTGCCTTTCGATTACCTGCTGCAGAACAAATATACCATCAGTGCACGATCTTCCTGCACAAAATCCATTTGGTTCTCCTATGTCTGCGTATTCTGATAATAATAATTATAATAATCTTTATTAATAGCACATGGCTAGAAAATATACATATAGATACATCAATTTATACCCTTAAAATTAAATCACAATGCTTTGCTTAACATATATCTTACATAAATTTTTAAATTGACCTAAGTTTCCAGAAGCCTTAATGTTTTCCGGTAATTCATTGTATTGCTTTAATCCCCTATAAAAAAGATTGTTCTGACCAAAATTAGTGTTGACCCTATTCAGATAAAAGTTATTTCTAGAACGTGTGTTGTGTTCATGTACATCTCGAACAAAGGTACAATTATTACACAAATGCACAGGTATCAGACCATTTAACATTTTATAAACAAAAATCATACTATTACATACAATTGTCTGTCTTACACTTAAAACATTTGCCATCGTTAGCATGTCAGTTCTACTAGTGTATACACTACATCCTAATATTATCCTTAAGGCTTTATTTTGTTTTTTCTGCAGTACGTTCATTTGAGAAGCATTCATTAAAAACAGCAATGTAGAGCAAAAATAGAGATGAGGAGCAATAATCGATTTTATTGTTTCTATTGTTTCTATTGTTTCTTTTATTATTCGACAGAACAAACTCCCCACTGCGCGAATAACAGTTATTCCCTTATAATTAGAGCATTTGCGTTTATCCCCTTTCTTGAATATTTAGCTGATGGATCCAACATTCCAATGATCAGGAATATTTTATCCTTTTAAGCATTTGTTAAATAGTTGAAGCAACATCTCATGTAATATTTTTGGTCCATAATTTACTCAATTTGGATGTCTCCGGGTCCTGCTGCTTTATCGTTTTTCTATCTTTTGAGGGCACCGCTTAACTCTTCGGTTGTTATCTTAATAATTTGTGTATGTTCGAATATTCCTTTCATTTCGATCCCTTGGAATTTACATCTCTCCTCTGTCAGTAAGACCTCATAATGGTGTTTCCACTGTTTTAGATCTATTAACTGTAAGTTAGATTTTTCTTTTCCTTCCCTCCGGAGAGACTTTATCACCTTCCACGCTTGCCTAACTCTTGTTCCACCCATATACCTATCCACCTCTGCACATCTTTGATCCTACATCTTATTTTTACTTGTCACTACTTCCCTTTTTACATCTCGATTTAATTTTTTATATATGTTTTAATCTTCCTCCTTTCTCATTGACATCTATTTATGATAAGCAGTTTTCTTCTTGATTACTAACGTTTGCATATTCTCCGACCACCATTCTTGATATTTTGTTTCATGTTTGCCTCTATACCCCACAGCTTCACTTGCAGCCTCATGAATACATTTTTAGTTGCTGGTATATTTCTTCCGCTGAATATTTTCTCGATCCACATGTTGTAATTTTGTGGCCAGTCGTAATTTGTAAAGAAATTTCGTTGATTCTATTTTTTTAAGCTTTCTACGTTATATTTAGGGGATGTTTTTTCTTGTCCCTTTTCTATATTCTGTACCTGAGTGTTATTGTTTTTGCGATAGTTAACTATCATGTTGGCCATAAGTAAACGATGGTCGGATTCATATTCTGATCCACGGTATACCCTTACGTCAGTTGTTTTCAGCTGGGAAGTTTGACGTTGGATTAAATAGTCGATTATCGAGCGCAGATTCCTAGTAGGTTGCATCCATGTAAATTTGTGGATGTCTATGTGTTGAAAAATCCATTCATAATTTTGAGAGACTTTGTTTCACAAAAATCTCTAAGACGCATTTCGTTGTCATTGGTTATTTGATCCACATAACTTCCTACGACTCTGTTATTTTCTTCTTTCCCTACTCTGCCGTTTAAATCTCCTAGTATAAAGACTTCACAGTTTTCTTTAACTAAAGAAAGTATTTCGTTCATCTTGTTGTAAAAATCGTCTTTACTTTCTGGATCTTCATCTTCATTTTTGGCATACACTCCGACAATTACGATATTGTGCTCATTCGTTTTCATTTCCAGTATTAGCAGTTGTTCATTACTTCGGTCCATGATTTAATATTGTTATTAAGATTTTTTCGAATGGCAACAGAGACTCCTCTCTTAGCTCTGTTATCTTTACTTATTCCACTGTAAATATGTATATATTCTCCTATCTCTTCATTTCGTTTTCCCTTTTTCTTGGTCTCGGTGAGAATACATATATCTATTTTTCTTTCTGCTTATTCTTTGAATACTTTTGCTTGTTTGGTTCTTAGTCCTTGTACATTCCATATAGCCAATATCATTTTCCTTTTCCACTGCATTAGTCGTCTTTGTTTTATCCATTATTTGTATTCCGAGACTTTTGGTCGAAATTTTTAGCATTTATTTCTTTTGACAACGGATAAGGTGCCAGACCATCGCCTCAACTCTCCTTCTTTATCCGGGCTTGGGACCGGCACCGGCATTTACTGAGCTACTGAATCCACCCAGCACTTACCGGAGGCGGAGTTTATTATTTATTATAGCTTTTAAACATTATTAATTATTTATTATAACTTTATAAAATGGTTTTTAGTCATTTTAAAACGTTTATATTAATGGGAAATACACTTCCCACTGCCCAAAATATTCATGTACAAACTGTTTCTGTCATCAGCTAATCAGCAAATTTATTGTGGAAGTTTTGTGGAATTTGGATACATGTGGTGGCTGCTATAAACTACTTGTACACCCTACCTAACGATGGAATCATTTCCGATCAAGACTGTGATGATGAAGCACAAACATAAATGGAAATTCTCAATTAAGCTGCAAACTCTAAAAATTATAGAAGCTATTGTACTATCAATAAAATTGTACTGAATAATTTACCCCTAGAAGATGTTGTTTTATCTCAAAAGAAGACGAATATATATGGAATCAGGAAATACCTCTAAAAAATTTGAAAAGATGGACCTTAATCAAAAGTTAAATAGCCAGTTGTTAAAACGTACCTTTCACATTAACGTTTGTTAAGAATCTTTACTGCAGTAAGTATATTTTATTCAGGTGAAACGAAAAATTAATAAAAAAATTTATTTTCAGTTATACCTAATTTTCAAATTTGTTTTTGTTGTGTACGAAAGCTACCAGATATTACAAAACTCGTAATACCATTCATTTTATATCTGACTGTCACTTTCCCGGAAGCAGCTTATATCGTGTTTTAACTACTCACCCATTTATTATTTTCATTAAAGCTTTTTATTCTTTTACAAATGGCGCGGTTAGTAGGATTACTCTTTCAGCAGTAGCATTTTTTTCTCGCTATACAAAGAATCATGATTGATGTGATTCGTTTTGGCGGAGAAGTTCTTTTTATAGATTTATTTAATATCGCGACGACAATTTACACGGTTGTATTTTGTAAATGATTTTTTAGGATTTCGTATTTTTCTTGTTATTATTTTTTAGATTGTCCTTCACTCAATTCGGGCTTGGATGAGCTTCTGAAAGTAGATCACGAAACAATTGAAAATATTTACACTTAGATTCAAAAAAAGGCAACGGTGAAAATATTGATCAAATTCAAAGTATTGCAGTTTTTTCATTTTTAGCCCTATTTGGATGATTATTTTAGCACACTGTGTAAACATTTATAGATTTTAATTTAGTATAGTGATTTTTAATAAAATTTTGTATAATGTTGTATTTGTCTTTATACCTATACAGGACTAATCTAAAGGTGGTTTTTTATCCTAACTTTGAAACATCCTGTGGAATACTTCGGTTAGCGGATTTTCATAAAACTTTGTTTTTCGGTTGCAACCATGTCTGCTAAGTATTATGCTTTTTGTGTCATGATAAAATATGGATTGGTTCATTTCTAAGACCGAAATGACTTTGCCACCCACAAATTACTACTTTTCCTATTATTAGCATTATCTTTTATGTTAATTTGTAAAGTGCCATGATATCGGATAGTTGCCTATTATCGGATAGTTCTGTTTTAAAGAAACCTGATATCTGATTAACAAGAAACCTATGTCTAGTTTAGCATGGAGCTAAATCCAGGTCGCCGAATAATATTTTAGCATCTCTAATAAAACATAGAGGGCACTAGAGTAAGTTATCCGAATTTTTGCATTACGAGTTTTTACACATGCTAGTCGTAAACGCAATTTTTACACATTCAGGTAAGTTTTTAAATTTGACTTTGTAGTTTAAGGTAGTCTGTAATATGTCTACATTAATTAAGTGCATGTGGACAGTGGATGACTAAGGTTTTTTTAATCCATAAACATAACCTTCACCACAGGTGATAATTTGCCTAATGTCAGATGGTAGCACTTGTCAGAGAATATCAGAAAATCATGGCAAATAATCGTCTGCCAATTCACCAGTATATTCCGCACGCGCCGCACGAGACCAAGTATATTCCAGACGACCCCCTGTCTAATCCCTTCAGGGAATGGGTGATAACTACAATAAGCAAGAGCAGTGGACGAAAAGATGGATGCCAACAACAGAGCCAGACGTCATAAAATAACAAGTACGTCGATCGGCTTCACTGGATCAAACCTGCCACGCCCTATATGGACAAAATTAAATCGCATACGCACGAGTCATGGCAAATGTGCCGATTCTCTATACCGATGGGGTCATGCAGAAAGCCCACAATGTGATTGTGGATCCCAGAGACAGACCATCCAACACATCATGGCGGATTGCCCAATGCGCAGATACAGCGGAGACCTTCAAGATTTTGCAGAGTGTTCTCCTGGTGCAATTGAATGGCTGTGCAATTTGGACATTAATATTTAATATTTAACTTAGGTTACAATTCCAATTTGAACATAATTATTATCTAAATACTACTTTTATCGTATTGTAATTATCCATACGCTAAATAAATAAATAAATATCAGATATCCAATATAGGACAAAATATTTCTTAATTGTTTTTATACAGAATATATACAATCATTTCTACGTAGTTAAGATCGTGTTAACAATTACATTTTAATGTTTTCGTCGACAAAAAGACAAAAAATTGTGCTATAATTTTTGCACTATGTCTGCTTATTTTATCTCATTTTATAGGATTTTTTTAATTTCACAAATAAAATATCGAAATCCAAACAAAAACTAAAGAAATGGGATAGTAAATCCTTGCATGCAGCTGTTACTGCAGTTAAAACAAAGAAATGGGGTACTTGCGAGCTTCAAAAACTTTTAAATTACCCAAGAGCACTTTGGGGAACTATAAAGTAAAGTCATCCGAAAAACTTATTCAAACCAATATGGGACGTCCACCAGTGTTTTCCAAAGAAATTGAAACGGATTTGGTCGATTATTGCCTAGAAATGGATAGAAGATTTTACGGACTGCGATGTTCTGATATTCGAATATTAGCCTTTCAATTAGCTATTCGGAATAACTTAAAACAGCCGTGTTCAACTAATCAGAAAAAAGGAGGTTACAAATGGTTGCGTTCATTTTTAAAGAGGTATCCTGAACTAACGTTTAAGAGACCACAGGGTTTATCAACTACCAGAATTAAAGGATTCACAGTAGAAAACGTAAATAATTTTTTTTTTAATTTAGGAACCTGCGATGGAGAAGGCGAATTTAATTTAATCCCTGTATAATCGATAATGTAGATGAGACAGGTATAACGTCTGTACAACCAAAATAATCACATTAAAAGGTAGGAGAATAGTTGCCTGCCATGTGTCTGGCTGGATTCAGAGTCACATTTTCACCAGTTAAATACATTTTATTAGCCACGTTAAATCAAGTGAAGCTGATCCAGTTGTATTAACACTGGATGGTCACTTCTCCCACACGCGGAACATTGACTCAATAAATTTGGCGCACCAAAACCATGTGGTTATTCTTAGTCTGCCGTCGCATTCTACTCACAAAATGCAGCAGCTGGACCTTGCTTTCATGGAGCCTCGTAAAACCTACTACTCGCAGGAAATTGAAAGGTGGCTAAGGAACAACCCTAGAAGAGTAATCACCCGCTATCAAGTTTGTGAATTCATCATCATCAATCAGCCAATCGCGTCCACTGCTGGACATAGGCCTCCCTCAGTTCTTTTCAGTGTTCTCTACACTGGGCCGCTTGTAGCCAGTTTCCCGCTACACGTTTAATGTCATCGGTCCATCTAGTCGGTGGTCGTCCTCGGCTTCTTTTATAATTTCTGGGCCTCCATTCCATAATACGTCTTGTCCACCGTCCATCTTGTGTTCTGGCTAAGTGCCCTGCCCAGTTTCACTTAAGCGTCGTGGTTCTTTCGATGACGTCTTCGTCTGAACTCTTGATCTTCGCCTGATTTGTTGGTTTGTTATGTGGTCTCGAAGGCTCACGTTCAGCATTGCACGTTCCATGGCTCGTTGTGTAACTCTAAGTTTATTCGCAGATTTTTGCGTGAGTGTTAAAGTCTCTGCTCCATAAGTTTGTACAGGTAAAACACATTGGTTATAAACCTTTCGCTTGAGACACATGGGAATTGAACTTTTTAGAATATGGCTTAATTTGCCAAATGCTGCCCATGTTAGACCTATTCGCCTCTGTATTTCATGTGTTTGATTGTCTCTGCATATTTTGATTTCGTGTCCCAGATATTTGTAAGTGTCTGTTTCTTATATGGTATTATTGTCAATAGTTATATTTCCACTCATTACGAGATTTGTTATAATTTTAGTTTTCTCAAAGTTTATCTTTAATCCTGCTCTTTCAGACAGACTTTTAAGCGAATGCATCATAGAAACTGTATCATGTAAGTTATCTGCGATTAATACAACATCATCTGCAAACCTTAGGTGATTTAATCTTTCTCCATCTATATTGATGCCCATATCTTGCCATTGAGTACTCTTAAATATTGACTCTAGAGCTGCCGTGAACAATTTTGGTGAAATATTGTTTGTGAATTGCTAGGAAGATTTTATGTAAGATGCGCTACAGCTGAAATCGCTATAAATGGATTTCCAAAGAGCGGTATCTGCCCATTTAATAAACACATTTTTCGAGAACACGACTTTGCCATTTACCATCAAGCGGGAGGTGACCGAATTCCAGTTCCAAATCTACCAGAGGCTGAACAAGAAAACCAAGTAACTCCTTCAAGAAAAATTGATGCGACGAAATGTAGAAGATTTATCATGTAAGAACATTTTTAATAATAGATATTCGACAGTGCGGCCACAAGATATTAGCCCTTTACCCACCACTTTATTTTACAAGTCTAGTATTAAAGAAAGAAAGTCCAAAAAAGTACACTGCTGCCTTGATTACGGGTACACCATACAAAGATGACTTGGAGAGTAATTTGTCAGAACAAAAGAGAAATAAAAATATTTCAAAGGGAATTCCGATATTAAAAATGGACAAATGTGAGCCTTTTAAGAAAACAAATAAAAATAAAGGAAAATGTATTGCTAAGGAGACAATAACAACCAAGTTAAAAAGAAAAGTTCTAAAAAAGGGGAAGCTTTTAGTTCATCTGAAGATGAAGAATTCATTTTAGATGATGATTCTGAAATGGAATGTGACATTTGAGAAGAGGAAGCAGAATGTATGTTTTGTACTTGACTCTTCTCTTAAGATACCTCAGGCGAACAATGGAGTCAGTGCTCAAAGTGTTTTAAGTCGGCTCACACTGACTGCACCAAAGTAGACAAAAAGACACATATATTTGTGATTTTATGCCTCAATGACTAATTTTATCCCGTTATCCTAATATTCGGTATTAGGAACACTTTTTTGTCAGTCGAAATTTACCGCATTTTATAAAAATTTAAATTTTGCTGTTTACTTCCAAAAATGATTTCTTTTCGTTCAATAAATGATTCTATATAGTCTATTATTTGTTTTGCTCTAAAATATTCATAAATTAATTGACGTATTAAAACTAATATTAGGTTTAAAAAAAAAGTATATGATATTAGGGCACTTTACCCCAATACGACGTTGAGGGCTTTGCTTGATTAATACCGAAGGAATGTCATATTAATATCCCAGAAGCACTGTATTTAAATATTGATTAAAAACAACGACATGATCTCGGTTTTAATGAACAATGATAAAAATACCAAAACATAAAAAAATAACTTAAATATAACAACTTAACCTATTTATGCAAATAACAAAGAAAAGCTACTAAAAACTAATTTAATACTTCTTATTGCCCCCCTCCTAGCCTCTATAACTGCCTGTACATTTCGGCTCATGTTGTCTATGAGGTTGAGAATATCATCTTGCTGGATGTTTTGCAATTAATCTTCTAGAGCTAAGCGAAGTTCGTTAATTAAGTCTGGTGAGACTTCGCGACCTCTAATATTTCTACCAAGCATGTCCCAAACGTGCTCTATTGGGTTCTGATATGACGAAAACGCTAGTAAGTTCATTTTATTAATACCAACTTCCTCTAAATATGGCGTGATACACATTACAGTGTGGGGTCGATTATTGAATAGAAAATCATCGCCGATATATTGAGCAAAAGGGTACTACGTGATTCACTAAAATTTCTTCAATATACCGGTGTGCAGTCAATGAACCCGCAGTAAATAGCAATTCAGTGTGCGCCTCTCGGGATATTCCTGTCCATACCATCACCGAACCCCCTCCATGGCTAACGCGGGGACTCTAAACGCACTCCTCAAATCTCTCTCCAGTTCGACGCCATACTCGTTCTCTCCCATCTGATGAGACAGTATCTCGACTCATTTGTAAAAGAACATTACTCCATTGTCCTAAATTCCGATGTAAATTTTTCCTGGAAAATTTTAGTCCAGCCACTTTGTGCCGTGGAAGTAATTTGGGGCCAATTGCTAGTCTGCAACTTTGCAAACTAAATTCATGTAATCTTCGATAAACTATAAATGCACTTACATTATTGACTCGAACCTCTTGAAGCTGATTTCTTGTTTGCACCGCTGTTAAAAGACGATACCGCAAAGCATTAACTCGTTTAAAACGATCATCTAAAGCAGTAGTTTTGCGCTTCCTGTTACTTTCCGTTTACCCTTGTTTGTTCCAGTTCTTATAAAACGTTTCACTACCCTTTGGATAAGTATGTAGTACTCTGGCCACATATTCATAATTTCGCCCATCTTCAATCAGAGCAACGGCTTTCGCACAATCTTTGACACTAAGAACCATGATCAATCATACGTGAACAAAATGTAAGTGCCAGAATGACATAATTAAAACAGTCACCAAAACCACCTCGTCTTATTACAAAATAATGTGGATGGCAAATTCATTTGGCTCTTAAAAATAAACTAAGGCATATTTTGACATGAAACAAAAAACACAATGCTTAGGAGCCATGGTTGCAACCGAAAAATAAGGTTTTACGAAAATTCGCTTACGGAATTATTCAATAGGATGTTTCAAAGTTAGGATAATAAAACCACGTTTTAATTAACCCCGTACAGTAAGTCACTGGACTACTAGCTTAGACTCAGCTACTGGACCAGATGATGTGCCCATCAAATTATTAACACTCATCGATACAGATGTTATTGATGTATTGGTTGAACTCTTTAATCTAATATATCAGACTGTCACAATCCCCAGACAATGGCTGCAATCGACCTTTGTAGCAATTTCCAAAAAGCCAAGTGCAACAACTTGCTCAGATCACAGAACAATAGTTTTAATGAGTCATACCCTTAAAACATTTTTGAAAATAATTCACAACAGAATTGTTAAAACTCTTGAATATGAAATTAGTGACAAACAATTTGGCTTTAGAAATGGTATGAGTACAAGAGATGCTTTTGTCGGCTTGAATGTGCTGGCTCAGAGATTCATGAACATGAATCAGGACATGTACTTATGTTTTGTAGACTTTGAAAAGGCATTTGATAAAGTTCAACATAAAAAGCTGGTAGATATATTAAAAAGCAAAAATATTGACAGTCGTGATATGAAAATTATATCTAATTTATATTGTAATCAAACTACCAAGGTAATAGTTGACAGCCAGTACACCCAAAATATCAAAATACAGTGAGGAGTCCGCCAGAGTTGCGTGCTGTCCCCACTACTTTTCAATGTCTACAGTGAAGCGGTATTTCAAGAAGCGCTCTCAGACTCAATAGAAGGTATAACTATCAATGGAGAAGTTTGGATAACTTACGTTTTGCAGACAATACATTAATAATGACGGATAACAACAATGATTTACAGAACGTAATGCAACGCCTTAATGAATGCTGTCATAAGTACGGACTGAAGATAAATTTAAAGAAAACTAAATACATGATCATGACTAAATCTGCGCATGCAAATATCCAATTGACTATTGAAGAAACTGCAATTGAGAGTTTTAATAACTATAAATACTTAGGAATATAGATTGTAGCGTTTTATATTTAATGTCTAAATAATAATATAAATTCGATTCTATATAGTACGCCCTGGTACGCTAGAAATGTGTTGTCTGTAGAGATTTTTAAATACGCAATAATTCTTCAATAAATAAAAACGTATTTGCTAAAGAGAACAATTTATGGCTTTTTAACTTCAACGTTCCCAGAAAAATATTGCAATCTTGGTATTATTTTTTCTAAAGCGCAGTAACGCCGGATGTTTTGAACGAATTTGAGTAAAGAATTTGTTGATTTGACAAGATGGCAATGGTTTTGTGCGGGGAAAAGAGGGGTTACTATTCGGAGATTGTGATCGAGAGGGTCAGCGAAGTCAGTGATGAATAATTGCTCGCAGCGAAAGGTCGTTTTAATTATGATGTGGTAAACCGGCATTCATTCGCCAAAATGGTGGAATTTTCATTCTAAGTAATATGTCGTTTCTGAAAGAGTGACCAGTAACCACTGTTTTTATTTTGGCTGAAGATTTATGATGTTTGAGCAGTGAACAAGTTTAGTTCCTGTTTTGTTTTTCGTTTTTTGAGAAATCCAGTTCTTTCCGAGATGCCCTTTTCACCTCATGTAGAATAATATTGGAGCAGTTTTGATTTGGATATGCCAGTTTCAGCTTCCAATAAAGCTTTCTGTTGATGTGCAGTTGGATACCCCGCAGAAGTTAGCCAGTTGTTCGAAAGTTTAAGTTAACATGTGTGAACTGAGGTAACATTTACGTTATTAATTTTTAAAGTAAAAATAGACATTTTCTTTTAAAAAGACAAAATTTGCTTTCTTTTATCAATTATTTAAGGAAATATATATTTGTAATTATATTATGTTAGGGCCTGGTTTAAACTGTCATGTCATAATTTTATCCTGTTTTAAAAATGTTTGTTTTGACGTATGACAGTTTGATTTTTAATCTATTTTGATTTGTAGTAAAGATTAAATTTTATTCTTTATAAAAGGATATCCATAAAATTTGGCCACATTATCTACTAGGAACCATTTCAGAGAATTTTGTAACCTTTTGTTAACAGATATGTAAGTTTTTTGTCATTTGTATTTGACATATTTTGTCATATATAATATGCCTTTGTTGCTGTAAGTTGTATTGCTTTATAAGCTGTATTTTTGAAAACTGTTTGAGACAATAATAAATGTTTAATTTGTTTCTCTTATCTATTTTGAGTTTTATTTGAAAAAGATATTTTTTTTCTATATTTTTGATGTTATACAATTATTTCCCTAGTTACAACTAGTGGTTGTAATAGGTATAATTGGGCACCTCAAGTGGCGCCCTATATTAAATTTCTTGAGGTGTTTCCGTTTATTTTCATTCTGTTTGTCCAATAGATTCGTATAAGTACCTTTTATTTCCTTTTTTGTAGTTGCCCCAATCCAACCCCAATATCTTCAACTTATCCACGACCCAGCTCTCCAACAACCAACTGAGTGTCGTATGCACTTGTTTCGATTATTTTGTTTGCCCAATCTTGTCCCCCATATTCTTACCCTGTGGTAAGCAAAATAGTTGTTACAAGATAACGTCGGATGTAGACCAAACCAAAGAAATTAAGACACGTATTGAAATAGCACGTGCATCATTCAATAAACTTAAAAAGTTTCTTTGTTGTCGGGATATAAGGTTAGAACTACGCCTGAGAATGCTTCGATGTTACGTGTTCTCTACTCTTCTTTATGGCGTCGAAGCGTGGACACTAAAACAAGTTCATCTGAATAAGTTGGCCGCCTTTGAATTTTGGTGTTACAGAAGAATCCTACGAATATCATGGATTCAAAGAATGTTAAACGTAGAAGTAACTAGAAGGATAGGAAATGAGACGGAAATAATATTAACTATCAAAAGACGAAAACTTGAGTACTTGGACATGTGATGAGAGGTCAAAAATACGCATTATTACAACTTATTATGTAAGGCAAAATCCGAGGAAAGCGAAATGTGGGGATACGAAGAATATCCTGGCTTAAGAACTTAAGGGAATGGTTTGAATGCAGTTGTGCAGAACTTTTTAGAGCGGCAGTCAACAGAGTCCGCATAGCCATGATGATTTCTAACCTTCGATAGAAGATGAAACTTAAAGAAGAAGAACAAGTATAAAACAAAGTTTTATCAAAAAAGGTGACTATACCAAATTAAAATTTATAAATGTTTACACAATGTGCTAAAAAAAACAACAAAATAGGGCTAAAAATAAAAAAATTTAAATACTTTGAATTTGACCAAAATTTTCTCCGTTGCTGTTTTTGCATCTGAGTATACTATTAAAATTTTCGTTTTCTCTTAACTTTCTTCGTTATTATTTTTATACTTGCATTAATATTTTTTGCAGGTTTCTCATATAATAAAGTGTCAGTCTTAAAACTTAAAAGCGCTAATTATTAAAGCAATAGTCATGAATCCGACTTACGATCTTAGATACCCTAGAAACGCTCTGGAGTTCATTAATTTGTGCAGAGTAGCTACTAAATATTAATTACAGGAGAGAAATCACTCAACTCGTTTAGAATTCGGAAGTAACTGAACATTTCCAGTTGTAAAAGTAATTACATTTAGTGCAATTAGATAAGATTGAAGCTGTATGGACTTTGGGTAAATCAAACAGCAACGAAAAATGCTAATTTAACTGGATGTTAATCGTCCCATTCGTTAAATTGAATGGAAATACATAAAACAAATATTTTTTTACATTAATTAAGAAAAGAAAAATCATTTAGTTAATAAAATTGTATCTAAAAAGAAGATCCACAATTAGAGAGGTACATATCAAATCTACTTAACACCGCACTTAAACTTACCGCAAAAGTCATAACCAACAAAATTAATAAATTAACAACTTTATCAAATGAACAACAAGGATTCAGATCCGGAAGATATTGCGTAGACGCCATATTTGTACTAAGACAAACTACAGAAAAGTCCATCGAGAACAATAAACCAGCTTATCTATGTTTAATAGACCTGACAAAGGCTTTGATCGCATCCAGGTTGAAGACGTCTTACAGCTACAGTATAAAAAAAACAACAATTGTACCCTAAGGTGACTCCTCTCCTGTGTAGTATGGCGGCAATTTCATCGTCCCAGGTCTTCATGGGTCTGCCCCTCTATCTTTTCAAGGTTCTTCTCGCTTTCCACACTTGTTTCACTTGACTTTTTTATCCATCCTTACCATGTGGCCGTACCATGTCAGTTGGGTTTCTTCAATTTTCTTCTCTATTGATTGGACTTTAAGGCATTCTCTTATTTCATCGTTTCGTATTCTGTCCATTCTGGTCACCCCTAGTGCTCTTCTTAGATACTTCATTGAAATACTTTGCAGTTTATTTTTTAGTCTGGTGGTGAGCGTCCAGCTTTCACATCCAAATGTTAAGATAGGTACAAAAACTGTGTTGTAGATGGCTATCTTTGCTTTTTGGGATACTTCTTTTTTCGATAGAAATGTGCTCTTAATTGCGGGGTATATCCGGGAAGCGTTTGCTATTCGATTGTTTATCTCTGCTTCTTGTGTACCCCTACTCTCTAGTTGCACTCCCAGGTATTTGAATGTTTCTACTTGTTCCAAAGTATATTGATTTTAATGTTTGTATGTTGGTCTGTTTTCCCACATACCATGACCTTGGTTTTACTTTCATTAATTCTCAGATTACGTTTTTCAAGTTTATCTCTCCATATTTGGAGGTTTCTCTTAAGTGCGTCCTCGTTTCTTCCAAATACGACGAGGTCATCTGCAAATGTGCACTCCGCTATCTGTATCATTTCCAGGTTTCTATGCCCAACAAATATTCTCGATGTTTCTTCTATAGTTTCCTTCATTACATCATCTAGCACAATATTGAACAGGATGGGGCCTAGTACACCTCCTTGTCGTAAGCCATCATTGACACTAAACTCTTCTGATTCCATATTATCAGTTCTTACTCTGTTTCTTGTGTTCTTGTATACGCCCATAATAGCTTTTCTGAGATTGCTGTCTACTTCTCTGTTTCTTAGGCTTTTGTCTATTTCGGTTCGCGGGGTTCTATCAAATGCTTTTTCGAGGTCTATGAAAGCTTGGTATAGTTACGTGCTTGTATTTCGTAAATTTTGTATTAGATGCTTGAGTGTAAAAATATGGTCATGGATGCTTCTTCCCTTCCTGAAACCGCTATGAGACTGCTCCAGCTTATGGTCTACTTATTGTAGTAGTCCTTTCTCCAGTGCTCGTTCGTAAACTTTGGAAGGGATACTCAAGAGAGTTATACCTCTGTAGTTGCTGCATTCTCGTATGTCACCTTTTTTGAAAATGGGTAGAATAACGCCCACTTCCCAATCTTTTGGGATCTTGTTCTCATTCCATGCTTTATTGCAAACTTTTCTAAGCATTTCATTTCCATTTTCTCCCATATTTTTTAGCATTTCCGCAGTTATCTTATCATAGCCCGCTGCCTTTCCTCTTTTGAGCCTGAGTATTATTTCTCTTATTTCTTCTATTGTTATTTCGTTTTGGATTGGGTTCTCAAAAGGGTTTTCTTCAGAGTTATCTATTTCATTATTATAGTCTTTTTAGTCAGAAGGTCTTCGAAATATTCTCTCCACCTATTCATAATACTTTCGTTCTCGCAGAGGATGTGGCAATCTTTGTTTTTAATTTGTTTTGGTGCTTGTTGTCTGTTCTCTGTTCTTAGGCTTCTCAGGGTTTGGTAAAATGGTTTTTGTTAGTGTGGTAGTCTTTCTCCAGCTTATTCCCAAAATCCTCCCAGCTCTTCTTTTTTGCTTCAATCACCATTTTTTTTACTTTTGCCCTCTGTTGCTTATATTTTTGATAGCTTTCTGCATTCTGGTTCCCTAGATATTTCTTCCACGTTAACTTCTTGGATTTGACCTCTTCTTTTATTTCGTTTCCCCACCAATTCGTTCATTGTCTGTTTTTATTGATTTTAGCTATTCCGCAGATTTGCTTGCCCCCATCTAGAAGAGATTCTTTAAGTTTTTGCCAAGTTTCTTCTAAGTCATAGTTTTGGTTTAAGTGCTTTTGTAGACTATTGTTTACATAGCTTTTATATTTCTGTGCTATTTTCTTATCTGCTAACTTGTATGACCTAATAACTGCGTTGGTGGGGTTTCTTGAGGTTCTGTCTCTTTTTCTTGGTACCTTCTGCATGCGTTTTTGTTTCACACCGATACTAGTTCGGGATACTACCAGATAATGGTCGCTATATATTTCTGCCCCCCTTTTGACTCTGACATCTTTGATACACTGTCTTAAGGGTCTGTTTACCAATACATAGTCAATAATGGACTTTTCTCCTCTACTCTTGACTTCTCTGGTATATTTGTATAAAAAACATACCAACAACAATATACAAACCATCAAAAACATCTTCTTCCATAAACGAATACAGGCAAAGATAAATGAAAAACTAACACAGTGAATACCAGTACAAAGCGGAGTCAGACAAGGTGACTCGTTAAGCCCACTTCTGTTTAATATAATAATGGACGAAATAATACAAGCAATACATAAAGCTAAACATGGTTACAGAATGGGGAACAAAGAAATCCAAATATTATGTTATGCAGACGACGCCGCATTAATCACCGAAACAGAAAACAAGCTCCAAAGATTAACACATATCTTCAATACAATAGCCAAGAAATACAATATGATAATATCAGCAGAAAAAACTAAATGTATAACAACATCTAAATACCCACTACGATGTAAAATCGAAATTGATGAGAAGGTAATAAAGCAGGAAGCAAGGTTTAGATATCTGGTAATAGATACAACTATAAATAGTTACGGATATGTCGAAGTAGAATTACGATAAGCTTAAAAGCAAGTAAAGTGGCGGGATCTTGTAATGACAATCTTGTGTAGAACAAACGCCTAAGACAAGACACAAAAACCAGAATCTATAAAGCAGCAATTAGACCTATATTAAGTAACATACACGGCGGAGACAAGACCTGACACATCTAAAACGAGACAACTACTAGGAACAAAGAGATGAAAATACTCCGACATTTTACAAATCTTACAAAGTCATATCCTTCATTCAGTTCATTAACCTCAAACTTCTCAAAAAGTCCAGCGTTTTTATATCTAAAATCGTTACCAGTTTGTGTTTTTTGAGTAGAATGTATATTTTACTTTCTTGAATATATTTGATCATGTTTTTTTTCCTTTGGTTGTTTTTCACATTCTCTTATCATAGTTCTTTTAAATCGTGGTTAATACCATAAACCTATCTCATTCAGGGCCTACCTCTCGGCTTCTTCCCGTTTAATTCTTTTCTAAGTACTGTTTTTTGTTTCTGTTATCATCCATCCTTTCTACGTGTCCCAACCAACTTAGTTGTTTAGTTCGTATATATTTTGTGACAAATCGCAGAAACGGACGCAGCCACCGGGTTTAACACGTTCACCAAATGGATCCAGAAATGGTCGCAAGCTCAACCAAATACTTTGCACCACAGAGACACCACCTAGTTTTGACCTACCACGTAAGACCTGGTGCAGACTTAACCGCATCAGAACTTAACATGGTCGATGTGCGTATATGTTGCATATATTGCGTAAACTAACATCAACACATCGTCATGAAACTGTGGGAGGACCTTTCTACAAAGCACATAATGAAGGAGTTTATAATAAGTATTTTTATATAAAGTCAATTTTAATTAAACTTGTTTATTGTTTATTGTAATCCCATAATCCCATACTTTATCGTGTCAAGACTGTTGCTTCTTTTGTCCAATAATTTCG
The DNA here is from genome assembly GCA_918026665.1 of Diabrotica balteata. NCBI lineage: Eukaryota > Metazoa > Arthropoda > Insecta > Coleoptera > Chrysomelidae > Diabrotica > Diabrotica balteata. Next base: position 38,229,173 of record OU898284.1, read on the forward strand.
ATATCATCAATATTTTATTAGCATAGTATATAGGATTTCCACTGGAAATACATGCATTAATTTCGCTACTTACGGAATTCTTCTGATTGGTTTCTGTGCCCAGATATGTAAAGGTATCCACACGTTCAATAGTATAGTTGTCTATTGCTACATTATTTTCATTCTCAGGTATTCTTTTGATGGTCATGTACTTAGTTTTTGCTTCGTTTATTTTGAGATCTCTTTTTTGTGCTTTAGGATCAATTTGCTTGAACATTTCCATTAGTCGTGTCTTGCTTCTACTAATAATGGCGACGTCAACTGCATATGCAGTAATTTGTACTGTTTTAGTGTTTACATGGCCGGTAAAATTGGTTTTTCTAATGACTGCTTCAAGAATTAATTTGAACAGCATGGTTGAAAGTGCGTCTCCCTGTGTCACTTCCATGTTGATGTCGAACAGGGGAGATAGTTCTCCATCTGCGGCTTTTGCACCCTGCAACATCATTTTTATGAGGCTGATATATTTTTTTGGTATACCTAGATTTTGGAGGTCTTCCAGCATATTGTCTCTTTTTACACTATCAAAAGCTTGTTTAAAGTCTATATACATATTATATAGTTTTATGTCGTATTTTTATTACTCTTATTATTCAACTTATATTACAGGAAATGGTCTATGGAAAGAGGGGACCAGGAAAAAGTAGAATATCTTGGCTCCAGAACTTACGAAAATGGTTTTCCTTAACCACTTCAGGACTATTTTCAGCTGCAGTCAATAAAGTTAGAATTGTCATGCTGGTAGCCAATATCCGTAACGGATATGCACCACAAGAAGAAGATGTTGTATTCATAAGCTTTCTCTTGTATTGTGCTAAGTATGAATATGTTATCTGTAGTGGCTCTATTTGGTCTGAACCCATTTTGATAATCACAAATTATATTGTGAGTACTCTGACAATCTAGTATAGATAATGCCAGAAAGGATTTTGTATATTACATTTAGCAATGTAATTGGTCTGTAATTCTGGCATTTTCTCTTATCTCCTTTTTTATATGTTGGCTGTATACTGGCAATTTATCCGGCATTTGCTCCTTGGTCCATACCAACTTTATTAGGTAATGGATTTTTGCCCAGAGTTCGAGTTCTCCATATTTCAACAATTTTACCCAAACTCCGTTCGTTCCTGGAGCTTTTCTGTTTTTTAGTTTCTTTATTATTTGAAATATGTCTTAATAACTCATATTTTTAATGTTCTGTTTTTTCGTAAATATTGTCTCGTTTTGATCATTTCTGTTGTCTGCATTTAGGGTTTTTCCTCAAAGTGTTCTTTCCTTCTTCTTCTTAAGGTGACGTGCATTTCTACGTAGGCGTCCACCGTACATCGTCTTGTCAGGTAAGATGTTAAAGAGTCAGGATTAAATAGTTCTGTTTTTAGCAGTATTGTGAAGCATTTCATAGCTGTGGATTCCTGTCCATTGTCGAATATTGCGCAGCCATGACATCTTTTTACGTCCCAGACCTCTCCTACCCTCTATCTTCCCTTCGAGTATCAGTTGCTGAAAAGTGTATCTTTCTCCTCGTAATATGTGCCCCAAGTATGCAGTCTTCTTACTTTTTACATAACTAAAAAGTTCCTTATCCTGTAAGTCCGCTCTTCTGAGTACTTCCTTATTTCTGACCCTGTCCGTCCATGATATTCTAAGCATTCGACGCAGGCACCACATTTCAAACACTTCAAGTTTGGTTTGTTAATTGAACGGGCCTTTGACGTCCATGATTCCATTCCGTACAAGAGGACAGGCCACACGTAACACTTAAACGTCTTGTATCGAAGGTTGAAGTCCAAATTTGCGATCAGTCAGAAACTTTCGAAGTCTCCAAAAAGCATTTCTGGCTTGTTCAACTCTGCTCTTTATTTCATTCTCGGGGTCCCAATCCTCGTTTAGCAAACAACCCAAGTATTAAAATTGACTGACCTGTTCGATTTCTTCTCTAGAGACATATATCTTTGCGTTGGGGTAATCATTTCTATTTATAATCATTGTTTTTGTCTTCTTGATATTTATTTTCAAACCTCGAGCTCCACTTGCAAGAGTTAGATCATTTAAAAGGCATTGAAGATCTTCGATGTTATCTGCCACCATTTCTGTATCATCGGCATACCTGATGTTATTAATAAATATGCTGTTAACTTTAGTACCCTTTTTAGAGTCTGCCACTGCTTCTGCGAAGGCTTTTTCTACGTATAAATTGAACAGCATTGGAGACAGTATACAACCTTGCCTTACTCCTTTTTTAATGGAGAAATCTTCTGTTTCATTGAAATTTTGAAGACGTACTGTTGCTGTCTGGTTCCAATACAGATTGGCGATAATTCTTATATCTTTGGCGTCCAATCCCAACTCTTGTAGGTATTTTATCATCAATTTTGTGTTTTACATTATCGAATGCTTTTTCATAATCGATGAAAAAGACAAAAACATCCTTTCTTTGATCTAAACAATTCTGTATTAATGTTTACATACTAAAGATTGCTTCTCTCGTGCCAAGTCCATTTTTGAAACCAAACCGACTCCATCCACTGACCACTTCACATTTCTTAAACAATCTAGTGTGCAGTATTTTCAGGAAAAGTTTTAAAAAGTGACTTATTAGGCTTATTAGTCGGTGGTCCTTGCAGAAGTTTGCATGTGGTGTTTTTGGTAGGGCAACAAATGTAGATCGAAGCCAATCTTTTGGAATCTGGCCTGTATCGTAGATGTCCTTAAAGAGCTTGACAATAGTGTCTAGGTTTTTCTCATTAAGTAACTTGATTGTTTCTGCGTACATATCATCTGGTCCTGGGATTTTGTTACTTTTTAAAAGTTTGATAGCGTGTACAATTTCAGCTTTCAAAATACTTGGACCATACAAATGGTCTCCCAGTTGTGGTGGTTTTTGTGTCCTGTCATCATTGAACAAATTAGCTGTGTACATTTTTCAAGTATTAAGTATATCGCTAGGGTCCGTTATTAGGTCATTTTAGTTATTATGTATACCAGTGACTTGTTTTTTCTTGAAGACAACAGCAATTTCCATAATTTTCTTTTGAAGATTGAAGCTGTCGCCGAGTTTATATAGGTTTTCAGTCTCGGTGCAAATTGTAGTCATCCAGATCTCCTTCGCCGCTATAATTTCTTTACGAATTTAACTCTATATATTTCAGTACCCTACTTGGTCCTGCTTAATATTACACTGCCTGCGTTGTTCCATCATCTCTAATATTTCTTCTGTCATCCACTCATTCTTGGTAGTGGTTTTACTCTCGAGTAGAAAAGTGTTGTTCACCTCATCAAAAGTGTTCTTTTCATCTCATTATAATGTTTCTCTGTTAGTAGTTCTCCGTCCTTGTCTTTGCATATTGTCAATTTTGGTCCAAATAACTGTGTGCTTTTTTATTATTTTATAGAATTTTCTGCTCTCGTGTCTGTTGTTATGTTCTAGGATTTCTTGTACTTGTGTTTCAAAGCCTCTCTTTTTTTTTCTTCTGCATATTTTAGTCGCTTGTATTCTCTTTTCTTTATAAATTTCATTACCATTTCTTGAAATAGCTGAGAAGCTAAGTTTCTTCAAAGTTGGTTTAGTCCAGTTGCATTGTTTTCTCTACTGAAGTTCTGCATTCATCATCATATCATTTCACATTTCTTTGCCTTTTGGCTTTTCCGACAGTTTTCTCTGCAGATTTCGTTATTATTGTTTTTAATTGTCTTCATTCTTCCTCTGCAGTATCTTCCTCTCTGATTTTGTTGAGTTTTATTTGGAGAATATTTTAATATTCTTGTGTCTTCGTTGGAGTTTTGAATCCTTCAACATTTCATTTTCTAATAATTTTGCCGCCCATAAGATAGTGATGTGAGTCAGAGTTCGCTCCGCGATATATTTTGACATTAGTTATGTCTGTGGCCCATCTTTTTGAGATTCCTGGCATTTTCCATGTTCCTTTATGGATGTGTTTTCTCTAAAAGTTAGTGCTGACAACTACATAATTATTTGCTGATGTAAACTGTGCAACCCTTAGTCCATTTTGACTGGTTTTATTATGCAAACTATGTTTCTCAAATATGTTTACGAAAGTTTCTTCTTTCCCCAGCTTAGCAGTAAAGTTGCATAATGTTCTTATCTTAAGCAGCTTCGGGTCTTTGGATTTTATAACATACTTCCTGATGTTCTCCATAGAATCTTTCCACCTCGTCTTCATCAGCCTCTTCCGTCGGTGCATATACATTCACCATTGTCACGTTAAGCAGTTTATCTTTGAGTGTTATGGTGCAAATTCTGTCTGATATTGGTGTAAATGCGATAATAGCTTTTCACAGTCTTTTCGTTACTATAAACCCTACTCCTCTTTCACCTTGTCTCATTTCATTTCCAGAGTAGTTTGGTGCGAAGTTGTTCCATCCGATTTCCTGCAATGTCAATATTTAAACCGCGTATTTTTTAATTTCTTCTGCCATACTTATCATAGCTCCTGCATTTTAGGGGGGTTCGCACATTCCAGGTTCCAAATTTGAAATCCATAATCATGTCCATTTTTCTTTGCCAAGTTCGTCGTTGTGAGATCCGTCCGTTTGTTTCATTAGCCATTGTATTCGCAAAAATTGAGTTTTACATGGAAGAGTTGTCAGCCCTTCGCTCAACCCATTATTCATCGGAGGACAAAGGCTCTTTTCTTCGTCAGCCCTGACCCCACCTTCCACTGGGTTAGTTACCCAATCTGCAGTGGGGTTGCTCAGGTTCCCGGTGTGTACCAACTTGGAGGTGAAGATAGGAATTGAGTAGAAGAGTCTGAGTGATGCTAACAGAATACGGCATCATGTATTGCGCTTCACTACCCCTTTATACACCAATTTATATAAATTGTGCTGATCGAATATTAATTTGCTAAAACTTATCATGAATTCGTCTGTTGTTACAGCTGAGTCACTGAAAAAGAGCGCATATTACCCATTAAAACGTACGGAGAGCTATCAAAATGTTGTAAACCAATATTATTTTGATTTTCTTATTATACTACGTTCCACGTTTAGAAAATAACATTGCGGAGATAGGGCCATGTGTTTCTTATGGACGATAGCAACGCGGCGTTGCCACGACACACACAAGCACAATTTAGGGTTGTATAATTTGTATTTTTGTTTCCACAAACATGAATTAAATTAATGTTTTTTAACGTAATTGACCAAAAGTGCCCATTCGAAACAAGAGATGAAAAGTAGGGAAAATGATTTTAATTAAATAAATAGTATTTACAAAAGATAATTTTATTTTATCTTATTTTAATTATAGTAACGACAGTTTATTTGTTTTTCGGTGAGAATACGATATGCAATAAATCATAGAAATCAGTAGAAAATATTGACCGCTTGGAATGCGTATATCTAATTACTAATTGCAACTTAAAATAATACGATGTGCGTATGTCAGCTATTTTATGTCGTTCTCTGACTACATAATGATAATAAGGCTTTTATTTAGTAGTTATTCTGACTTTACAGTTAAGTGTTAATTGAAAATGAAAATTCAAAAATTAAGCAAAGGGAATATCTTGGACATCCGTGCAAAAGAGAGTGTCTGAGAGTTTTGGCAACACTGATCTCCATAAGCGTAATGTTATTTTCTTAACTTAAAACAAAGAATAGTAAACAGTATATTTGATTTACACTCGTACAATTCGAATATCGTATTACATTTATTAGTCACATGTTTTAATTTCGTGTCAGAGTAATTGTAGGCTATCACTTAGTGTCGTGGGATATTGGCATAGACTCGAGAAAGCGCAGTTGTCATATTTACCTCAATGTATAATACCTATGTCCAGTAAAAGATAAACGTACTGTATATAATTTTTTATAATATATCGGTACTCTTTTATAGTAATTTTTGTGCGTTTTTAACCTTATTCAAATAAGTAGATTCTTTATTCGTTTTTAAATCTCATCCTTGTATATTCTAAGCCTATTTAAGATTTATGAATACGATATGTGCTCATAACTGCTACTCAATATTTGTTTATTGTAAAAAATTTGACTGTGATGTATCTTTGTCTTAGAAAACCTGGCTGAATTTAATTTTACTTTTATTTGCCTAACTTTTTCTTTGTATATTTGCTATAATATTGTAAACAACATAAGGTGAGGCAATGTATTTTCTTCCCAGATTTTTATAACAGTTGTTTCAGTTTTAAATCGCCTGCTTTATTAAAATTCAGAATAACTCAAAAAATCATTTTTAAGTTAAATAAAGTCGTCAAGACGTGACATTAAATATAAGTTATTAGAAAAACAGTTTTCTTTATTTTTAAATTATAAAAAACTACCAGAGAATTTTATTGTGAAAATTATACAAAAAACATGACTTCCAGTTTAAATACAGAAATAAATGCGATTTAAAATATATTACTCTTATAAAAGAGTGACATTCGGCGACAAATTTCCTAGGAATTTCAGTTTCACTTTCAACACTTGATTGATATCCACTGGGCAAAAAACAAGGATTTCCTTATTCGAAAATGAATAAACATAAAAAAATCTTAGTTTGTATTGTTCTTAAGCTCTTTTCTTGTAGAATTTTATAATTATTTACAATTTTTATTTGGATTTTTTTATTTAGTTTGTGTCTCAACTACAAAGTCATTGACATTGGCCAATTTTGTTACTATAAATTTTACATTATACTATAACTTACAATAAGAGAAATAGATTACTATTTAACTGGAAATAGCCCACAATTAAAGATAAAAATACGTTTATTGACGTTTCAATTTCCACTTCGGAAATCGTTCTCAAAATACAAACAGTAAATTAAACAAATTTTGTTTTTTGTTACATAGTGAAAAATTCTTCTAATAATTTAATTTTATCTGACTCATTTATATTGACAATTCAGACATACATTATGCATTTTAAAGTAGACGACTTTAAAATGATATTGCCAATATTGTTGAGTTGCGCTCCTGGGACGACTTTACTTATAAGATAGTTCATTCGATTACATGAAATCAACTTTAACTTGAGAATATCCGTCAGAAAAAAATCAAACATATGACATGAAGACAAACACATGACATGATGACAGTAAAATTCTCCTGTTAGTGATTCCATAGTAAATTATGAGGGCAAAACCAGGAAAAAAACCTCATAATACTATCCCGACATGGTAAGTATTTGTTCGTGCATTTAGTTTACCTTCAATAAACACCAAAATTCTGATTTTATATGTTTCGTTATTTTTAAAAAACATAAATGATGTATCCTCTATATGTTACTGACTTACTAATACTGTATTTTCTTATTAAGAACTTCCTCTTTCAATATTGGCAACCAGATCCTACTACATTCTGCCGAGGAATTTGCGACACAATTGGCCTCATTTAGCATAATTAGAGCCGCTTCTTTGATTTTTCTTTTTTACCATCCGTTTCTTTTAGGACTACATTTGAATTATTCCATTGAACCCTATGTTCATTATCCCATGCGTGTTTACATATTTGAGATCTATCAAATTCTCTATTTTTAATATAAGATTGATGTTCACTTATTCTAACATTTAATGGCCTTGATGTTTCACCTAAATAAAACTGATCGCATTCACAAGGTATTTTATAAATGCAATTCTTTGTCCTTTCTTGTTCATTGTTAAGTTTGGTTTATAATTTATAAATAATTCCTTGTCCTTCTTGTTCATTGTTAGGTTTGGTTTATAATTTATAAAGAATTGCATTTATAAAATACCTTGCGAATGCGATCAGTTTTATTTAGGTGAAACATCAAGTCCATTAAATGTTAGAGTAAGTGAACATCAATATTATATAAAAATAGAGAATTTGATAGATCTCAAATATGTAAACACGCATGGGATAATGAACATAGGGTTCAATGGAATAATTCAAATGTAGTTCCTAACAGAAACGGATGGTAAAAAAAGAAAAATCAAAGAAGCGGCTCTAATTATGCTAAATGAGGCCAATTGTGTCGCAAATTCCTCGGCAGAATGTAGTAGATCTGGTTACCAATATTGAAAGAGGAAGTTATTAATAACAAAATACCAGTATTAGTAAGTCAGTAACATATAGAGGATACATCATTTATGTTTTTTAAATAACGAAACATATAAAATCAGAATTTTGGTGTTTATTGAAGGTAAACTAAATGCACGAACAAATACTTACCATGTCGGGATAGTATTATGAGGTTTTTTTTCCTGGTTTTTCCCTCATAATTTACTATGGAATCACTAACAAGAGAATTTTACTGTCATCATGTCATGTGTTTGTCTTTTTAAAGACGAATTACATCTATGATTTTTTTCTGACGGATATTCTCAAGTTAAAGTTGATTTCATATAATCGAATGAACTATCTTATAAGTAAAGTGGTCCCAGGAGCGCAACTCAACAATATTGGCAATATCATTTTAAAGTCGTCTACTTTAAAATGCATAATGTATGTCTGAATTGTCAATATAAATGAGTCAGATAAAATTAAATTATTAGAAGAATTTTTCACTATGTAACAAAAAACAAAATTTGTTTAATTTACTGTTTGTATTTTGAGAACGATTTCCGAAGTGGAAATTGAAACGTCAATAAACGTATTTTTATCTTTAATTGTGGCTTATTCCCAGTTAAATAGTAATTAATTTAAAATGCCACAAGAAAATAGCTTCAGAACAATAAGAAAAATAGAATAAAAGAAATATTAAAAAATCGTACATTCTGAAGAAGTTTTAATTGGCTGAGAATCATATTCGTAAGACCTTGTATAGAGTATTTTTTTGTTATTGTTCTACTCAATACACTGCGTAAGAATATGTTCAATGCTTAATGATCCATTACACTTTTCACAGACAAGCGATTTCTCTGAAGCCATGAAGTGTCCATGTGTCAACCTAACACCAATTCTTAGCCTAAAAATGATTAATTTATATCTTCTACTTAAGTTGGATAGCAAAACGTTCCGATGGTAGGTTGTATTTTGTATAGTTTGGAGGTTAATATCTTCCATTGGTTTTGCCCACACTTTTGATTTGGAATTTGTAAAGTGGTTTTAGGTCTGATGCTAGTTGAACGATTCGATTTGGATCTCTTTTGCAGCAGTATCAGCAGTCTCATTACCTAAAACGCCAACGTGTGAAGGAATTCAGACTAATGCTATGTTTGTTCAGAAGAAGTGGAATGGTTTGTTGCTTAATGTATCGTATGAACTAATGGATGTTCCAAATATATATTTTTAAAAAAGTCGATGGAACACATGAAATCTGTACATATTACAGTGTCCTTGGCTTTAGTTTGGTTAGATAAACATTGTTTAATGCTTGTAGGATTCATCTATATAAATAATCTCGTTATATGAGTTTGTCTTGACCAGCTTTAGGAAAGATTGTCTTAGAATTTGGCTGACAGTATAGTCAAATTTGAGGATTGGGAAGAATATTGTACAGAAGGGTTTGTTTGTTTGAAGACATTCTTCTTTTTAAACCGTTGATAGAAATTATCGGCAATTACATTAACGATTTCTTCATCATTGAGTACTAAACTACTTTTATGTAAAATAGCTGAAATTATTGTATATATTTTATTGGAAATTAACACTTTTATTTGAAATTTCGATTTCCATTTCGGATTTTCGAACATTTTGACATTTTTATCTTACTTCGTTGGTTTTCAATATCAAATCGGTCAAAAATGGTGAAACAGACTATATTATTATTACTTATTGTTTCAGATTAAAACATAGCCGAACCCGAGGCACGTCAATCTGCGTAAATAACGACGAAGACGCAGACATGGGCCCTTTAGTCAGCAGATCCGACGCTACCACATCTGGAGTTACTACAACCACCAGAAACTCCAATATTACCGACAGCAGTGAAAGTGTCTTAAAGCACACGGTTAGGAATGGTGGATCTAGTGGAAGTCAACCTACTAGATTATAAAAGAATTTAAAACTAGATTAATAGATACTTTAAAATGCCAAATAAAAGTTATATATCAGACCAAAAACTTAAGTAATGGGTGTGTTTTGTTTGCAAATTGCTGTTTTTAAAAAGTAAGTACAATATTTAAAATATTTATGACAAGGAAAAAAAATTTAACAGTTCCAAGTAACAACAAAAACCAAATCAGTAGAGTTGACATAAATTAATTAATAATTAAAGTTTTAATTATATATACAAACACTTATTTTTTTAAACATTTTTTTTTACTTAAGAAGTTTCTATCACGTATCGTGAAGAAACATTTTTTATTTTATCTCTTAGTTCCTTCTTTAACAAGTGTGTGTGAAAAACAATTTAGAAATGGAAATACATGCTATAAACGCTAAGATCGACGTACACACGACCAAGTCATACAAAAAAACTTATTAATATGCAGAAATAGGCACATAGGATAGTCTTTTAATAGCGCTAATAAAAACATCTTCTTTAAGAACCATCTCTAATGGAAGTTGGCACAACTTCTGTAAATTCATCTCTATCCTTTGTTTTTCTTATTCAGATTTAGAGGTCTTATTCTGTTCAATGCAGCAAAGATATTTGTCCTCCTTTTTTGAAGTAACTTAAAAAGGGGGTTATGTACAAACCATTTCTTGTTTTTTAACAGCAACCATGGCAATACTGTCCTAACAGCCTTTGCTTGTCGAGGTTTGCGCATTGAAAGATAGATAGTAGACGAAAGATGCATCTTTGCATGGATGCATCCTTCTTTAACTGCAGATAAGTAATCAATATTAAATGAAATAGTCATTTTGGGGAGGAGCTCTGAAACATATCTATGTGGAGCCTCCTTTCGTATCCTCCAATGGTTAGTTTATTATACTTTATAAAAGCTTCATATCCTTCTTATTTCTTTCAGCTTCGGTATTAGTATTCTTCTGTTTATTTATATCTCTCTTCCCCTCAATGGTTTCTTATAATTTTCCTCTTAAATTTGTTCTTGAATTTGTTAAATTTTTTCCTAAAGAAATGATAATGCCTATAGAGCAGGAATTTCAACCGAGATACTAAGTTTTCCACAGATTTGTAGATAAAGTGGAAAACAAAATTTAAAAAATAGTTTTTATATCGTAATAGTTTCTTATATCATAAGTAGAAGATACACCAAAGCGTTATAACTCCCATATATAAGAAATGTAACAAAGAACAATTCCGAAACTATAGAGGGATATCGCTTATTAGCATACATAAAGTGCTATAATTATCTCGCTAAAGAGACTCACACCATATTCGGAAGATATTCTAGGCGACTACCAATGCGGCTTTCATGTTGGAAGGTTAACTACAGATCAGATATTTACCATCCGACATATATTACGAGACAAACTGGGAATTTAACCGCGATGTGCACCAAATTTTCATAGATTTCCAGCAAGCATATGATTTTATAAAAAGAAGCAAATTGTGGATAACAATGTTAGAAATGGGAATACAAAGAAAATAAGTTGAATTAACGCAAATGTGCGTGACAGACTCATATGCGCAAATAAAGATAGGAAGCAGAACATCGATGCCATTTGGTACAAATTCAGGACTTAGGCAGGGGAGCCCTTGTCACCGTTGCTGTTCAATTTTGCTTTAAAATATACAATAAGTAAAATATTGTCTGAGCTGACAGAAGGATTTGCTGATCAAGGATCAAAATTGTTGCTGACCTTTGCTGATGATATAGATGCAGTTACGTATTCTACAAGAGACGTGAGAGAGATGTTTTTACAGCTCGAGGAGGAAACAGTCTGGGTCTCCGAATAAATGAAGAAAAGACGAAATACATGGTAGTAACCAAAAATCCAAGACCAAGAGCTAGACAGAACATCAGTATTAATGATTACAACGTCGAAGTCGTCGGGCTAGTACTTATTTGTTCCATATGCCACTGGCTACATTTGGTACCTAGTAAATATAAATAAATTTTTTTTAAGTTATAAGTACATGAACATGAATTACTGGTTATGTGTTTAAAGTAAAGATGGTAGGTTGTTTATGTGTGTGGGCAAGTATGCCAGACTGAAAGAAAATTGATGGCTGAAAGATGGTTAGGTGTGATATTGTTCCTACATTGCTCAAGTTATAACTCAAGAAAACAAAAGGCCCTATATGTTAAAAGGAACATACAACTGATTTCTCAATCGCTTTCTTGTTTTTTTAGAAGTCTTCTTGCTGCTTGCTGGGACATCTTGATTTTCCATGTTATTTTCTGCTGAACTTTCTTCTGTACATTTTTCGGCACATTCTGAAACCATTTTTGTAGAACTCTCTGTATTTTGTCTGTTTCCATTAGAAGAAGTTGAACTTGAATCACTGGTATAGTCAAAATTTTGTCTGAGTGGTTCTGCATTATAATCAGCATCCCAGACTTAATCGTCACTATCAAACATATTCTCGACATCAGTAGGTAATGATGGCGCAGACGGCGAACATTCAGACATTGCAATATTGTTTCTTTTAGAAACATCGAGAATCGTCTCAAATAGATTTCTTTTTATAGCGGTAATTTGTTTGCGATCCATATCCACTCTGTAACAAAAAAATTACATGAGTTTTTACGCTCTCCGGGCAGAAATATCGTCAAATTAGTGCTAATTTGTTCCACATGCCAAATTCTTATTATGAGACATTGATATTATTAAATTTGGTAATATAGTGAAGAACACATCAATAAATAGGTAATACGTATACATTTTTACACACGTAAATAAATAATATATGCATTTACTTACCCGTTTTATACTTTTATTTATCACATCCAGTCGCCACCATACAAGAAGTAAGACACGTTAACCTCAACTCTTCCTTACCTTACCTAACACTACCTTATTACATTTGGCAGTGAAACATGGACTCTCAACCAGCGGGAAATCAATAAGCTTCTAGTATTTGAGAGAAAGATTCTCAGAATAATATTTGGCCCTCAAAGAGATAAATTCACAGGAAATTGGAGAAGACGCCGCAATATATCAATGCAAACCGAATAAGATGGGCAAGTCACGTGGTACTCGGTCATCAGAGGATGACAAAGTGTTAGACAGTGTTTTTTGAAAGACCAGATGGTAGAAGATCAGTAGGCCTACCGAGAAAAAGATGGAAGGATGATTTTGAAGCCGATTTATCTAGAATTGGGGTACAACAATGGGAAATAGAAGCGCAAGATAGTAGAGGATGGAGGGCGATAGTGGATGCGGCGAAGACTAACCCCGAGTTGTAAAGCTGGTGAAGAATAAATAGAAGATGCACCAAGTAATAAGAATAAAACAGAAAAATATAAACTAAAAATAGGCATAATCTAAAATTGTTAGGAAAGTAAGTACTATATCTAGATAAAAATTATAAAAATAATATGAAAATATAAACCAACTAGAAAGTGGTAATGCTGGAAGCCTTTGTAGATATAGAAAGTGATTTCGACAATACTTCGGTAATGTCTACATCCAATGCCCTGAGATATAAAGAAATCGAGGATATTTGTTTAAACTTGATAAAATGTATGGTCAGCAATAGAATTGTAAATACCACCATCCTTGGAGAGACCGTATTAGCCCGACGCGACAGAGGTTGTACACAGGAAAGAGTTCTGTCACCACTGTTGTGAAATCTGGTGACAGACTTAAAGGGACTTTAAAGTGAATTTAAAGGGATATGCGTATGATTTGGTAATTTTGCCAAAATCCAGTTTGCAAGGAATGTACAATACAGTAGTCACGAATATGAACGTGTTTCTAGAACTAATGAGGCAATAGACTTATAGGGAGAAGATAAATAAAAGTGTAACAATAAAACACTGAAAACTTTGTTTTCAAACTTCCACAAAATTTATTTGAAATATTATCACTACAGCTGTTTCGGCTGATTGCCTTTCTCAAGTGATCTATTTTGGCTTGGGTTTACAAATTTATAGTCTCTAATGAAATAGGTTGAGGAGGGGAGAACTGTTTGTCTCAAGTTGGTCATTCAGAATTATATCTGTGTTTTTTAATTTGTTGATTTCCATAGATTCTAACAAAGATAGCTTAAGGCCTTTATTTTGAATGTGAAGAATTTTAAATTTGTCATTAAAAGAATGATTATGATCTAGAAGGTGAAGTGCGTATGTCGAATCTGTTTTTTCTATTCTTGAAAGCCCTTTTATGTTCTGCTATTCGTTTATCAAAGTTTCTACCAGTTTGACCGATGTAAGTTTTTGGGCAGTTTTTGGACAAATAACAACCTAGGCAAATATATTAAAAATAACAAGAGCCAAAATAAAAAACACTTAAATAGTGGTGTGTACAACCTCTGTCGCGTCGGGCTAATACGGTATTTTCAAGGATGGTGGTATTAACAATTCTATTGCTGAGCATACATTTTATCAAGTTCAAACAAATATCCTCGATTTCTTTACATCTCAGGGCATTGGATGTAGATATTACCGAAGTATTGTCGAAAGCACTCTCTATATCTACAAAGGCTTCCAGCATTACCATTTTCTAGTTGGTTCATATTTTCATATTTTATGATTGTTCTAATTTTTGTATTTTTATCTAGATATAGTACTTACATTCCTAATAATTTTATATTGTGGCTATTTTTAGTTTATATTTTTCTGATTTATTCTTATTACTTGGTGCATCTTCTATTTCTTCACCAGCCTTACAACTCGGGGTTAGTCTTCGCCGCATCCACTATCGCCCTCAATCCTCTACTATCTTGGGCTTCTATTTCCCATTGTTGTACCCTAATTTTAGATAAATCGGCTTCAACATCATCCTTAAATCCTTTTCTCGGTAGGCCTACTGATCTTCTACCATCTGGTCTTTCAAAAATCACTGTCTAACACTCTGTCATCCTGTCATATTAAGGTTATCTTAAGTGTGTATACTGTTTTGTTCTAAAAGAATATTTAATTTATTTAAATGTATATTTCTTTGTTTTCTATATGAATTTTCATATACTATATGTAAACTAAAAATAATTTGATCAAAATCAGAATTTGATATCACATTGAAAAGCAAATCTTCAATACTTACAATATCTTGTTCAACAAAAAATAAATTCGATCTATGATATTGTAATCTTTCTCGGATCATGGACAAACTGGCTCTATGTAGAATGTTTTCCAACCTTCTGCTTGAATATGCTGGACGTAACTTCAAGCCCTTTGGTATTAGGTTGTTGTCTCTACATCTTCGTAAAAATTTAATTGAATTTTGACACTGTGCCAGTATCGTGTATAGAATTTCCAATCTCCGAAAATTTTGAATAACGCTGGGCCCATAACGGTTTCTTAATATTGTTCTGAAGCTATTTTCTTGTGGCATTTTGTATTTTGAGAACGATTTCCGAAGTGGAAATTGAAACGTCTATAAACGTATTTTTATCTTCAATTATGGCTTATTCCCAGTTAAATATTAATTAATTTAAAATGTCACAAGAAAATAGCTTCAGAACAATATTAACAATCATTAACATTGAAGAAATGTACAATGTTACCTTTATCTCAATAAGTTTATCTATTCTATGGTTCTATGGAAAAATTCACTCATCCCAGTATGCCGGTTTCCAATTTTCGTTCGCATCTAGACGTCAAATGTAGCACAGCTTTTTGCATAGTCTTATAGAGATGTTCATTTAGACCTAACTTTTTTATGTTTTCTAGGATGATCGTTGGACGACTCCAGTAGTAGAAGGAATAATAGGTATTGTCTGAATACTTTCTATTCTCCATTGTCTTTGGATTTAAATTTCCAGGTCCCTGTACTTGACGATCTTTTCATTGTATTTTACTCGCAGATTATTGTTGTTAGGAATCACCATATCGATTAATGTTGTTTGTCGCATTAGTTTATTAACTAGTATGAAATCCCGTCTAATATGTGCCACCGGTTGGTCTGTAAGCACAGTACGGTCCCAGTATAGCTTAAAATTGTCAATGTCAATTGTCATACTGAATCATACCGTTCCTTATATTCATTTGCAGCAAGTGCCTGGCAGCCTCCGGTAAGATGTTGGATGATTTCTTGTGCTTAACGTCCATATCAGCATTAGTCGTTTTTGGACGGCTCCTTGATGATATATTTCAGATAATGCACTTTGTGTTTCAGGGAACATCTTTCCTGATGTCAACCAATATTTCGACGCTATATTGTCGATATAGTCTTGACTGACTTCATTGATTTTATTATTAAGAAAATTATTTTGTGATTAGAATTGTTATAGTAAAATGTAATGGTGAAATATAAAATTTTAATTTTATTATTGCAATAATGTAGAACATTTTTTTAATTGAAGAAATTTATTAAAGAAAAAAGGTAAAAGTTATATATTTTTAAAAATTTACTAAAAGCTTGTCCGTGATCCATTAGCACATTCCGGTTTTGCTGGAAAAAATGATAAAAGTTTTTAAGTAACTTTTTAGTAAAAGCTTTCGTATTCTGCAGTATGTATACGGGTTGTCCCAGAACTAATGGAAAAACAGATGGAGAAAGGATAAACTAGGCCAATATAAAGCACTTCCAACAAACTTTTTTAATCCTGGCTTCTGTTTGCCAGTTCGAGACCTTCAAAGTTCAATGTTAAGTTTTAATCTTAATAGCGTACATTTCATCTATTTGTCTCTTTCAGTATACTTAAAACATTTTATATGTTTACTATAGAAACGTAAACAATATATTGGCTTTGAAACCAGAGACCCTTTCTGAAAATAGTAAAAATGATTTCTCCATTCCCTAAACTTACGTAAAGGTACTCTTAGGTATACTTGATGAAAAGATAAAAAATAGGTGTTTGGCTGATATTTGACATTTGACAGGTGAAGCTTCATCGCATTCACCATTTTATTAACTGGCATTAAAAATGATACTAAATTATTATTCTTTATCAACATCATCACTGGCTCGATAACCCTTTTCTTCTCGTCTTTATTCTGTCATAAATAATTAAATAAACGTGGCACGATTTTTGTCATTTTTTATGATTCTAATAAAATTAATACAATATATTTCTTTTATTGACTGACTACTATAAAGTTTTAATTTCTAGAACCTAACCTTCAAAACCTATAGCATAAAATTTTAATTTTGAGTTTTGGCAGCAAATTTGAGGCATTTGAAATATGCTTAAAAATCGCTGGATTTAAACTTTCACGTAATAAATAATCTACAACGTTCAAAGCTGTTTTTTAATAAACTAGTAAATTTGTAACCTCGGAAACCTTTTTGGATGGTGCTAGAAAGGTCATCAATGGAGACACTGAGGAACGTCAGCCAGATGGTTGGTGGAGAGCGAGTCGTGGGTTCGAAACTACTTTGGAACGGAATGGTCCAACGGACGAAATAAGTAAAGATAAGACAAGAGATATTAGAAAAGATACAGAAATAAACAAAAAGATAGATGGGTAAAATTACCAAAGATAAGATAAGATAGAAACAGGGCGCCACTCAATTTTTTGGGGTTTAAGGAGAAAATTAAGAAACCTTAGAAAAGAAAAGAGATAAGGAAAGATATTTAGGTTCAGAGACCAAACCCAAGAAAAGATTTTTTTTGAACCTATTCTCTATCCTTCCATTGTTGGATATAGGTCTCCCCCAGTTCTCTCCATCTTTCCCTATCTTGAGCTGTTCTCTGCCATGTGGGACCTCCTTGTTTCCTGATGTCATCTTTCCACCTCATCTGTGGTCTGCCTCTTGATCTCTTTGCATTGTATGGACGCCACTTTCCGATGGCATTGTTCCATCGTCCGTCTTGGAGACGTTCATTGTGTCCAGCCCATTTCCATTTCAGTTTTGCTGCTTGTTCTATCGCGTCTACTGTCTTTGTTCTGGTTCTGATCCACTGGTTACGTTTTCTATCTCTAAGTGATACACCCAACATTTGTCTCTCCATCGCTCTTTGTGCCTTCCTTATCCTATCCAAATTGGCCTGTGTAAATGTCCATGTCTGTGCTCCGTAGGTGAGCACCGGTATTATGCAGGAGTTATATACCTTGCTTCGTAAGTATAGAGGGATTGTTTGATTTTTTAGAACGTAAGAAAGTTTGCCGAACGCTGCCCATCCCATTCTTACTCGTCTCGATATTTCGGCTGTTTGATTTTCTCTGTTAGCTCTGATTGCTTGTCCTAGATAGATATACTCATTTACCTGTTCTATTTTTTCTGTTTTTATTTTTATTGCCTCTTGGTCTTCCGTGTTTGTCATTACTTTTGTTTTGTTGAAGTTAATTTTTAGGCCTTTTTGCAGTGATTTTTCATGAAGTTCATTCAGCATTAATTCCAGTTCTTGTCGTTCCGAGGAGATCAGGAGTATATCATCCGCATATCTAAGGTGATTTAGGTATTTTCCGTTAATACATATTCCTCTGTTTTCCCAATCTGTTGATTTTATTATGTCTTCGAGGGTCAAGGTAAACAGTTTAGGTGAAATTATATCGCCTTGTCGGACTCCTCGTTTAACTTTTATATTATCCGTTATTAATTTGTCGTCCAGAATTACGGTCATGGTTGCGTTTTGGTAAATATCATGTATCAATTGTCGGTATCTTGAATCTATTCTACTATTGACCAGAGCTTCTTCAACCGCCCAGTGTTCAATGCTGTCGAAAGCCTTTTCATAATCTACGAATGCTAAGTACAGCGGAAGGTTGTATTCATTGGTTTTCTCAATTAAGATTTTAAGCGCATGTAGATGGTCGATTGTGCTGTATCCTTTCCTGAATCCGGCCTGTTCCACTGGTTGGTAGTTATCAAGTTTATAGGTTAGTCGGTTGTTTATTATTCTTTTGAAGGTTTTATATAGTTGTGACAAAAGGGAAATAGGACGGTAGTTGTTTAGGTCTGTTCGGTCTCCTTTCTTATGTATTAAGATTGTGTTGGCATTTTTCCAGAGTTTAGGTATTTTACCTTCAAACAGACATTTGTTGAACAGTATTTTTAGCATTTTTTTATCGTGTCTCCTCCTTCTTTTAGCAGTTCCGCCAGTATTTTGTCCTCACCGGCCGCTTTATTTCTTTTTATGTCGTTTATGGATTTAAACGACAACCAAGAAAAGATATCAACAGTTAATTATTAAATAAATTTGGTTAACACTCTACATAAACAGATAATAATTATATTAGGTATTATACCTACTAACCTACAAAACTCAATCAGCCTGATTTTTCTTCTGGTCGAAAGTATAATAATATTTAAAGTTAAAAAGCAAATATTCAGAGTTATAGTTTTATGAGGAAACTTGTTAGGAGTCGACAAATAAAATGTGTATATAAAACAAAAACAATATATTCAACAACAAAACAATATCGGTAGCTGAATGTAGACACAAATTAAAAATACACCAACAACTATGAAATGGTGGTATACATATAAAAATAAGCAGTAATATAATTAGAAAATACCTTTACAAAGATATATAATACAATCATGCACAAATAAAGTGTTATCAGCGTACCTCGAGATATTACAGTAAAAAAAAGAATAACAATTATAGCAAATAACAAAAATTAATCAAAGCTAAATTTACAAAAATACAAAAAGGTTACAGACATAAAACTTTAACCAAACTGCACTTGGTTAAGTCGATTAGCTATCTCGCACTATTATTTTAATGATAAACTAAGACTTATATGTTTATAATTATTACTTATTGAAATTTCTTAGTAGCTGATGGAATTTGTTCAATTAGTCAAAATGTTGACTAATCAAAAGACTGATATGTTTTTTGTACACACGTATGACAAGTCAAAAGAAAAGGCAAAAAAGTATTTTTCAAGTGTGTATATTTTTTAATAATTCCTAGCTGAGCGCTTTCGGCTTTACAAAGCCATCATCGGAGCTATGCTACAATAAAATGTTTTTATAAGTAACTAATTGGTGAAGATTTTAATTTTATACTTACGTCAATTTATAAATACCACTACAATGGAGAGATTTCATTTCCTTATTTGTTGAAATTTTGATTTTTTTAATTACTTAGTTGTTAAAAATTCTTAAAAAACATACAAAAAACCGACACTGGACTTCACAGACACATTAAAAAATTTTTGTCATGGTACGGGTGTAAGAACCCGACCATTGTTTGCTATGAGGAGGTAGACAGAATAGAACTAATGAAATCAAATGTCGGTTCCTTTAAACGATTTTTCAAAAGTGACAGTTGACAAATCTCATGTATAGGAAATAGAGATTGTTTTAAATTCTTACAAAATTATTTATTAGTTTGGAATTACTAATAGTCATCAAAGACTTTCTAAAAATTAAGTTTTTAAGCTTTTAAATTAAATCTTATGTGTTCATCACATCATACAGAATGATATTAGTTTGTAAATTGACTCAAGTCATTGATCAAGGTCAATGTATGTTCAATCTGACAGTCATGACATTGTTTCTTGGGAATTTTCTTTTGTCGATAGGACACTTGGATCAAGAGATATCGAATTTTTACCGTCGAGCTGATATAAATTTTATTAAACATTGATTTCGCACACGTAACTGACATTCAAAGTCGACGGTCGCTTCAAGCGTTATTTCTGAGAGAACGATTCATTCTACACAAAAACAGATTCTTGGTAAATCGATTTATTTGTAACATTAAAACACTGAAAACTTTGTTTTCAAACTTCCACAAAATTTATTTTAAATATTATCACTACAGCTGTTTCGGCTGATTGCCTTTCTCAAGTGATCTATTTTTGGCTTGGGTTTACAAATTTATAGTCTCTAATGAAATAGGTTGAGGAGGGGAGAACTGTTTGTCTCAAGTTGGTCATTCAGAATTATATCTGTGTTTTTTAATTTGTTGATTTCCATAGATTCTAACAAAGATAGCTTAAGGCCTTTATTTTGAATGTGAAGAATTTTAAATTTGTCATTAAAAGAATGATTATGATCTAGAAGGTGAAGTGCGTATGTCGAATCTGTTTTTCTATTCTTGAAAGCCCTTTTATGTTCTGCTATTCGTTTATCAAAGTTTCTACCAGTTTGACCGATGTAAGTTTTTGGGCAGTCGCCACATTGAAGTTTGTACACACCACTATTTAAGTGTTTTTTATTTTGGCTCTTGTTATTTTTAATATATTTGCCTAGGTTGTTATTTGTTCGGAAAGCTGGTGTTATTCCTTTCTTTTTTATGTGTTTGGCAATTTTTGTTGTTATTTTGCCTGTATATGTAATCGAGCAGAAGGTACTGGGTTTTTTCTCTGGTGGTGGAAATACTAATTTCAGGCTTTCTTGTGTAGTTTTTGATTTAACATTTTATTAATTGTTTGTTCGTTGTATCCGTTGTTTACTGCTATTTGCTTAATTATATTTAATTCTGTCTCAAAGTTGTATTTTGACATCGGAATTTCTATTAATCTATGTAACATACTATGATAAGCTGCCAGTTTATGTTGTGTTGGATGGGATGACGAATTGTGTATCAGCCGTGTCAGTATGCGTAGTTTTATGAAATATGGAGAAGTCATGTTTGTTTTGAAGTCTGCTAATTTTTAAATCTAAAAAATTTATGGATTAATTTTGTTCTGTTTCTATTGTAAATTCAATATGACTATGAAGTGAATTAATATACGATAAAAATTGGTCGAGTTGCCTGTTAGTTCCTGTGAAACATACCAGTACTTCGTCTACGTATCTCCACCAATATAAAAACTGTTTGAATACGGGATGTTTTGAAATCTTTGTCTCTAGATGATCCATAAAAATATCTGATAAGTCCTGCACTGTTATTTGTATATATTTTATTATTAAATTCAAAGTAGTCCTGGTTTATGCAAACTTCAAGAAGATGTAAAATTTCAGATGTAATTATTGGATTTGTACTATTTTGGTCTAAAAGGTTTTTTATTAGAATAAAAGTTTCTGTAGGAGAGATACTAGGAAAAAGATTTTTTACGTCAAATAAAATTAATCTGGAGTTTTAAATTGGCCAAATATATGGCCTAGGAGGACAAATTCGTTAAACTTCCCGTGCTCGAATCGGTATCACTAAAGTGTCATGATCATTTCGGCCTATCCCAGCCATCGAATCGCATAGCCCAGAGGTAGAAAACGATGTGATTATATCGTTTTCGTTCACGGCCGCCAAAGCAGGTGGCGCCTCTGCTCGCAAACCACTACAGTGGTGAAGCTTTGGGAGACATTCGTTCTACTTTCCGTGTTTGAATTTGTATCAGCCCAAGTGTCTGACGATGGCTGGGATAGGCCGAAATGATCATAACACTTTAGTGATACCGATTCGAGCACGGGAAGTTTAACGAATTTGTCCTCCTAGGCCATATATTTGGCCAATTTAATACAACAAAGCGATAGCAGCTTTTTGCTAAAAGATTTATTCTTTACATAATCTGGAGTTGTTAGGTAATTGAAAATGTTGTATTTTATTAACTAGTTCTATTGTATTTTTTATGGTAAATTTAGGTGAAAATTTAGTGTGTTCTAAAATAATCTCTAACAATTTTTTTGAAATTTTATATGACGGAACTGTATAAAAAGAAACTACAGGTCTTATTGGGTGATCCGGTTTGTGTAGTTTAATGAAAGAGTATAATTTAGGAGGCTGTGGGTTCATGATATTGAGGTATTTCTGTTCTATTGGATTTAGTATTGATTTTGAATTTTCTAACGCTAGCTTAATTTGTTTTTGATATTTTTCTGTCGGATCTTTGTGTAAAGTTTCAATATTTTGATTATTTAAGAATTCTATTGTTTTGTTATTATATTCTATTTTATCTATAGCAATAGTAGTGTTACCTTTGTCTGCTTTTGTAAACACAATGTTGTTTTCTATTGATTTATTTTTAATTGAAATTGCTGTTTTATTCTCTTTGTAACAGGAATTCTTAGTTTCACTACACACATCTGTAATAGATTTGGCAATTATACTTTTTTCGATATTGTTAGCAGTTTTGTTTAACGCTACTTCACATTCTACACCTAAATATTCTAAAGTTCTCTCATTATTATGTTGGGGCAAGTTGTGTTTAAATCCTTTCTCTAAAAGTTGTATCTCGCTGTTACTAAATTTAGTATCTGTTAAATTTATAAATCTATTGAAAAAAGTATGGTTCGAAAAACTTTTTGTATAATGAATATTGGGTTTTTTACTATTGGAAATTAGATTATTTAGTTTTTTACACTGTGTATTGAATTTTTTATCTATTATATTATCTATATTAATTCTCACGTTAGAATCTAGGATGTCAAATTCTATATTATTTAATCTATAATTTAATTCTGAATGACATACCTTAAGATAAACAGCTATTATATCCCGCTTCTTGTATTGGTATTTTCTGTCTTGTTTAAGCCATCTGGTCTGACCGTGATGCATTCCTTTTTGTGCAGCGGGGCTGTGGTTTTTGGTTTTTAACTGAATATATTTCGGGAACACTTTATTTTGTAAACACATATTTAAAAACCAGATGTTTTGTGTCGCCAGTCTACGTTTCAGATGTAATCTTGAAAACAATATGGTCAAAAGTCCTGTCCTTCTTTTAAATAATTGAGAAAGGCAATCAGCCGAAACAGCTGTAGTGATAATATTTAAAATAAATTTTGTGGAAGTTTGAAAACAAAGTTTTCAGTGTTTTATTGTTACATAAAATGAATTTCTATCAAGTAAGGTCAAATCCATCAACGATTTATTTGTGTTTTTACCCACCCCTTCGATGGGGGTTTTATGAAGAAGCCCGGAGGTAAAAGTCATAAACTTTTTTGTATCTTTTTTGAGATCCCAAAAGTAATATTCTCGGCAAAATTCAGCTTGTTTTTATGATTTTTAGGGGTGAACTCTCTAATGACTGTGCTATATCGATTTCGACCACTTAAAGTTTTGGTCATCTTCAGGTCTCCCGAACAAGTTAAATGAATATGATACTGATACAACAACAACACTTGTACCAGTATCATTTTAATTTAATTTGTCCGGGAGACCTGAAGATGACCAGAAAATTGCAGTCGTCGAAACCAGTAGTCCTAAGTTAATAAAATAGATTGTCAGTAAGTCTAATATTTATTTTTACAAAACTGTTTTTATAAAAATAAACTTTTAATTAACTTTTGCATTATTGACTATTAAATTTATACTTACTTTTTAAAAAATCTTTATATTTTTTATAGAACTGCTAGTTTACTATTGTAATGTATGTAAATAAAATAATAATAAAAATGGTAATATAAGACATGAGAAAAAATTACGATCATAACACTTTGTTATAGTTATTTCTACAAGAAAAGAAATCTTAATTTTGTGACAATTTGCAATTTTTAATTTAAAATACTAGTTATCTGAAACGTCTATTTATAAAGGTTGATAAAAATACAAAATAACAAAGATAGACAGCAATGCTCGATTTTTACTATGTTGCCATTTACCTATTTAATATTCTATCCTCATTTCATTTATTCCTTAATTGGATCAACATTTTATGTTGAATACAATAAAAAAGTTCGTGAGTACCTAGATAAAATGCAGAAGTGGAAAAATTAAAACCCAAAATGTTTCTTTAAAAATAAACTCTAAAAGTTTTTAATCTTTGCCCAACTTTTAAAATGGTATCCCATAAAAAGACTTTTCAGACACTTTTTAAACAATTCTTTAAGAAATTGTTTATAGAAATATTATAAGATCCTTCACTTATAAATATTACATATCGCCTTCCGGTGATAATAGTGAGACAACTCAAAAAAACGCGTTTCGAGAAAATCGAGTTGCATTTTCTCGAAACGTTTTTGCATTTTTCACAGCTATTGTATGCTTTGGGCTATATTCGTTTTTGACTAAAACTATGTCCTTTATTTCAGTAGATATTAAAGATTGCTTTTCAGTTTATTTTGGCAATTATTTGGTACCACTTGTCTTAATAATTAGCAACTAATTGGACAAATTTTGAATTGTCAGAGCAGTGTTGCAAGAATAATTTCATTATTAAATATCCACTCATTCCGATTTCACATTTAGAGAG
Organism: Diabrotica balteata; assembly: GCA_918026665.1. Taxonomy (NCBI): domain Eukaryota; kingdom Metazoa; phylum Arthropoda; class Insecta; order Coleoptera; family Chrysomelidae; genus Diabrotica; species Diabrotica balteata. Next base: position 38,254,116 of record OU898284.1, read on the forward strand.
TAATAGTATAAATAGAAATAATAAATAAAAATTAGACGGTAGTTGAATAGTTTTATTAAAAAGCAAAAGAGTTCACAAAAAATTTTTAAAGGCCACGCATCAGGAAAATGATATTAGCCCAGGCTGTGGAGGAAAAAATATGTGATTTCACACTGTAATCCAGGAATTTATGTAATATGACCTAGCTTATAAAGGGCAACCTTAGGAGCCATCCCCCAGTTCATTCAACAAAAAATTTTTGGTTATTGTTTGCACAATAAACGGGCACATTTTAGAACCCATTTTACCCATTACAACACTTATTTTAGGCAAAAAATGAAAAAACTCAAAAAATACGTATTTTGAACCTATAAACAATAACCTTCTTCTTCTTAAAGTGTCCTCTCCTTAATGGAGGTTGGCTCCTACAATTTTAAACTCTTCTCTATCTTCAGCTGTTCTTATTAGCTGTTCAAAATTTAGCCCTGTCCATTGTCGGATGTTTCTGAGCCACGATAGTCTTTTCCTTCCTAGGCCTCTCTTTCCCTCGATTTTTCCTTTCACTATAAGTTGGGAATATTGGTACTTATTATTTCTCAGTATGTGGTCTAGGTATGATGTTTTTCTAACTTTTACTGTGTTAAAAAGTTCTCTTTCCTTGCCTATTCTATGCAGCACTTCTTCGTTTGAGGTATGCGATGTCCATGAAATTTTGAGTATTCTCCGGTAGATCCACATTTCAAAGGCCTCCAATTTATTTACGGTTGATGTTTTAAGGGTCCACGTTTCAACTGCATATAGAAGAGTCGACCAGACGTAGCATTTTGATAAACGTAGTCGAATTTCGAGTTTTATTCGAGAATCACAAAGCAGTTTTTTTATTTTTTCGAAAGATTTTCTGGCTTGTTCTATTCTCGATCTTATTTCTTGATCAGGATTTAGGCTGCTATCGATCCAACATCCCAGGTACTTAAATCTATTGACCTGTTCTAAGATGTGCCCATTTATTGTGCAAGGTTGAGGTACGTTTTGGTTTTTTCGGATTGACATCACTTTGGTTTTTTTAATGTTTATTTTCATACCAAATTGCTCACAGGTCGAGTTGGTCTTGTCGATGAGTCGTTGTAGACCTGAGTCAGAATGGCGACAGAACACATCCTTGTCTAACTCCCCTCCTAATTTCTACTTCTGCGGATGTGGAACCTTCGATCCTAACTCTGGCGTTTTGGTTCCAGTACAAGTTTTTTAAGAATTTGATGTCTTTTCCATCTAAACCGACTTCTTGCAAACGTTCTAATAGTAGGTCGTGTCTTACTCTATCAAATGCTTTTTCGAAGTCTATAAAGCATATAAATATATCTTTCTGTTGGTCGTAGCATTTTTGGGCGAGAACTAGTAAACTGAACAGGGCTTCTCTCGTTCCCATTCCGGCTCTGAATCCAAACTGATCGTCTCCGATGATTGTTTCGCACTTTCTATAGATACGATTATGTACGATTTTTAGTAGGACTTTTACTGCATGACTCATAAGGCTTATCAGACGGAACTCATTGCAGTGTTGTGGGTTTGGCTTTTTTGGTAGTGGGATGAATATTGACTCCAGCCAATCTTGGGGTATTTTACCTGTATCATAAATGCGATTGAATAAAAGGACAAATAATTCGATATTTTCTTCGCTGATTAATTTGAACGTTTCTGGGTATATTCCGTCTGGACCTGGGCTTTTATTTGTTTTGAGATGATTAATTGCATTTATGATTTCAGATTTCAGAATTGTTGGCCCTTCGTTGTTATTTTCCAATCTTGGTTCTTCTCGTATGTCGTGAAAAAGAATTTTAATATAGTTTTCCCATTCTTTCAGTTTATCTTCCGTTGATTCTAGCAGTTTGTCATCCGTGTTCAGCATGGTGTGAAAAGTCGTTCTCTTGGTAGTCGATGTAAACTCTTTTACCTTTTTATGTAAATTAAAAAAATCGTGCCTTTGTTGCAGTTCTTCTATTTCAACGCATTTTGTTTCCAGCCATTTCTCTTTTGCTTCGGTTATTTTTTTTTCGAATTATTCTATTTAGTCTTTTGTATTCTTCGTCCTTGTCATTTTTTCCTTTAGATTTTCTTCGTTTGTTCATTAATTGTAAAATCTCTTCTGTCATCCATTCCTGTTTGTTATTTCTAGGTGTTACTTTTAGATGTTTTTTCGTTACATTGTTCATTTGTTCTTTAATAGTTTTCCACAGAACGTTTATGTCATCGTACTCGCTAATTCTATTGTGGTCGATATTTCCTAAATTTTTGTTTAATTCTTTATTTACTGTCTGATGTATGGTGCCGTTTTTCAATAATTGGATGTCTAATCGTTGGTGTTGAGGTTTTTGTTTCTTTATTAGTTTCCATCTTGCGCGAACTTTTGCAACAACAGGATTATGATCGGAATTGATGTCAGTTCCAGGATATGTTTTTGCACTGATGATTGTAATAATAACGCGTAACGAACCAATAATAATAACGCGTAATAAATAATAAGTTTTTCTGGATATTTTTTTACGTAAAAAGTAAAGTTTTAGCAAAACATAAAATGTCAAATATCAACTTTAAAAAAAAACGTAGCTTTCTTATTAGCAATATTCTATTAAAACCAAGTTGGTTCAGATCGTAACATTCTCACCTAACGAAGAATCTTCTATATTTTTATTAACAATTTTTAACCACCCCATATGAAGCAGGGTAGTAGCTATTTAAATTGTTTTGATTGTACATACGTGTGAATATCTGTGTATATGTTTCGGTGTTACTTGAAAAATATTCAGTGTAAAGAAATATAAATAATATTGCATCAATTTGAAAAGATTAGTTTTAAATTTTTATGAATGTATAGCGAGAGTACTTCAGTAAAAATGATTTTAGAGGATTTTTCATGAGCCCGTAAAATCCTTTAAAACTATATGATCTATAAAGATTTTATTACCGTTTTGTGTACAATTGTTAAGGTACATATCATAATACAAAGATAGTTCTCTGGTAATATTTGTAGATATGTAATGGTTAATGAATTTGGTCACCTTTTATTTCTTAAAATGTATTATTTATAGAGTTGCGGTTTTTAGTATTCTCAAAACTTTGATTTGTATGGAAAAGTATTTAGTGCCTGCTTATTATTTTATTTTTAACAACAAGAGAAATCATACGATTTCCTACCTGGCGAAACTGAATTCAAATTTATTTTATTTTTATTATTCTTAATATTCTCAACATGCGGCCTTATTTAATTACTTCTTCTTCTTTTTAGCCTTCTGTCGTCCATGTTTGGACGACAGAAGCCTCTCCCAACTCCTTCCATCGGTCTCTATCCTGAGCAACATATTTCCAATTTGTTCCGGCTATTCTTTTAATGTCATCAACCCATCTCATCTGTGGTCTTCCTCTTGGTCGTTTACTTTCGTAAGGTCTCCAATGTTGTATTGTAGTATTCCAACGTTGGTCTTTCTGTCTAGCAGTGTGGCCCGCGAAGCTCCATTTAAGTTTTGCAATTTTTGTTGTTATGTCCTCGACTTTTGTTTTGGATCTTACCCAGTCGTTCCTCTTTTTATCTGACAGTCGTATACCTAACATTGCTCTTTCCATTGTTCTTTCTGTTGTGGCTAGTTTATTCATGTTTGCCTTGGTTAGGGTCCAGGTTTGACATCCATATGTCATGATAGGAAGGATGCATTGGTTGAACACTTTGCTCCTCAAGTATTGGGGTATTTTGCGGTTCTTAAGTATCCAACTAAGTTTTCCAAATCCTGCCCATGCTAGTCTTGCTCTTCTAGTAATTTCCGCACTTTGGTTCTCTTTGTCAAGTCTCAGGATTTGGCCTAGGTAGATATATTCCTGGATTTGTTCTATCTCACTGCCGTTTATAGTTATATGTCTGGGGTCTTCTGTGTTTGTCATTATTTTTGTTTTTTTCATATTCATTTTTAGGCCGACGTATTGGGAGCTGGCTGCTAGTTCCCCCAACATAATTTGCAGCTATCTCGACTATGTCGTCAGCGAATCTGAGGTGGTTTAACTTGTTGCCAT
>OU898284.1:38258653-38424243 GCA_918026665.1 Diabrotica balteata
AAGCACAAATCGCACCCCTCGGCGAATAACATAATACAGTCATACCTCTCGACGCGTATTTCTACAGCTTAGATCACCAAAATGTCATTATTCCCGTCATCCCAGACCTCTTTGTTACTTCATGCGAGGACAGCGAGACTTGACGCCTATTCTTCTTAATTGACATCTACAACATACAAAAGGGGCAAGTAGTTGCTATTTTAAGCTGATAATAATTTATGAGTTATGCCAATCGACTTTTTTCTTACAATCATATAGCACATCTAAACAGGTTTAAGGATTTAATTAATTAACCAGCTAATTCTAACGTTCCTATTTTTTATAATTTTATTAGCTGGTTTTAGCTATTTGCTTGCTAATATTTTGCCGTTTATTGCTATACCGTACTATTTCTCTAATAATGCTTCCGTAAAAATGGATTCGCTGTAAAGTTTGAATATAAATAAAAAAACAAAAACCCCTATCTCTTATCTCTTTCGTCTTCCAGGTTTTCTTCTTCTTCTTCCATATTAAGTGCCTGATTAAAGTATTCCAAGTATTGTTAATAAGTCCCCATTTTGACTTCTGCATTGTCTTCTAGTTGACTTGAATTCTTTTCTGTTGTTTTTCTAGTTCGTCGGGTAACTGGGTGTCATCTGTATTCTCTTTATTGTAAAGTTTGAATCTTCGCGGATTAATTTTAGGAAGTTTTAAGGATTTGGTAATGTAACAAAGGTAGAGAATAACCATTATTTGAGGATTACAACTGTCATGTAGATTCTGTTGAATAGGTTTAGGAGTGTGTGTATGATTTTATCATCAATGCATTTGATTACTTCAGCAGGTTTCTGGCCACTGAATGTCGCTTATGCCTATTATATTTAATTTCATCCGCAATATTTCCTAGATCAGGTTGCCTTACTACCCTGGCTGATAAAGACTCTTAACGTTCCAAGTACGAATCTTATTAGACTTTTTTTATTTAATTTTAAACGCTTTTTACAAGAGGTTTTCGCCTATTAACGACGCGCTTTAAGTAAGTTGTATCTCCCGTGCCGGATCTTTTCATTCTGATTGACACAACAAAGCTATTTGTTTAAAAAACATATCTTAAGCATTCGTACTATTGTTGTAAATACCGACCAATTTTGATCGATCACAACTTTAGAACTAATTGACCAATTTTAATGTTTTTTTCTTAAAATACGCTTTATTGCTGAACTTTGGGCGTAGGTTTAGAAAAAAAAATGTTAATTGAAAGTTTTATTTTATTTTTCAAGTGTCGAAGAAGCATTTTAACTTGATACCGCACTGAATCTAAAATCCGCATGGTGGTTTGGAAAAGTGTCTCTGCTATTTTTTCTTCATCAACATTAGACTGCGTATATGTAAGTTCTTCGACTTCCCAAAATTTTTCTAGCATTGTGTCGATTGTTGCGTTGTTTTCTTCCTCTTTATCTGTATATAATGCCTATTTTCTCTAAACGTAAACATTTGTGTTTTGCAGTAAAAAAGGAACTGCCTAATTTTCTATTTTATAAGTATCGAAGAGGCATTTTAACTTGATGCTGCCCTGAATCCAAAATCCTTCTCGAGGTTTCCAACAAAAATGGTAGAAATAAACGGAAGATTTGTTTTACAAATTAGGATGGCAATCTTATTACCATTTAGAGCGTACAAGTACGACCCACTAATGTGGAAAATAAGTACACAAATATTAAACTTTTGGTCCTAGAACTAAGTTAAGGTTTAGCCAAAGTTGTAGCGCAAAGTTTTTATACCTAAGCCGCTGATCACTGTCCAATTTACATGAGTCTGCAAATCACCACACGAGAGCATTGTTACAGTTAAATGCTTGTGTTATTATTTAACACGTTAGTGGGTGGTCCTTCGAATTGGAATTAATTACACTACTTAGTACACTCTAAATGGTAGTAAGATCGCCATTCTAATTTGTGTAACCAATCTTCCGTTTATTTCTACCATTTTTGTTGATTTCCATTGTTGATGATACAATGTGTCACTAACTACGTGATTAGTTTCAAATTATCATTGCCTGACCTATCAGGAGACAGTGGAAATTTCTTCGAACTTTCTATTAGGTAGCTAAACCTTACTTACTTACTCCGTGGCGTTAAAACCCCTTCGTGGATTTTTAGCCGACTCGACAACATGCCTCCACTGTTTTCTGTCTTGAGCAACCTCCATCCAATTCTCCACGTCCATAGTGCTTAGGTCTCCTGCTATATTATCTCGCCACCGGAGACGAGGGCGTCCGCGTGGTCTCCTTACAGTTGGGACTTCCTCCCACACCAGTCTTACTGTTCGTTCGTCAGAATGTCTTCTGAGGTGTCCTGCCCATTGGAGTCTTCTGGACTTTATTTCTTTTATGATGTTGGCGTCTGGGTAAAGTTCTTCAAGCTCTTTATTAGTTCTTATCCTATATTGTCCTGATGCTTCATCAAGCACTGGACCAAAGATCTTCCTTAGGATTTTCTTTCCCAAACACGTAGTCTCTCTTCATTTGCCTTTGTTATTGTCCACGTTTCGCTTCCATACATCACAACGGGTCGTATGATTGTTTTATAGACCTGTATCTTCGTACGTCGTGTTAGTTGTTTTGATTTTATAAGGTTTTGGAGGGCAAAAATACATCTGTTGCCGGCCTGAATCCTGTTGTTTATTTCTTGTGATCCGTTATTGTCTTCAGTTATGTTGTTCCAAGATACTTGAATTCTCTAACGCGCTCAAAGTTAAAGTCATCGATGGTAATGTTCTGACGATTCTGTCTCTGCTTTGGTTATTGCGGCTCATATACATATATTTCGTCTTGTTTTCGTTGATTTGGAGCCCCATCTTCTCTGCTTCCTTCTCAAACCTTACGAAAGTCTCCTTCATCCTTAATCGCGTGTTTCTATTAGATCTATATCGTCTGCAAATGCCAGTAGTAAGTTTGGTCCTTCTCGATGAAATACTGTATTCGGTTTTTCGATTCTTGCACTTCTGATTATGTGCTCCAGAGCTAAGTTGAAGAGTTGTGGTGAAAGTGCATCTCCCTGTTTTAGTCCATTGTTTATTTCAAATGTCTCCGAGTATTGTTGTCCAACTCACACCTTACATCGTAACCGTTCCATACACATCCGTATCAACAGGACTAGTTTTTTTGGAAAGCCAAGTTCCTGCATCGCTGTCCACAGTCTGTCCCTACATACTCTATCAAATGCTTGTTTAAATCTATGAACATCTGATGAAGCTCACGATCAAACTCCCAGCATTTTTCCATTATCTGTTTTATTGTGAATATCTGGTCAATTGTAGAGCGGCCGGTCTACAATCCGCATTGACAATCTCCAACGATTTCTTCTGTGTATGTTTTGGTTCTTTCTAGCAGGATGTTTGCAAGGATTTTGTAGGTGGTGTTTAGGAGTGTTATTCCCCTGTAGTTAATACATTGCTTTTTGTTTCCTTTTTTGTGTATTGGTACAATAACCCCTTCTTTCCATTCATCTGGCATTGTTTCTTCTCGCTCAAATGTCTTGAATTAGCTTGTATATAAACTGTACAACGCTTCTCCTCCTGTTTTAAGCACTCTGCGGGGTATTACCATCGCTACCTGGTGTCTTATTATTTTTGAGTTTTTAATTGCCTGTATTACTTCTTCGTATGTCGGGTATTGGTCTTCTATTTCAGCTGTATGTACCTCTATGTTTGATGTACTTCTGCTAGATTGGTCATTCAATAGTTGATAGAAGTATTTCCTTTCAGGTTTTTTAAGATTTCCTTGTCATCAGTGATAAGATGTCCACTGTCGTTTTGAAGAAAGTTTTCCTGTTCTTGCTTAAGTAGGTAAGGTAAGGTAAGAAGGTAGCTAAACCCCCCTTTGAATGATTGCTAACCGGAGGTTTTCTAGGTATCAATTTTCAATGGTTAAAAACAGCTTTTGAATTATTTATTTCTTTGGAATTCGCTCGGAGAAAGTTTTCTAGGTAGATCCTATAAAATTAGAAATTTTTTGCTATCAGTGGCGTAGCAACACACAGAAATTTATCCAAAGGTATTGTATTTGTTTATTAGCTTAAAAATTGTACAGTTGTTTAAAAAAATCCCTAGGCTCTTCTATTTAAATGGTTTCAATGATTCGACATATATTTGACAGCTTAAATACTATTTTGTATCTAAGAAAAACTTTTTTGTATTCAAAACTATTTTTGTTGGCTTTGCATAATTTTAAAAATTAATAACTTTTTTTCAAAAATGTATTAATTTATTTTATACAGTTTTTTGAATATTTTTAAAATTTTCTGGATAAATTTTGAAAGTTCAAAACTGCTTTCTTACAGCTCTCGATGACACTGTCAAGTAATGTATGCAGATCGTCTGGAGTAGATGCTAGGAGTACTGTGTCGTATTCTCATTTGGTAACGATAAACTGGCAATATTACTTTTTATTTTTAGTGAGGCTACAGCTGATGTGAGTTTGCTAGAGTATTGGTTTGTCGATGAATTCGTTCTTGATGGTATATTATGTCTTTCCTCTGAGCTAGTGATGTACCTGAGTGCTGTTAAAATCCACAGTATAAAAAATGATTTAACAACCATATCTAAGAAAAAAAGCGTGAGACAAATTCATTATAAATATAAAACTGTAAGTCAAGTTACATAAATGTTATTAATGTGCTCTTAGGTATGATGGATTAACGTGGTAGAAAAATCATCGATATTTTTTTCTTTTGTCCAACCATTTTTAATTTTCTTGTACCTAATGAAACTGTTTAGTGCTGAAATTATCAAAATCTTATTTGTTCATCACAACAAGTAAAAAAATGTTGAGGTTTTCACCACCTTAATACACGCTATAAAATATATCGATAAAATAGCCACTTAGATAAAAAACAATTGTATTTTTAATTTATTACCTGTGATATTAATATAAATTCAATTCTGAATTAGATGTTGTGATAGTTTTTGTATATAGACCAATTAAATATAAAGATTTATTTTGTATTCTTCGCTGTTTTGTTATGTCTTTGAAAGTTCATTGAATAAGGAAATATTGAAATATGTATCAATTAGAGAACTATGGATTAAGTATTACGAAATTGAATGTACCCTTGTATTTTCTGTATAATAAAATTGCAGCTGTGAATTGGTTTTATTTTACGTTCCCATAAAGCAGAACCTAGCACATCATGAGGGCCTTCACATTTTACATTACTTCAACTTGTCTTGGGTAAAATGACTTTAATCTGTTCTATCGGTCTCCCTTGACCACCTCTTGCTTTTTCCGACCCCGAATGGCGATTAGGTTTCCGAAGGCAGACGGGTCACTATTTTCAAATCTTTACTCTATTCTAAGACCGAAAGATTGCCGGTATAAGCAATCCCCCACTTACAGACCAACCGCTTAGGGCGGATGAGTTGGTAAGTGGCAGGGCACTCTTTTGTCCTGGGGTTGAGAAATCGGCCCCGAAGGCGGATGAATCAACAAATAATGGTCAACAGCATAAGGATGTAGAAGGCAAGGGGAAACCACTACATTAAAGATCCCAAAGGATATCTCAAGAAAAATCACAAAATGAAGAATCAAAACGAAACGGCCCCGAGTGCCTGGCGTCTCTTAAATGGGACAGGGGTGCGAAGAATCTCCAGGAGGAAAAAACAAAATAAATAATATAAATCGTATGCAACGTGGAATGTACGAACATTATTAAATGGACAACTGCAACAGTATCACTAGAAATGAGCAGACTTAAAATAGGTATACTTGGCCTTAGCGAAGTAAGATGGCCCAGTGCTGGACAGTGTTATCACAACGACATTGTTCTTTATTACTCGGGCAGCAGTACTGGTGATCACAAAAATGGTGTAGGAATCATAATAAAAAAAGCACTACAACCGTATGTCTCAAATTTTATTCCCTATAATGAAAGAATAATAATGTTACAGTTGAAAACCCACCCAATAAACATAAACATAATTCAAATTTATGCTCCAACATCAAGCAGCACCGATAATGACATAGATGTATTCTATTCAGATTTAGAACAACTAACGAAAAACATAAAAAAACATGAAGTCAACATAATAATGGGCGACTTTAACGCCAAAGTCGGTAAAGGGAAAGTAGAAGATATCGTAGGGAATTATGGTCTAGGAATTAGAAATGAAAGAGGAGACCAATTAGTACAATATTGTCAAGAGAAAGAACTAGTCATCACAAACACCTTTTATCAATTACCACCAAGAAGACTCTATACTTGGAGTGCACCAGGAGACAACAATAATAATCTGATAAGAAACCAAATCGATTACATTCTTGTCAACAAAAGATTTAGAAATGGAATTAAAAGCGTTAAAACATATCCTAGTGCTGATGCAGACTCCGACCACAATCTACTTCTTGCCAACGTTAATATTAAACTGAGAAAACAACAGAAAAAAAGTAAAATTCAGAGACTAGATTTGTCAAAGCTTGAGGGTGAAAAATGTCAACAACAAATAAATGAAGCAGTTGCACCAGCATTCGCAGAGGCGTCAAAAAAAAGATATTAATAGTGCCTGGAACGAAATGAAATCGGCAGTACTTAACGCTGGTAAAACGTTTGTGGGTAAAAAAGAACCAATTGCCAAAAAAGACTGGATGACACCAGATATTATAAACCTCATAGAAGAAAAACGAAAATACAAAATACAAATAAAGAGAAGTACAAGCAAATGAAGAAACTAGTAGAAACGCAGATCAAGGAAGCTAAAGAACACTGGATGGTAGAAAATTGTAGAGAAATAGAAGAACTTAATATGAAACACGACACACATGGGCTACATAAGAAACTGAAAGAAATTACAGGAAATAATCGGAAGAGAATACCACAAGTTATACGAAACTCCAAGGGGATCTCCAATTATCAGCAGTAGAAAAACAACAAACTTGGGAGAAATACATCAAGGACTTATTCGCAGATAATAGGGAAGAAATAAATGATACATTACCAACTAATGAAAATCTAAAAATTCTGATATCAGAGGTTAAACAGGCAATTAAAATCTCAAAAAGTGGTAAAGCGCCAGGTCCCGATGAAATTCCTGTAGAGATATTAAAAATCCTGAATGATGAAAATATAGAGTGTCTAACTAAATTATTTAATAAAATATACCACGATGGTCAAATCCCGGATGAATGGTTAAAATCTATCTTTTTACCCTTACCCAAGAAAAATAATCCTAAATCTTGCGATGAGTACCGATTAATTAGCCTTATGAGCCACACTTTAAAAATACTACTCAAAGTTATTCAGCAGCGTATATATAAAAAATGTGAAGAACAATTAGACAATACACAGTTTGGATTTAGATGTGGAATGGGAACAAGAGAGGCACTGTGCGCAATGACGGTACTATTACAAAAATGCAGGGAATATAATAAAAACGTATTCATATGTTATATAGATTTCCAAAAAGCTTTTGATAGAGTCCAACATGGTAAACTCATACATGCATTGAAACACATACACCTAGATCCCAAGGATATTAATTTAATCAAAAATCTGTACTACAATCAAACAGCGGTCGTACGGGTGGAAGATAGTGAGACAAACCAGGTGGAAATTCAAAGAGGAGTCAGACAGGGATGTGTGCTGTCGCCACAATTATTTAATGTGTACTCCCAACTAATATTTCAGGAGGCACTATGGGAAAGAACTGAAGGTGTAAGGATTGGAGGGAGCATCATTAATAACATAAGATTTGCAGACGATACCGCAATCATGGCAGAGAATATAGACGATTTACAAACTCTCCTGGAAATCATTAACAGAGAAAGCAAAAAGATGGGACTAACAATGAATATAAATAAAACCAAATACATGGTGATCTCAAAAAACCCTGTTGACAACATACAACTGACATTGGAGGGTAAACCCCTAGAGAGAGTCGACAAATATAAATACCTCGGAGCAATTATAAACTCACAGTTAGATCAAGAGCAGGAGATAAAGGTCAGAATAGAAATAGCTCGAAAAGGCTTTATAAAATACAAGTCAATGTTTACAAATAAGAAATTGAGTATGGCCATCAGATTGAGGTTCGTCGAATGTTATGTTTGGTCGCAACTACTATATGGGGTAGAAGCTTGGACTCTGAAAGCCCAATCTATAAAAAAATTGGAGGCATTCGAAATGTGGCTATATAGGCGTATTTTGAAGATTCCTTGGACTGCAAAAGTCTCAAATGAGGAAGTGTTAAGACGAGTTGGACATGGCAGAAAGCTTATGAACACAATTAAAATAAGAAAAACATCGTATCTGGGCCACATACTCCGAAACGATAAATACTCTCTGCTACAAGTCATCATGCAAGGTAGAGTAGAGGGAAGAAAAGGCTTGGGAAGAAAGAAGAAATCTTGGCTGAGGAATATCAGAGATTGGACTAACCTCAGTGTTGAACAGATATTTCACGTTGCAAAAGATCGAGAAGCGTTTAAAGAAGTTTGCAAGTTAGACCAAGAGGGACTTGTGCCGTCTTTAACCTTCGTAGAAGACGGACAAGAAGATAGAAGATAATATAACAGCAATATATATAGGTTCTTACCAAATACATCCTAACTAGTATTTAGTAATTCCCGGAAGTAATTAATAAAAAAATCGTAGCCACCCTTCACCAACCGACATTGCCTATAAGTGTCTCTGTTTGTGTGATTGGGGTATGGACTACGAAACCTATGGTTTTATTCGCTATATGGAAAAAATCATTGATAGCAAGTAAAAATCTTTACAGATATTTGAGGGTTCTTAAAGGTATAATATGAAAAGTAGCTGATTAAAAATCCGAGACGACGTACAACTGGTTTTGTTTTTTTTTGTTTTAAACAGACGGTTTTGTTTTAAAAAGTTCGTTTGAGGATTGATTTCATTTGTTATAACAAATTTCTGTAATCGAGAAAAATTTGTAAGGTTCCTCTTTTGCCCATGCTTTGAAAAACTTTGCAAGACTTTGGTTTCATATAATTGTGCTCCTCCTTTGCCTTGAAGCAAAGTGGTGGTTTTATTTATCATTTTGAAGATGTCTGAAAGGTATCCCAATTTTAACCGCCAATTGACTGGCCAATCTGTTAATTCTTGGATGATAGGCTCCTCTGTAAATGTGATAATCAGTGGATCTTTCAGTTCAAATAGACTCCCTAAAATTGTTGTCCTCGATAGCCACCAGACCTCTGTGTGGAGCAAAAGATTAAAGTGATTCATACCCAAGTTTTCAGCGGTGAGCTTTAAAAGGCGTGCTTGAAGCGGACGGCTCATAACATAGTTAATTATTTTCACAGAACCATCCAATAAGTCTTTCAAATCTTACGGCATCTTTTAAGTTGCCGAATAATGGCGATGTAAGATACAATGACTGCTGGAGGCATTTTCTGCCACTACCTTGCAAATATCTGCAAATATTTACAGATTTACTCCACTCTATATCATTTTTTCTTATATACTCGTGGATAGCCTTGAAAATTTCTTCACCAGTGGCATAACTTTTAAGCTCTTCATACATAAGGAGTTCTTCTTCTATTTGCATCCCGAATGGAAACCTCACAAACACAAGCAGAACAGCAAGTCCAGCAACGTCGGTACTTTCATCAAGCTGTAAACTGAAGAATTCACAAGTTTTTAATCTATTTATAAGTTCTCTCTCTACAAAGTCTGAAATAGTGTGAACTCTCTTGCTTATAGTTACGTTTGACATCTGCACATTATTAGTCTTCTTGGTGAAATCTGGAGGTAGCATGCATTGTAGAACATCCGTCATGCAAGGTTTAATCAGCTCCTTGGCAATGGTATGGGGTTTTTCAGCTTTTGCAATGTGCCAACCAACAATAAATGATGCTTCAATGGCGTTTTCGTTTTCATTTTTTGCAGACTGTTTCCGTCATGCATGAAGCACGACGTTTGAAGGTTTATTCGGCCTTATCGGCTAAACCAGGATGATTACTTTTCAAATATCTTTTTAATTTAGGTGGTATCAAGCACCCATTAGCATCAATTTGCCTTATATTGCCTGTTCGTTGTCAAATTGAATAAAACCATATAACAGGAGATATCTAGGATCGATACCTTCTTATATTTCCTCGAATTTCTTTTTGGTAAGGAACCACCTTTCCACGAATTGAGGGAGAACAACTTGAATGGGCTGGACTCGAATCGATCTCGCGCACATTTGCATCTTTTCCATCTCTGCTAGTTGTCACTGAAATCAGTTGATTCAGATACTTCAGTGACTTCACTACATTTCATTTTCAAATACTTCTTAGATGTTCCATGTCACCCTTGGCAAATACTTGAGGAGCCCCAGGGAGCCGCGACACGCACTTTGAGAACCTCTGCTCTAGAGGTACATTTTTTATGGTACCATTAACATTGCCGTTATTAAAAAACAGTTTGAAAAAGGACTCACTTTTTAGCTGATAAACAATTATAATAACTTTGACATTTTTTATGCCACACGCTTGTTAGTAGGTCCAATCAAAAGCTGATGAAAAAGTACACTTTCCTAAACAAAACAAAAACGGGTATATGGGCCGTACAAACATTTCAGCGATTCATTTTTATTAATATAGATTGCTGTAAAATTATGACTGAAAGCATAGTCTAAAATTATTTATGTCAAGAGGAAAAATCTTTTATATAATTGAAAAAGAATCAAGCGTGCCACTATTTTTCTGAACTGCGTGTGTTATTATCTTGAAATTTGAAATAAAATGAAAGGACCTTACCCAATTTTTCTCCAATTTCCAATATAATACGGTAAAGAAAATCTATGACGGGTGTAAATTTTTCAAATTGATACCTAATATATGCAGTAGAAGGAGAAAAATACTATCGGAAGCTTCTAACAACGGCGGCAGTCGGGAATATTATACTAAATCAATCTTTTTATTTCTTTATGGTAGGGATACGCTGTCCTTTTAGAAAGTAAGTACGAGAAAGAGTGTTCGAATACGTCGCAAAATCAATTGGATTTATATATTTTTCAGTGATTTGTAATACAAGTAGGGGAAAGTGGTACACAGTGATACAGGGTTCACTGTGAAATACCGAAATTTATTTTTAAATTTGGCACCCTCGTAAAGCGCATTTGTGAAGTCCTACAGTTGCCCAGTAGAGTTGAATGTTGTTGTGAGCGTTCACGTGGTTGGAATAACTTCTGCGAATAGTAATTGGATTTTTGGTTTGTAAAGGTATGTAGTAACTATTTAGAATAACATATTATAACCATGTTGTGTTGCTTACAATTTTATTTTAGTCGGTGAGCTTTGTGACATACAGTCACTTCAGTACACTGTAAAAGCCAATCCTAACATTATTTGTTTTATACTAATACTCTGTTTTTTTACCACGGAGGATGTAAACCAAAAAGCCCAGATTCACACCCAGGAAAGTTACTAGGAAAAAGTCTAACCAAATACATCTTCTTTTTTTTGTGTGATTTATCTCGGCCTTTGCGGGGGTACTCATAGTTAATTCAATATTGGACAACTTTACACGTCAATTTTAACCTAACCTTTGTTTATTTGTGTTTGATTAATATTTTTTTTCACTTTCAATATATTGTAATAGTTTTGTTTTTATTATTTTTTATGTTTTATGTGTTAATAAATATTAATTTTAATTGAATTGAAGTGAATTTTTAAATGTATGTATGTTCGTGGTTAATATACTATACCTCGGCTAGCTCAATTATTTGTTCTAAGCATCTGTCACTGTGTGACGTCAACTCTGTAGTCTCCTGGTAGAGTTCAAAAGAAATTAAACCAAAATTTTTACTTTATATTTTTGATAAATTAACACCAAATGAAGGCACGTTATTTATTAATATTGAACAAATTTAATATAATCAATAAAATTCGTCATGCAAACTTGGGTAGCCTTTAAAAATTTACAAAAATAGGAATCGTGGTAAACCTAATGTTCGTGAAAATAGAATTTGATTACAAATGTGGAAACTCTCTACAATTACCTTAATCTAAATGACTATTGCAACTTTATAAAGTGTTTAATAAATATAAAATGAAAGAAAACTGAACACTTTATGCCGTGCGACTTATAACTAGCATTAAAATATAATCAAAAATTTCAAATGATCCCAAAAATTATTATCCAAACTCACTTTCAAACAGTTCTGATTTTTTGTGTTTTTTTTAAAGAAAACTAACTACTCGCATAAATATCGGTGTACTGGAATATCTATCCTCTCTTCGGAAGTTAAAGGTACGTACATTATATTTTTATTTTAATGATCATTAATATTTCATTTTAAGGCCTATCGTCCAATTATGTTAATTCATGAATTTTTACTTTTCAATCTAAATGACATTTCTGCACTCCAATTATAATTTATAAGTCAAAATTTCTCTTACTCTCTGGAACAAATTCTGGATATCTCCATTTGAAAATGTGGAAAAACTAAATTATTAATTAAACGATTTTAAAGCACTCCCGGACTATTCCACCTTTTAGGGCTCTTCCTCCAAATTTTCGTCGCCTCCAACAAACCTATTCATTCTTGTTAACCGCCATAGCTAGCACCAACTAAAATTATTCGTTGCTAACAGCAACCACTTTCTTTTTTCATTCCGTCTTCTATTTATTCAACCATAAAACTGTCCTGTTTTGACATATTTGTCAAACCACATTAATTTCTCATAAGCACTTTAATCCATTAATTTGGGAATTTAAAAAAAAAAAATTCAGATATAAAACTTTAACATACTAATATAATTTATTCTTTTCATCTCCACTCCATTGTTATTTTATTTAACAAAACCCCTATTAATTTAGTTCCCACAGACTTTTGTACAGTTTATTTTTCTGACGTTTAATTTTTAAAATTTCTATGTTTAAATAATTTTTTAAGAATTCTTCTTTTTTTATTCCTTTTAAGGTTTAGACGATACACCCTTCACCTTACACTAGGCAAACTATACTATTCAGAAATTATTAACACTATACCAGGTAAGTCAAAATTAATTTATTTAGCAATTTACTAATCTTTCTCCCTTTTTATTTCAGAGTCGACCCCACCATTGTGATGGCTTCATGAAATTCTTTGAACAACAAACTCATATAATAAATCCCTTTAAGTTATATCCTCTTTGACCTATTGAAATTCATTTCAACTTCCCCCCAATTTTGGAATTTTGTTCATGTGCTAACTATCGCACTTACTAAATCTAATTCTTACCGATAAACTTAAACATTTTATTAATATTACATAACAATAAACTGACTTTTTATTATATAAGCATATCTCTTGAATATTTTTTTTTTTAATAATTTACTCTATGAAAAATACAGACTTCTCCAAAACAAAATCTACAAATCTTTCACTAATTATATCAACTTCAGAATCAAATTTCCAAGTACTTTCCCAATTTCATTACTTCTTTTCCTGTACTATTTATTTCTCGTACTAATTTCGTAGAAATTTCTTATAATTGTTCCCCTCTTTATTTTATGTTTTTATTTATTTATTTTATTTCCGCATATACTATTTCAGTATCTTTATTCATTGCCGCATTATTATTTATTCTTGTTTATATCCCCATATAATATTCATTTCATCATCTCTACTTACAACTCTCTATATTTCATATTTTCAATTATTTCTTATAATTCTATTTTTCATCTTATTTTGCATATTACTATTTTTCATTTTAATATTTCCCTATTTCCCAATTTCTACAAAATATCGATTTGTCCATTAGTACTTTGCTTATTTATTTATACTTGTAACTCCTATAAATCTACTTGAAAATAAATCAACCTTTTTTGTTATATTTAATTTATCATTATTCTGTACATTTGTTCCTAATAATTTATTTAATTATCAAATTTATTCAAGATATGCTTTATTTTTAATTATCCTTCTATTTACAAAACTTATATCTTATAATACCAAATTCGTGTCATAATATTGCATTATTTAAATTATTTACAATGTTTTTGTTGATTTGAGTTACTTCTGAACCTGTATCTATAATAATAACTTGTATACTGAATCTTGTATGTACCCTTCTATAAACTTTAAAGTATTAGTGTTATTGTTTTTATTTAATTCCCAGTTATCTACTAATAAACTCCCTTGGATGTTCATACTTTGATAAGTAGACAATATTTTGCACATAGGAGCGGTCTAAGCAAAATTCTCCCTTCTGCATCAACACTTGCTTCCCCCCTATTTCCTCTGTTCTAACTACATTCACCTGTCTTCTCTCCTCATTTTCCACCCCTATTATATTCTTGGATTCCTTCTCTGTAAACTTCCCTATTTCTCGTCTCCTTGTGGATAATTTCCCTGGTTCTGTCTCCAATTATTGCCTCTGTCATTCCCTTGTTCCAGTTATTCTCTCTATCATTGTTTGGATTCCTTGTCTACGTTCCCAGTTTATATCGTCCGATATCTCTCCTGACATTGTTCAAATTCTCTCCCCTATTTGTAAAATCCCTGCTTCTATTTTGTCTCTCAAATTCTCTTTCCCTATAATTATTCCCTCGATTCACATATCCCTGTTATTTGCTGTGTTATTTCCTATATGTCACTTGCTCTTGTCCATTTCGATTCTGCGTCCCTACACTCCTCTCAATCCTCTGAGATATCCTGTCAAACTTTCCATCGTCTTTATATTGTGGAGAGCTATTGTTTCTGCCATGTTATGGTTATATTGCCTGGCAATGTATTAGGACAATCTCTCTTCTCGCATAGCGGTTCTAATTATTATGTGCTGTCTGGAATAACTGCATTGCGTACAGATTGTAGTTGGTACTTTTTTCATAATTGAATTTCCCAAATATACAACCGCTCCTGAAACTAGCTGTTGGTTTTCTCCCCAAAAATAGTTAATTAACTTAGCCTCAAATTCCTGCACATTATTTTAGGAATTTTCATTATTGCAAAAACCATAATAATGGCATGCCCACTAACATGATTCGAATATTTCAATTTTCATTTCTATTGGATCCCTTACTTTCTTTACCTTATTTTGATGATATCTACAAAATATTCTAGGATGTAAGTGATTCAGGTTTCCATCAAACTTTTATTCCCCCATCATTATAACTCGGCACCACAGTACTCACTACTCTTGTTTGTCCTAGATTATGATTCCAAACGCTGAATCTCTCACTTGCATTTTTAAATTTCTCTCTCAATTCCTAACTTGTCCCTGTATTACTCTATCTCCCTTTTCCGCTGATTTGCATGCATACCCATTTCCAGTTCCAAATTCTGCAATCCTTCTTTATATTATTTTTTATAATGGTAATTTTTTCCTCATTAATCCTGAGTTTGCCTTTTAACACTTTTCTACCTCCCTAACAATCTCTTTATTCTGCTTATTAACTTCTTTGTTTATTTCCATTGGTAAATTCTCTTTTATGGCTGTTCCAACTCTACAAATCTGCTCCCAATTTCCTGTCTATTTCCGCTCTAATTATGGCCTTTTCTATGGTTATCTCTCCTGTACATTCCTCTTATAAATTCTCACTTTCTCTCTGACCTGTTCTAATTTCTCTTCTAAACCTTGGGTAATTTGTAGCATCTCTTCCTGACTATCTTCACTTCTTCTTTGATTTCTTCCCTCATTTTAATTAACTCTTCCCTAAGTTCTCCTTTAATATTATTTTCCATTTTGTCATATCCCACCCTAATATTGTTAATATTTACTATCCATTTTGTGCTATATCTCCCCTAATATTATGATCCATCTGTTGTAACATCCGCATTATTGCCTCATATCCATCTGTGTCATCCCTGACTCTCCAACATCTCCTTCCCTACGTCTCTCCTCCTGCACCTCTACTTCATCCACACTTTCATCACGTCTATCTCTCACTGTCTCATCAACTCTCTCTCAAACTATCTGTTGGACTTCCCTCTCTATCACCTTGTCCTGCTTCTTGTTCTGCCTTGCTCTAATATTGTACTACAAATTCTCTGATCCTCCTCTGCTTTCTTCATCTACCTGTATACCCTGTTCCTGTTCTAACACCTGTTCTCCTTCACTCTCTTTCGGTACGATTTTCTTTTCCATTTCTTAAAGTCATTCGGTCTGCATTTTATCCTAATCTCTATTTATTCTCAATTTAACTTTAACTACCCCAGATCTCTAACAACTCTAATCACACCAATTTGTTTTTATTTTATTCTGTGTATTATTAATAAATTCTGCTTAAAAAATACACCCTTATTTCTGTTTTCCCAGAGGCTCCACGTTGTTAGCGCCCATTGTAATAGTTTGTTTTTATTATTTTTATGTTTTATTGTTAATTAAATATAATTTTATTGAATTGAAGTGAATTTTAAAAGTATGTAGTTCGTTGTTAATATACTATACCTCGGCTAGCTCAATTATTTGTTCTATGCAATCTGTCACTGAGTGACGTCAACTCTGTAGTCTCCTGGTAGAGTTCAAAAAGAAATTAAACCAAAATTTACTTTATTTTTTTGATAAATTAACCCAAATGAAGCTCGTTATTTATTAATATTGAACAAATTTAATATAAACAATAAATTCGTCTGCAACTTGGGTTGCCTCTTAAAAATTTACAAAAATAGGAATCGTGTAAACCCTTAATGTGTCGTGAAAATAGAATTTGATTACAAATTGTGGGAAAACTCTCTACAATTACCTTAAATCTAAATGGACTATTGCAACTTTATAAAGTGTTTAAATGAAATATAAAGAAAAGAAAAACTGAACACTTTATGCCGCTGACTTATAACTAGCATTAAAATATAATCAAAATTTCAAATGATCCCCAAAATTATTATCCAAACTCACTTTCAAACAGTTCTGATTTTTTGTTTTTTTTAAAGAAAACTAACTACTCGCAAATAATCGGTGATTCTGGAATATCTATCCTCTCTTCGGAAGTTAAAGGTACGTACTATTATATTTTTATTTTATTGATCATTAATATTTCAATTTTTAAGGCCTATCGCAATTAGTTAATTCATGAATTTTTACTTTTGCAATCTAAATGACATTTCTGCACTCCAATTATAATTTATAAGTCAAAATTTCTCTTACTCTCTGGAACAAATTCTGGATATCTCCATTTGGAAAATGTGGAAAAACTAAATTATAATTAAACGATTTTAACGCACTCCCGGACTATTTCCACCTTTTTAGGGCTCTTCCTCCAAAATTTTCGTCGCCTCCAACAACCTATTCTTCCTTGTTAACGCATTAGCTAGCACCAACTAACATTATTCGTTGCTAACAGCAACCCACTTTCTTTTTTCATTCCGTCTTCTATTTTTATTCAACCATAAAACTGTCCTGTTTTGACATATTTGTCAATCACATTAATTTCTCTATAAGCACTTTAATCACATCTAATTTGGGAATTTAAAAAAAAATTCAGATATAAAACTTAACAATACTAATATAATTTATTCTTTTCATCTCCCATCATTGTAATTTATTTACAAAACCCCTTTAATTTAGTTCCACAGACTTTTGACAGTTTATTTTTCTGACGTTTATTTTTAAAATTTCTATGTTTAAATAATTTTTTTAAGAATTCTTTTTTTTATTCCTTTTAAGGTTTAGACGATTCACCTATACACTAGGCAACTATACTATTCAGAAATTATTAACACTATACCAGGTAAGTCAAAATTAATTTATTTAGCAATTTACTAATCTTTTCTCCCTTTTATTTTCAGAGTCGACCCCACATTGTGATGGCTTCATGAAATTCATGAACAACAAATACATATATAAAATCCCTTTTAAGTTATATCCTCTTTGACCTATTGAAATCATTTCAATATATTACAATTTATTACTAATAAAAAAAGGACGATTGTCACATTTGGTCCCATGTGTATATATTTAATATCGGGTGATCCAACATTTTATAGATCTCTTGAGTCTATGGTATTTAATTAGATATAATTTAGAGAATATTTTGATCTGGAGAGTCAATAATGTTACAGATCAAAGTATGGTTTTTCACAGAAATTTGTCTTTTAATCTTATATTTAACAAAGCTATGCAAATGTATGTATCAAAAAGTTAGAGAGAGTTCAAAGATTTCTGAAATACTGTTCTTTTAAACTGCGTAGATCATATTCTTATTATGGTGTGATTAATTTCTTGAATCTAGTTTTTTTTCTTACCAGAAGAGTTTACTTTGACTTTGATCATTGTTTTTAAGCTTAATCCAATCTCCTGAATTGCTTCAGCCAATTTTTAGAATTCACTTTTTCATGTTTCTCATCACAGAATAAATTATGGTTCAAATATAGGTGTGGTCCTACTTTTCATGCATGGTAATCAGTTATCTCATTATATAGATTTGTTTAACTTATGTATCAATATCTTTAGGTTCTATTTGAAGCATTAAAATGAAAAAAGATACTTTGTATAAATAAAGGTGTACTTACAATTTCTTTAATGCTGGATTCTTGCTTAATTTTGACAGTGTGAGTTTGTCACATTTGTTATCAACAAATAAAATTTACTGAAAAATACTGGATTTCTGTGAGATAATCAACAAATTCAATATATTATGTTATATTCTAACATAATCTTGCAGTTTTCTTGTGATGATCTACAACCAGGAAGAACAAAATCAACTGTATTAATACAATCAAACTAAAACACAACATTACTTTACTAATGTTCTTTTATTGTGATGAAAACAACATGAAAATGCTTCTTAACAAGTATACACCAAATTTAAAAGATAGTTGCCGTTTTTTATGATAATTAAATATAAATATCATAGATTTATAAATTTATAAACACTAAACTCTATTTATTATAGCCAAGATATACACCAAGTCCAAGATATTACAAAAACAACTTAAAGAGTCAGAAATCGATTTTATATAATATTCTGTGCATAATATATATTCGGAATGAATGTAAAAATAAAAATTTAATAATTTTATTAGTCTTCCAAAATCTCTCCATTTATGTCTGGGTGAGATTTAATGAAACAACTACACCATTTTTAAATTTCTTGATTTATTTTTTCAGCAAAAACTGAATCTATTTCAGATATTTGAGCAAGAAAGTTTTGTTTTTGGTCAGCAGCATCGAGCAATAAGACAAAAGAGGGAATCTAATCCTTATGAAAAGGAGACCAAAAAAGTGGCCTCTGATGGCGGACATATCCGGAATGCAAATGCGCCAAATTTTAATTTTCCGACACTTATCAAAAGTAGCTATATAATATTTCGCAGAATGTGTCTTAGACGAGAAAGTTTTAATTAATTATTAATGATAAGAGTCTAAAATGCGACACAATTGTTAAAAAACTTCAATATATAATAAGATTTCATGTGACATTTGGGACAAACAATAACCATAGCCAACTAAATTTGATTGTCAGACAAGGAGAGAGACTCTCTTTCCTATGTTTAATGTGGCCTCTAAAGATCGCACTTCCTGTCTAAACAATATTTTTGCCTCCACTACCTTTACATTCCCTCTATTGTCTTTTGCTCGATGGTCAGCAGCCCAATGTATAAACTATTTGAATAATTTCCCCTAAAAAATAACTATGGTAAGACATTCATAATATACACAATAAATCAATCATCCTATAAAGTAAGATAAACAATCTATAGTTATGCTATGTAATATTTGCTGCATTTAATCTGCATAATTATGTAGAGTAAAAATATCCTTTTCTTTTTTTCTTTTCTTACCCATATTTACATACCGATATTTGTACTTACTTCAAATTGATTTGCTTCAAGAATTTATATAATGAACGACACATATTTTGGAAGATATGAGCGGTTGTTAATTTCACTTACAATTTTACCTAAAGTGAGCATTTCATTCTTGAAAAAGAAGCTTTGTACTATCTGTCGTATAGATGTTTAAACTTTTTCATCGTATGTTGCAAGAATATAAGGTCGACCTTCAATATTTTTAGGGGACATTTTACTGCTGCAGTCTGTGTGTATTCTTTAATTGTTCTAAATTATATTGTTGTAAATAGTTAAATTCACAACACCTAAAATTAGCACATTACTTAAGTAAGTCTTGATTTTAATAATAACTATTCTGTAAAAACTAACCTGCTGCTGCCTGTTTTATTTTTACTACCGTGGCTGTTATTTTTATTCCAGAATTGTCAATTGTCATTGTTTGTACATGTTTATAGTACATTATTTCTCATTTGATGATAAATGATCCCAAATCTACTCGGCCGTTTTTAAGGTGGAGAAGAATAATTACCACTAGTACTTGCATTGAATCCATATTGTTATCTTAATAACACTAATATGTCGCTAAGTAGTTCTGATAAGAAACTGTTTTTTATATAATGCAAACGAAAAATCTAAAGATGTAAGAAATAACACAGAAAAATACAAAAAATTGTCAATATAAATTTTTGTATTTTGAGAACGATTTCCGAATTGGAAATTGAAACGTCATTAATCGTATTTTTATCTTTAAAAAAAAAAAAAAAAAATAAATAAATTTTGAATTTTAAAATTTCACAAATGTCATTAGTGTCAATATGTCATAATTTAGTGGAAGTAGAACTTGCCTGCGCTTCGAACCAATTACAAACAAGCATTATGGCGCGGAAAATTTGAATTACTCCTTCTGGTTTAAAAACAGACCATTACCTATACTTAAACACTCCTTTTCGATTTGAACTTCAATTACATCACATAGGAGGAAAAATCGCTTAAATCTACACAATCAAAAATATTGTAATAATAATTTTACATCAGTTAAGAAACGCTTGACAAAGACCTTAGAAAAAAATGGCAAAATTTTTTATAAAGGTTTTGTCAAAAGGTCTGCAAGATTATTTTCAGAGCAAATATAATTAATACCTACATATCAATCGTTTTGAAAGTAAATCTTTTATATATTGGAACTAGGGTAAAACGGGGTACCTAAGTTTGATAGTAATTTGTGCGATATTTAATGAAACTACACCATTATTTGACAAATCTTATGTTTATTTATTTATTTCTGTACAAGGAAAATATAGCTAAAGTTATAAAAAACAAACGTTTCTGAGAAAAATGTGCATTACAAAAATAAAGGGAAATTTCCCATTCTGCCCCACCCCCCGAGTCACAATGGGGTGCCCCATACTATAGCTAAATATCATAAGCAAAGTTCACAGACTAGAACGCTTTCATCATCGTCACTATCTAAACCAGCACATGCTAGATGTGCCCATTTCTTACAAATGCTACAAGAACACCAGCCTTCATTGGACTTAGAGTAGTAATCATGGCAATACAAGTAGGCCGTATCTTCTTCTTCTGCGCTATCTTCGGATTCAGTTTCAGATATTTTTGTTTCTTTGCCTTAGTTTTAACCTGTTTGTTCTTATTTTCTTTCCTTTTTCGTTAAGTTTCAATTTCTCTGGGTTTGTTTTCATCATTTTTAAACATTAATCTCTGTTTAATTTTTTTCTCTTTAGATTCCTTTATAGCTTGCATCTTTTTTAAAGATTCTTCCAGTTCAACCTTATAAGGTGAGGCGGTAAGGACAGCAGTCTTTCCACGCTTTTTTACAGCTCTGTTTGTACCGGCTTTAAGGGGACAGTCTCATGCGATTAAAAAAAAAGAGACACTTTTGAAATTAAAGCAGAAAAAAAACTATAATAGTTATTTAACATAATTCCTTTTGGAGATGATTAAGTAAGTCTTGAAGTACATAAAAAAAAATTTTAATAGCGATTTTAACTTCATTGGTGTCCTGTAGATAGCGTGTAGTAAATAGTGCGTTTTTGGTGGTAAGACACTTTGTGGGTCACCTGTAACAGATATTCAAAAAAATTCAAAATGGGTTGTATTCGTGAGACTCAAAACTAGATGATAAACCTTTAAAATATACAAATTGTATTATTTTGAAGAGTTTATACGAGTTTTTTCAAAAAAGTCGAAAAATCGCTATGTTTTTGGGTGGATTTTACCCATATATAATAAAAGGGGGGGGTGGTTTTTAAACATTTTTAAAGGTTTATCATCTAGTCTTTTGTATATACATTCGAAAAATTTTTGGTTTTTTAAAATCGGTTGGAAAAGGTTCGGAGAAAAGTGTCTTGACCAGTTTGAAAATGTTACTTTTGAGAAAAAAGCATTTAAAGTTTTTTTTTACATAATTTTCGTGTGAAGTAAAGGCTGATTAACTTTATACTCACGTTTAATCGGCCATTCCTGGTGAATATTGAGGTCCTCTTCATCCAACAGTTGTTTGTAAATGGCTTTGTAAACCTTTTTTCTTTTTGATTTGATGTTTTATAATTAATTCATTAGTTCGACTGGAGTCTCAATTCACGCCGCGATGCTGACAGTGTAAGTGTAAAAAACGGAACATACCTAGATCGCATGTCAATTTTAACGAAAACGTATCTACTTATTTATAAATGTAGATATGAAAATATTTTATAACTAAAAAAATGGTTATGTTTTATTGCCAAAACGGCGTGAAAAAAAAGTTGATTTTCTAAAATTAAAAATAAAAAGGAATTTTAAAAATAAAATAATTATATTACACTCTTTTTAATTTGAAATTATAAACAATATTTGGAATAATAAATGTATTTAAGTATAAATTTTATAACTTAAATAATACCTAATGAAATAAATCACTTATACATACCCAACGTATATACAACATATATACAAAAGCAAGAACAGCTGGAGCCTCGCGCTCGCCGCGCGGAGAGAAACCGGTTTTCATACGTGCGTATCTGACGTTAATAAAATAAACTATAACTTATATTTAGTGGGAATTTCGTTTTTTAAAATTTTTGGGAGGGAGTTTTTGAATGTAAATGAAAGCGATTTATGTAAAAAAAATTTTTTGATTTTTTGAAAGTTTCGCATGAGATGTCCCTTAACTGTTGGCAACGGAATTAGGTCTCTTGACGACGTGACTGAAAAATGTATGTCGGCATTAGTACGAACAGGGGAATCGGGCATCCAAGAACATCCGGGCTTAGGGACATTCACTGGTGAGGGAAGATTTTCGTCAATTGTCAGTACAGATGGATTATTTTTGACAGGATTATCAACTACGGGTGTGGGCTGAACATGGAATGAGGAGAAATGCTTCTGTACTGGTGTAGTTGGCGTTGAGTCAGTTTTCTCTGACATAGCCGGCGATATTTCCTGTATTGTACTGCCAACAGGATTTTCCAAGGGAATATCTGTTGTTGCTGATGGTAGAAAGTCATCATTGGTGAATTTATTCATACTGGTCTGCCAGATACTAGATTTTTCAAAGCCATTAATGGCAGTTCTTATATTTGCTACACTTAAGAAAGACTGGCCAAAAAGTGTTAATATGTCGAAAAGCTGAACCACTCTCCCTGGATGCGACCTAAACCACTTGCTTATTTCATTCTCATAATACAAGCTCAAGGGCTTCATGAATGCAACTTCCAATGGTTGAATTTTGTGAGTGAAATGAGGAGGGAAGCACAATATTAACACACCATTGTCACGTGCTAGATCTATTGCGGCCAAGTTCTTTGTATGTAACGTATGCCCGTTAAGAAGGAAGAGAACTAGGTGTTCTTTCGTCGCTTTAGTTTAGGAAATAGAATGAACTGTTGTAGCTATTTTACGAAAATATCTGCAGTTATTCAACCAGAGTCGCTAACTTCAGCTCAGTCTCCTGGTGAGAGACCTGTTGGGGGCATGTAACATCCGGAAGCTGAGCTGCAGATTTCGGCTGTGACAGTGGTACATCTTTCAGCAGAGCTTAAGACACCTACTTGATATTGTCCTCTAACAGCTATTATTTTCGAAAATTGCTTGGGAACCACGCTAATACCCGTTTCATCACATCATAAGCATAAGCAAATGCATATATAGATTTTAAAATATGCAGACGTAACTTGTATTAAAAAAATGGAGAGTAATATTTTACTTGTAAAAAAAATTAAGGAAAGTGCGTTCCGCCACTGCTAATTTTGTCATGACGAATTTTTTTTGGGATCCCAAAATTGAAATTTTTGTCTCGGTTGACTGGACTAATATGTTCTTGTATTCTTGAGATTTAGTTTGTCGAATTTGTATTTTTCCATCGCAGTTAGATGCAAAAATAATTAACAATTCGTGTACGTATATATATATTTTATAATAATTTCTACAAATAAGAATACAATTATAAATTTAGAAACTAAACAAATAATTTCTTAAAACAGATAAAGATAACATATTATACTACGTCAATGCAGCTACTCGTTAAATGATTATCTAAACTAAACTTCATTGAATTTATTCTATGAACAATTTGTCTGTAATACATCTTTACATTTTAAAATTAACGCCAATCACAGACTATTGCAGACGAGAATATTTAATTTTATTTCCATTATTCGTCAAATGACCATAGGAACAATAGTTCTGAATTAATTTTAATTAAAAAATACACAAAAACAATTTGAACTTTTTTAAGTATTTAAAATTTACCATAGTTTAATTACGACTTTTATAAACGTATATGAACGTGTATGAACCTTCGGCTGATTTCGGTTGTTCGGTATAGTGTCATCCTAACTCAATGGTGTCATCTACACTGACACACTTCATACAACTGATTATCATTTTTAACCCCAAAAAAATCAGCTGTCAAAGTTCTTTTATAGAACTGCAATGCGGCTCTGCAGTGCACATAATACAGTTTACATGTTTTGTTAAATTAAAAAAGAAACAGTGATATAAATCAAAGTACAATAGCTTTATCTGCAATACATTTAACCAGTGAAAATGGAGTACCTCAAGAAACCTGAATTAGTGGCTAAAGTTCAAAAATATTTCGGTGTAAATACAAAACATATCCAAAAAGATAAAGAGTATACTATAGAAAATAAGTTTTGGTATTATTTGTTTGTTTTTGGTACAGCTCTAGGTGACGAAACCTTCTATTCTGCCTTTATACCGTTTTGGTTTTGGAACATTGATGGGGCAGTTGGAAGAAGGGTTGTCTTAGTTTGGACAATTGTCATGTACATAGGTAAGTAAATGTATGATTTATAAGTGATTTTTTAACGTCGACACAAAACAGTTATGGCTTTCAATCTAAATATGTATTATTTTAAATGTTAACATAGCTCTCACCAATCTGAAAATTGCATTTAAGGACTCTGTCTTACTTCTTTATCAACTTACAATGCACAGATTTAATTTTTGTGTTTATCTGATTTAAAAATGTTTTATGCAGAAAACCTAACAGTATGCAAAATAACTTGAGAATGTGGTTCTTAAAGTATCAAGATATAAATAGGTAATTTAAAAGTTTTATCTGATATGTATTAATCAGCTTGGGATATAGGTAAGATAGAGAAAAAGGAGAATAAATAAACATCCAACTATTGACTAAATGGAGCATAGTCAAATATTGCATGGACAAATTAAAAAACAAAAGTTTTGCAGATTTCTACAAATAGTTTTTTTTTTGTTTTAAGGTCAAGGTATCAAAGATATAATTCAGTGGCCCAGACCAGGCCCTCCAGTAGTTAGGCTTCAAAATAAGTGGGCTTTGGAGTATGGCATGCCATCTACACATGCCATGGTTGGAGTGTCCATACCATTTTCTGTTTTGTTATATACAATGGGGAGATACCAGTACGATGTTCCTTTGGGGTTGTGCATTGCCGTTCTCTGGTGTACTCTGATAAGCATCAGCAGACTCTATTTAGGAATGCACACAGTTTTGGTAAGAAAAAAATATTTTTTTGTTTATTTTTATTTTATTTATTTAATGCATGGAATAACCCCATTAACAGTTTAAATTACAATCACAGTTACAATTCAAAACTTGAAAATTAAATACTTAATATAGAATCAATATTAAAAAATTACACTAAAAATCTTACACACAGTCAAAATCGTTTATAACGAACTTCACTGGTGGTTTTTGTATGTTGTAGCCAGTGTTCTCTGTAAGCTGTACTATCGGTTATAATGAACAGGTTGCTATAAACAATATTACACTGGTAGGAACAGTTAGTTTGTTGTACCTAGGTTTATGACGCAAAAATGTGTTACTTTATTATACTTATAATGTTATAATAAAATATTCTACATAACATTTAACATATGTGTTTATTGTACTTCCGTAAATCTAAATATGTACATACATGTATGCATAATATATATTGAAATAAGAATAAGTAGTCAATAAAGTGTAATTATAATATAACAGCTTCTCAAAATCTTTGCATTATAAAAATGTAGGCATACATATACTATTTATTTTTAAAAAGACAAGGAAAATACATTTATGTATTACAAAATATGTAAATACAACATTTTACCTGAATATCTAATGAAAAAAGTCTGTAATTTTTGTTTGTCTCCTTCCTTGAACTTCTGAAAAAAAATGATTTTTTCAATTGATCTGAAAACAATCGGTAATGATTCTTTCACACTCTGGAAGTTTCAGCAGTCTGAATAAATTCTCTTATGGTGGAACAAGCAGCATACACTTCAGCAACTAGTAGGGATTATGACGAAATCTTCCAATTCTTCATCAGCCCCTTCAGCACTTTGTTTATCACTAGTTTGGTGACTCTGTATAATGTCGATATCTGACAGTTATTCACTCGTACTTATTTTGTCATTCACTCGTACATAGTCATCTGCAGAGCAGTCAGAACTGAGAAGGGAATCAGCATCCTGCAAATGCGTTTGTGCAATATCGTGTATGCGATTCCTGATGGTAGTTGTTAGTTAGGCCGGAAAAATATCGTCAAGAATACTGACTTTCGTATCGTCGTTATTCTCTCCCTTTTCGATGATTTTGTATTTCAATTCTTTCTGAAAGCATGCTATAAACTTCTTATAACTCCTTTGTCAATGGGCCTGCAGTACTTGACTTGCAGATTGCAAGATTGCTGCAGATTGACTTTACTAGACAAAACTCACAAAACAACTTTGTTTTACATTTAAGTGGAGTTTGTTCTGATTGCACTAATTTTGTAGTTGGTCTAAGTCATCTTGTAACAAGGCTTGATCTTTTAAGTTATCTAGAACTTTCGAAAATTTCAAGTCATCTGCCAACATTAGACATTTGCTATTTAGGAAACAAAAAGTGATATTGTTAACAAAGATATTAAAAAGAAGTGGAGAAGTGTGGCCTCCTTGAGGAACTCCAGATGTTACTGAGATACTGTCAGATAGATGACAACCTATCTGGACTCTTTGACTTCTCCAGATGTAGAGTTTTTAATCAATTCAACAAATCTAACATGAGAGCCTACATTAATTAATTTGCCCAAAAGTATTTGGTGATCTACACAATCAAATGTTTTGGAAAAATCTGTGTATATTGCATCTACCTGTTTATGGTCTTCCATATGAGATAATATATCAGATTGATAGCAAACCAAGTTTGTTGTAGTCGATTTTTTGCTGTGAAAACCATGTTGCGATTGTGATCATAAGTTTTTACATAATCAAGAAAGTTGTGTTGCTATAAGACAGTTGAAGAGCTTCACCAGTGATTGCAGATTGTATACAAATGCTACGATAATTTTCAATGTTGTCTTTCTGACCATTTTTAAATATAGGAACAACATAACTTTCTTTCTATGAAGAAGGAAACATAGAGGTTTCCAAAGATCTATTAAACAATATAACAAATGGTAAAGGGTACAGACACAGTCTTTTAATAAAAAATTAGGCACTCTATCTGGGCCAGCAGTAAGCTTATTGGGCAGCTCATTTATGCCATTAAAAATATCAGTCATGGTAATCTTGAAGGACAAATATTTGTACTAAAGATGCTATTTAATGGATAGATAGGTATGTAAAAGTTGTTTTTATTTGGTGAATACACAGTTTGGAAGAAGTTCATAAATAAATTAGCTGTCTTGATCATTTGTTACAGGTTGTTAATCAGGTTTATGTGACGAGTAAACCATTAAAAACTGCAATAATAAACCTGATACACCATGGTAGAATCAATCATATTCACTCCAACAGCTCATTTGTGTAATTGTCTCAAATAAGACAAGTTAACATATCTAAAGTAGTGTTTATTTTATAATTCCAGGATGTCATAGTTGGCTTAGCATTAGCTGTAGTAATAATGTTTCCAATTGTTCCTTTGGTAGACTCATTGGATAATTATTTACTTACAAGTCCTACATCTCCAATATTATTACTAGTTTCATCAATTTTGTTGATATTCTACTACCCAAACAGTGGTAAATGGACTCCAACTAGGTAAGTAAATTAATTTAGTTTTACTTTTGACATAACTGCTTTAAAAAGGTAAAATAGTTGCTAAAAAATGAAACATGAGCAAGAGTTTTCATGATGTATTAGATATATATTGAACTTAAGTATTTTGAACCAAAATGCTCCTTCTGTCGGCATGTATACTGTAAAGATATGTTCAATTTAATCTTTAGTAAAGCTTGCTACAATATCATTAGAGATATTAGGCTATGAGAGGAGCAGTATGCGGATCAGATCAACCACATGGTCAGGTCAAAAATTGTTTTACCCATATAGATTAAAGGACAGTGTCTCATCAAGCCAAGACGAACAACTTTTAGAAAGAATTGATCTTCCTTCAATACAATCTGTCCAGTTTAATTCATGAGAGCACCCGTACACTATATAAGACTCGAATGGACTCCAAACTTGACGAAACACTAACAAATACCAAATGCATATATGAGAACATAATATCAAGTATTCATCAAACAGCACAGGAGGTCTTAGGAATCAAACAAAATAAAATTAGTAACAAGCTTTGGTGGAATGAAGACGTCGAAAATGCGGTAACAGAAAAGAAAAGATTATACCATAAGTGGTTGAATACAAAAGATGACGCAGACAAAGACCGATACAATGAAATGAAGAAGAAAACTAGAAAGATAATTATGACCTCCAAAAATGAGACATGGGACAGAAGGTGCAGAGAGATAGAATCTTATATTGGAGGACGACAATGCACTGAGGCGTGGAAGTTTATAAACTCTGTTAAGAAGCCGACTAACGAGAAAGTGATTCTAAATCCCATAAATCCCGAGGATTGGACACATTATTACAAACATCTATTAAATGAGAACAGAGACGAATTTAAAGAAGATATGAATTCATCAAGAATCGAAATTCTGGGAGAGCATATTACCATAGATATCAACATAGTTCAAAAAGCTATAGCAGGGATGAAGAATGGGAAAGCAAGTGGACCAGAGGGAGTAACTACGGAATTAATAAAGAATGGCTCAGAGAAATTACACAGAATGATCACGGTGATATTTAACGAATATATTAATGGACATCCAACACCAGATGAATGGAAAACAGCATATATGACCCCAATATATAAAAAAGGTGACAGGAGAAATTGTAAAAACTATAGAGGGATATCGGTCACAAGTTCAATGAGTCGACTATACGGTCGAATACTACGGGACCTGATAGAGGAAGATTATCAATCGTCTGAAGACGAAGAACAAGGAGGATTTAGAGCAGGTCGTTCATGTACAGATAACATCTTCTGTCTTAAACAAATTATAGAAAAGAAAATTGTGACAAATAGAGAGTTACATATGACTTTTGTAGATCTTGAGAAGGCATATGACACAGTCCCGCTAAATAAACTATGGGAAGTCCTGGGCACATCAAACATACATCAAACATTGGTTAGTGCTCTCAAAGATCTATATTATGGTTCAAACTCCCAAATGAAATTCGGAAACCTCTTAGCTGAAAAATTTGCAGTTACTAAGGGTCTCAGACAAGGATGTTGTATCTCTCCGACTCTGTTTAAGATTTATATCTCTGCAGCTCTGAAACAATGGAAAAGGAAAGTCAAAGGAATGGGTATACAATTGAACGATCAGGATTACATATATACTTTACAGTTTGCAGATGATCAGGTGGTGATCTCAAATGACAAAGACGACATGGAATACATGCTTAGAAAACTAATTGAAGAATACCAGAAATGGGGATTAAATATCAATTTAGAAAAGACAAAATACCTCTCAATTGGAGCTGAAGCAGAACAACTCGATATCGATGACAATCAAAAATAAATCCATGTGACGAATATAAATACCTGGGCGTCATCTTCGACCGTAGTGGAAAAGACGAACGAGAAATAGAACATCGAATTGTACAAGCACGAAGAGCTATAGCATGTTTGAACGGAGTTCTATGGAGTAAAGAAATATCAAAGAAAAGAAAATGGAACATCTATGAGACAATGGTTAAAACTAGCCTACTTTATGGAGCTGAGACATGGAGAATAACCGAGAAATATAAGAAAAAGGTCGAAGCCACGGAAATGGATGCCATCAGAAGATCGATGAGAATATCAAGAGCCGACAGAATACGGAATGAAGTGATAAAA
Organism: Diabrotica balteata; assembly: GCA_918026665.1. Classification (NCBI taxonomy): domain Eukaryota; kingdom Metazoa; phylum Arthropoda; class Insecta; order Coleoptera; family Chrysomelidae; genus Diabrotica; species Diabrotica balteata. The sequence continues at coordinate 38,289,000 of OU898284.1, forward strand.
CAACAAATGGGTATAGAGGGCACTATAGTTGAGGATATTGAGAGAAAACAGCTCATATGGTATGGGCATGTGAGCCGAATGGGGGACGAAAGATTGCCTAAAAAAACGATGATAAACGAGAAAAAACGAACGAATGTATATATAAAGATTGCTACAATTTTTCTGTTGATGCTTTATTTGTTTTAACAACAGTAATATGTTTAGGCTTCTTTAAAGTCAGATACTCCTTAACTTTATGCAGTGACTGATTTTTATTTCATCTATTGTAGTCAAAAGTGGTGATTACATACCAATGACACAAATCTTATGTTATTCTTTTATCTCTATCAGATTTGATGTCAATTATTTATTGAATTGGTTCATATTTTGTATTCATTTGATTTATTATTAATTCATTTCTCTGGCAATATAGTTCAAGTGTTTTAACACTGACATATTGTGTTCCTACAACAGTAAATTTAAAGAACATGACTTTAATTAAAAGAAAGTCAGCAAAGTTCATATTTGAATTTTTATAATATTTTTTTTATACAAATGATGTTAGTATTTACATTTTATTCCTAATATAAATATAAATGTTTTCATAATTGTGTAATTAGAATTCATGAGAGATAAGATAATAACTTATAGCATGTCTGGGCTCACTATCATCTGTTCTTTCTCAAATATTTGTATATTTTTAACTAAACTTTATTTGGTATCGCCAGATAGATATTTCTGATGTACCTTAGGTGTTCAAACATTATCAAACATGTAGTTTTGTGAATTAAACACGTCCTCTTTTAGTACTCTGATTCTACTGAAATACATATTCTTATCATCCATGTGCTTGTGGCCCCATTACATTTTGTAGTTAACCTAGGTACATATCTATATATAAAATCTGCCATGTCATATCATTCTTCTTCATTTCATGGCCACAGAACACTATAAAAAGGATTAAGGGAATTATTACCAAAGAATATAGATGTATATAGGACATTTCAAATGGGCGATTTGGTCATGTTATTATACTTCAAAACACTCCTGAAGAGAGTGTCTGCATAAACTGAAACTGTGGCCGTCAGATTTAAACCATCATGAAAGATATAGTTAGGGGAAGCGGGAAAGGAGTACAGTGGAACTATTTAACTTATGCATCCAAACTTAATAAAATTTCGATGCCATTGATTTGCAAACTGTCTTTTTTTTTTCACAATAAAAGGTTTATTTTTAATAGCGAAGAGAATCTTTGGTAAAGGTTCTGATTAATTAAGAAAATGTGAAAAGTTTTGATGAACTACGTTTTTATTTATATGACCATAGAGATATTTCTCTTGTTGAGTATATGAAACCAATATTTAGCTCAATCCAATTACATATAGAATCAGCATTTTTTGTGTACACTCACTTGATGTGCCTGATGATACTGCAAAAAAAACTCGATTCACTTCTATATGATCACATATATAATGAGACTGTGAAGCCCTAAAAAGTTTCAATTTTAATGTCTTCAAGCACAGACTTAATACCACCATGTAAATGTAAAGATTGCTCTAACAACTTATGTAAATATAAAAAATCTGAGATTTCTTGTATATCTCAATGTAAATGCATGAACAAAAGTGTTTGTAAACTTGTAAATATAACATTTTTATCGCCGTATCCCGTTCTCCGCCAATCCTTCCCGTCCAAGGCATGCTCTCTTTAAATGCTGCTTTAAAACCTCTCAATTCCATCGCTCTTCTAATTCCTTCATTCCATGAGCGTCGAGGTCTACCTCATTTTTTTTCTTCCAGGGAGCTTCCATCTGTGAAGTTTTTGGGACCAGCGTTGTCAGGCATTCTCAATAAGTGTCCAAACCATTTTAAACCTCTTCCTTCTATTCTGTCAATGACCGTTTCTGTAGCATTCATGTTATTTTCTTATAGATTTGCTGGTCTTCCTTTTCAGCCTTGATGTTCTAGCACTTTTTCTCAAATAATCCATTTCAACTGCCAACAATCTTCTCTTCAGGTCTGAAGATTTTACGTCCCTGATTAATTCGATTTTTAATTTTTGTTAACTAAGCCGTTCTTATCAATGAGTGCACCTAAATATTTAAATTTTTTCCACTTGTTTGTAGTATGTAGGACTCTCAATCATCTGTAGCAGTTAGGATGTTTTCATTACCCTTTTTAAAGATTGACACTTGGTGAGTGTGTACTCCACCATTCAGATGGTACTTTAATTTGTTGGCAGCATTGATTCATTAGAAAAGTCATTCGTTCTAATGGGAGTGGACTTCCTGTTTTAAGTAACTCTAGAGCTATATTGCCAGGTCCTGGAGATTGCCCGTTTTTTATTTTAATTAACGAAGTACGGACCTCGTTGTTAGTAAAAATAGTGCGAACACTCCTGACCAGTGAGATGCGTGAAGACGGAGTCAACATTCACGTAAAAGCAAAAAGGTTCTATTGTAAGTGGAAATATATAGTTCATAGTACAGTGCGTTTCACATTCAAGTGGGGACTAAACCAAATTTCGTCTACTTCGTCGTAGTCAGGAGTGTTTCCATACTGTATTCCTCTCCCATATATTCCAATCTGTACTCTTGGAGTAAATTTTTATCGGGCGTGCAAGTTCGGAAGAGCAACACCTGGTGTCGTAAATCAACAAAATTTACTACACTTTCATGTTAAATCGAGGTTACGGATAAACTGTACAAGGACGTATAGTCCCAAAAAAGAATAAGAAAAAAAGTAAGATTGAGGTTATGTCGGTATGTTATTAAAAGGTAAACGTTGTATGTAGTGTAAATACAAATTAAATATATTATTAAATTACGGCTTTACTGCTAATATGGATGCAATAATAAAAACTGGATTTGAGAAAGTAATCACCAAATAACTTTTCAACAATTTTTTGTTGTATTTTTACAATTTATACCTAAATTTACTAAATCCCCATTTCTTCAGTGACAGAAGGTGTAAATAAACAAAACGAATATGAAATATGACAATTTGCCAATTGACAATATGAATTTATTAAATCTATGAAATGTGAAGTAAAAAATGCAAGATTTCTCCGCTACTCGCGCACGATCGTTTCTCGTATCACATCCAAGTACTTGCACGTCGCCAATAGTGTTTTCCCACTTTTCTATAGGAATTAGTTGCTTTTATATATTTTGTTTTTTTTTTCTTCTATCATTTCTTTTACGTTTTCTGTCATCTATGGTGGTTCGTGCAATTTTTTTTATTATCGTTTTGAGATTGTTGTATTCTTGTTCTACATCCATATTTCTTTCCATCTCATTTAGTTCCTTTTTCTAATCTAGATTTAAAAGAATTTTAATACTTGGTCGGAATAAAAGGTGCAATTTATATCTCTCCATTTTTGTACTGTTATAGTATTGTTTCTCTCCCTTTCAGTGTTCTATTTGTAGTATTGTTTAAAGGGGCACAAAAGATTAGCTAAAAGAAAGTAATGATCTGTCCCACAGTTAGATCCTCTTTTTACTCTGCAGTTTTGGCACTTAAATTTTGATTTCTGTGTCATTATTATATAGTCTATGATCGACTTCTGTTGGAGTGAAGGTCGTTCCCAATGTGTATTTTTGAATTATCTTTATGTTGGAATTGGGTATTCATTATTTTTAAACCACAAGGTTGACAGGAGCTGAATTAAGCTGCCCCTAAACCATTTTTTAACTATTTCTCCGTGCCGTCCCACCACTTGATCGTCTATTTGAGACCTACTCTGGAATTTTGGTCTCCTAACAGTATTATTTCTTTTCGATTTTTTACTTACAAATGTTGTATTTTTTTTATTCACAAACAGGATGTTAATGCCTAGGGCATTTTTTTAAACATAATGTAATATTAACTAATTACAATTATTTTAAACAAAATTTAACTTATAATATGTATATACAACATTCTTAACTACTCTGAAGGACCTGGTGGACAATTATTTCTCCATTGACTTATATTTTGTGCTTTTCTTTTCCAGTCCCTCACCTTCACGTGTTTAAGGTCTTTCTCCACTTTACTTATCCACCTCGTTCTAGGTCTAACCTCTTCTTTTGGGCCGATTAGTTTTTTTTGGTTATTACTAGTTTGGGCATTCTGTTTGCTGCCATTCTTTCCACATGTCCCAACCATCTGATTCTTTGTGACTTGACGAAACTTGGTAGTGTTAGGTTTTTTGTTTTAAAGCCATTAATTCATTGTTGGTTCTTCTCTCCCAACCATCTCCAGTTCTTCCGTCCTCCGAATGTGCGTCTCAACATTTTCCTTTCCCATCTTTCCCAGAGTATCCTCTTCCTTCTTATTTAATATCCATGGTGCTCACCGGTATATGTTACTGTGGGTCGAATTACTGTTTTATATATTCTGAGTTTACCTTGCCTAGAAAACTTATTTTGAGTTTCCGTAGGGGCTCTTAAACTACCTAATGTTTTATTCCCTTTTGCTATTCTTGGCTTCGAGGTCTCATTTCTTATTTCCATTTTCATCAAAAACTACACCCAAGTATTCAAATTTGTTCACCCTTTTAAAACTATAACTTTTTATTACTTACCAGAACCTCACCTAAAGTCTTATTTTTTGGCCTTCTGTCCCTCCCATGATCATATATTTGATTTTGTCTTAATTTAGTTCCAATCCGAATTTCTGTGCTTCTTCGGTGATTTTCTTCACAACTCTTCTTAATTCTTTCTCGGTTTTTGCTAGGATCGTTAAAATCGTCAGGCAAATGCCAAGCACTGGTGCTCAATTTTTCATGATTGTTTCTTCCACCTTCATGTTGCATTTTCTGATTACAGTTTCTAACACTAAGGTGAATAATGTAGTGGAATAAAGGATCTCCCTGTCTCAAGGCCTTTTGCAACCGTAAATTGATCTGATATGTGACTCTATCATATGCTTGTCTAAAATCCACAACAAAAACATGCAGGGGAACTTTACCTTCATAAACAAGTCGTTTGTATCACCTTTAATGAAAAGATTTGGTCTACAGTAGATCCGTCCTTTCTAAAGCCGGCCTGATACTCATGTTAGGATTCTTTCCGTGTAGCAATTTCGTTTATATCTCAATATTCTTGCCAAGATTTTGTTGGCATTATTTCCTTTTCCCATACTTGCACTAGTAGCTGATATATTTTTCTTTGTAGTTGTTCTCCACCCAAACTTGATCATTTCTATGCATATGTCATTTTTACCAGGACTTCTGTTACTTTTTTATTTCTTGTATTGCTGTCACCATCCTCCTCCTCTGTAGGCTGCCTTTCAACTATCGCATCTTCTCCAGCTGTCCAGTTGTCTTACTGCTTCGTGGTCCTCCTCACCATTTAATAATTCTTCAAAATGTTTTTTCCAATCCCACATTATTTCTGCCGGATCGCTAATTAAATTTCTGTCTTTACCTTTCACATAACTACAGTGGCTTTGGTAACCGTCTCCCATCTTTTTAACTTCCTGATAGAAGTTATAACGACCTCACCTCTTTGTTTTTAAACTTTCTTCTATCTCTTTTAATTTCAATTCATTGTGGTATCTGTTTTTCCTTTCTACACAGAGCTTTCAGTCTATCTCGAATTATTCTATATTCTTGTTTTTTACACTCTTTATATATATATATATATATATATATATATATATATATATATATATATAATATATTATATATATATATATATTATCTATTAATATTTGTTGTCTGATTTTTCTTCTTTTCCTTTGCTATCGCCTGACACTCTGACAAATGTTTGATAACTCTTCATAAAAGGAATCTTTAACTTGTTGATTTGAATCGTCTGTTGGCGCATAGACTCTAACAACTATTGTTTCGATGTCGTACAATGTGACAGTTATTGTCAAAATTCTTTCAGAGATGTACGCATAGTCTTTTATATATTTTTTTAACGATTTTTTTATAAGAAACTGAGACCCTGATTTAGCGTGTACGTGTTTCTCTACTCCTAACCATATATAAATGAAGTATTTTTATCTGTTTATTTCCTTGGCTTTTTTTTGGTTTCAGAGAGCACTGTGTTGTCCATTTTTTGGCTTCGTCATTTCAGTTAAAATTTCCATTGTCTTGTGAGTCATGCCTTGAGTGTTTCAAGTACACAATTTTCAAAAGTCCTTTTCTTTGTCAGGTGTCGTCGTCGTAAGTGTCCATCCATATTCCGAGGCTCAGCGTTAGAATTTTTAGTCAAAAGAGTTTTTTCCAGATAGATGAGGGACTGACCCATCGCTCCAACACCCAAGCTTGGAGGACCAGAATTTTCTGTTGGGTTTCTCCTCTTAGTCGACATGTTCCAGTTTTAAGGCGCCAGAAACTCGCCTTTTACCTCTCTCTGCTGCTATATAACACACAATCCATTGTACGCCATATACCCGGTGGTTACGCGACATATATGTCTTCTACTGTAGCGTTTTATATTTTAAATTTTTGTAGTACGCCCCTGGTTTTATACCAAGAAATATGTGTTTGTCTTTTACGAAAGTCGAGATTCTAAAATGCGTAATAACGTTTCAAAAATAAAGATGTATTTGTAGTTGAAAACGATTTGTTTACACTAGCCCACAAATATTCCGGTTGAAAAACAGGTTCTTAGAAAAAATTATTTGCAAGTCAGGTATTCCATTTTCTACCACGCAATATTAATGGGATATTTCAAGGTTGTTATGAAGACCTCGTTCGTAGGTATTTGTTTGTTAGCTGCGGAGACGCAAGGGGGAAATTTATTTGGCGTTCGGAATTTGTAAAATGTAACGTGGAGGAGTCGGAGAAAAGATTGAAACTTAGTAGTCGTGTGTAGAATGTTGGGGCAATTTTGAATCAAAAAGTTGATTATGTAAATGGTTACAATTTTTGAAACATTGAAAAAAGATATGTGGCTTCGGGAAAAGGGACAAAAAACCTAAAAAATGCCACACGTTGGGCGCGCCAAATTGTAACGACAGATACAATTGGCGCAAATCTAATACATGCCAGCCACGTTGGGCGCCAAAATTGTAACGAATATATTTTGCTTACCTCAAGGTAAGAACATGGGTAGATTGGGCAAACAATATAAATCGAAACTAGTGCATACGGCACTCAGTGGGTTGTTGGAGAGCTGGGTCGTGGATAAGTTGAAATAAAATTGGTCGGATTGGGGTATCTACTAAATGAAAACAAAGGGATACTTACATAAATCTCCTGGGTCAAAAACGAATAAGATATCAGATAAGTTACCTCTAGCTATTTTCTTTTTGGACGCCGCTTGAAGAAAACTTCCTGCTGGAAAAAGAAAAAAATTCTTCTTCCCTAAAATCAAAAATACATACAAGGATTAGGAGACTTTTCTAAATTAAAACACAAAATGGATCAGAGAAACAAATCAAACGTTTATTTTTGTCTCAAACAAACAGTTATCAAAAATACAGATTATACAAGAAACATACTATATAACATAATACAAATTAACAAAAACTTACGTGTTATTCGTTTACAAAAGAGATTGCTACAAAATTATTTAAAATGGTTCCTAGGTTATAATATGGCCAAATTTAGATTATCAAAAAAACTTATGGATATCTTTTTATGAAAATACTGTAGAACTTAACCTTATATATGAAATATCTTTTACATATAATAATCAAATTGAAATTGTTTTACAACAACAATGGATTAGAGCAAATGTCATATGTCAACATAACATTTTAAATCAGAATAAAATATGACATTTTTAGCTACGATCATAACATAATATAAACTTTAATTATTACAAATTCTTTTATTTTAATGAAAGCAATTATTAAAAATGTCTATATAACTTGGAAAAATTAATATATTAATTGTTACCTTATTTTCACATATTTCGCCACTTAAATTTAAAAAGAAAAACTTGCTACATCTCTGGGGAAGCTACTTGGACAAATTCTCAAACTGGAAAACAGGAAACCATTTCCATACTCAGGAACGACGATCAAATCAGGTTTTGTGGAGGAATCAAGCTAACGACGGGGACATCCTATACAATACTTTTCAAAAGTTTCCGGTACTATCAAATCTCTAATGACTAACACTCTATCAAAACTGCTTATGCAAGAGTATTATCATTTTGACTGGTCTTAAAACATTACAAAAAAAAAAACATTGAATCAACTTTTTGATTCAAAATTGCCCCAACATTCTACATCACGTCTACTATATGTTTCAAATATTTTCTCATGACTCCTCCACGTTACATTTTGCAAATTCCGAACGCCAAATAAATTTCCCCCTTGCGCTCTCCGCAGCCTAAACAAACAAAGACCTACGAACGAGTCTTCATAACAACCTTGAAATATCCCATTATTATTGCGTGGTAGAAAATTGAATACCTGACTTGCAATAATTTTTTCTAAGAACCTTTTCACCGGATACTTTGTGGGCTGTAAACAACTCAACTACAAATACATACTTTATTTTTGAAACATTAATACGCATTTTAGAATCTCGACTTAAAAAAAGACAAACACATATTTCTTGGTATAACAAACCAGGGGCGTACTACAAAAAATCTAAAATATAAAACGCTACACTACATATATGTGTTTGTAAAAATAATAGTAAATAGAAAATAAAGTAAATAAAAATATTAATAATTAATAATAATTTCCTTTTAAGTTATATTTCTGAAATCTTTTAGTACAAAAAAAATGAAGTAAAAAGTAAATAGAATGAATGGGATCTACTTTATGATGATGGCCTTAGACTAATAACTAAAATGAGGGACTCATTGATTTTATTTTATATGCAATCAATCTAAACACCTTACGTTTGAAATTTTGACAGGTATAATGAGTAAATATAGAAGTTGATATTGTTTTAGGGGAGACACTACAATGATCCTTTCCGTCTGCGTTGGAATCCAAATAGGTTCCTGGCTGAACTTCCACTCCGGTCTGATGACCCCATCGGAGCTCACACCACCCTACATCATCATGTGGCCCTCCTACACCATGTTCGGATGTCTCCTCCTTCGCACCTTTATCGGATTCGCCGGCGTTCTACTCACGAAGAAGATCTTCACTAGCGTCACATACAACTTCTTATGTGCTATACTCAAACAGGACGTCGACAACCTGAAGAAGTCTGAAAATACCCTGCAAAACAAGCATAAGACGTTCGTGGAGCTGAGTTGCAAGTATGTCTTTTGTGCCATGATCGGTTTCAATGCCGTCTATGTGCTACCTCAGCTATTTAGGTTTTTGCGAATTGAAAGGCCTACGTTCTTCACAGAGATTTGATAATTACTTTTTTGGGTTAACTGTATAAGGTACCTATTCATCTATCTAGTCACAATACATCTCAATTTATGATCAGGGTTGTCAATAAATATTTGGAGGGACGAAACGGAATTTTCATATGTTGTAAATAAAAAGAATGAATCCAGTTATTGATATAGTTATTAAAAAATGTCTTTAGGCCAGTTATATTCGAGTATATTTTATTTTTTTTTTGTGTTGTATATCGACTTTTTCCCAAACCCTAAATAATAGTAAATTACCAACGATATTTGGTTGAGTTGGGACTCTAGGTCCCCTCTTATGCACATTTTATATCCATGTAAAGTAAAATTTGTATAAATGCCTGCTATACTAAAACAATTTTTAATTGAAGGTGATTAATTGGCAACATTGCACTTAAAGCAACGAAATCGTATTCCACTTATCAATTTTGCAGAGGCGGGACAAAATAAAATTTTAATTATTTATTTAAACACATGAGTAATGTTATTGTTATTAGAGAGTACCTAATACAGTACTTCAAAAAACAGAAAACTTTGCAAAATACTTATTTTTTCATTAGACTAAACAATTTGAAATGTTAACATACGATCTCGTCATTACACTCCATTCTCTATTTATAGAATTTCTGTGTGCTGTAAACGTTATATTTATTTTTTTAACTGTTTAACTTTTTTTAACAAGTTTCCTTGTGTTTATTTGTTTTATATTCCATATAAATTAAAATGAAGTAAGCTAAACTATTATCATGTGAATGCGTGTATAAAGTAGTGCATTTTTTTTGTTTATTTGAATAAATTCTCGAAACATGAAATGAAGAGGGCACTAACTACTGAAGTGTTCATAGCATTGTTAAAAGAAGACTCAGATTGTGAAAACTCACTTGATGTGGTTTATGTGAAACCGGAACCAGATGATATTTCTGATGTAGAAGACATTGATGATAATATTATTTGAGAAGAAGGAATAAAATAGGATATTTATTGCAGGTACATATGAAATACAAGTGATTGGGAATTCTGACGATTCTAATTATGATATTCGGATATTCCTCTGGACCACAGATAAAACGTCCAAAGAAAAAACCTGGCTAACATAGTAAATCCAAATTTGTCCCAAGTTGGGTAACAACAGATACTCAGTAGTAATTAACATCAGTCTGATTCATATTTAGACAATATAAAAGCCCAAGTGAATGATATAGATTTAAAATTTTTTATTGGTATATGTATATTATCTGGTTATCACACTCTGCTTCAAGTTGATATGTATTGGTCGAAGGATGAGGATAAAGAAGTGCACATTATTAGAGAAAGCATGAGCCGACATAGATTTCGTTTAATCAAACGTGAAGAGAAGAGAATAGTGAAGAAACCGCTACATCAGTGACAAACTTAGTACATGGACGTCAATCTAAATTTGCTTTACCAGATGAAACTAGTTTCGACAATATTGGCTACATTACAAAAAGAGACGATAGTGCAAGAGTGTCGGATCTGCAAAAGTAATACTATTTATTTATGTAAATGGTATAGAGTGCATCTACACCCCGAAAGTTAATAATAAACTCTATTTAATAAATAGATTTCCCAGAAATAGAAACACAGCACGCCTATGTACATATAGAATGTGGAACGAATAAACTAAAATATCATATTTCTCTCATTTCCTTTTCTTTCTAAGATCGTAAATATATAGACCAGCGAAATCTTGATACGTTTACCGATGTTTCAAACTATTCAATGAACTTGTCTAACTATACCCTCGTGAATCGCTCCAATTTATATTGTTACGGGCACATTTCATGGAACTAACTTACTTATTTACTTATTACATGGACCCAGCATGCACAATAAAAAATGACCCCGATAAGAATTTACTTCTGACACTTAACATGGTTGCCGTTAGCTCTTAGTTCAATTTGTAGATTAGTCACCTTTAATTGAAAATTGTCCGACTATAGGCAACTTACGACACCAATCGAGCATTAGAGTGTTTGTCAATTAAATGATTATTATATTTATTTTGTATATATTTTTGGTGTATAATAATTTATAAAGTTTTATAAATCGTTAATAAAAGCGTTTATCATAGGAAGCTACAATTTGATGAGTGAATGTTGACCTGCCTAACGGTTAATCGTGCGTACATACATTGACAGATATCGCTAGTGTTTGACAAATCAATGTTGGTTTGTCTCACACAGTTCGTCTTTGTTTAATGCGCCTCTTAAACGAATAAAATTTGATATTAATTCAATTTGAGTAATTTGGAAACATTTAAAAAGAGATTATGTAGTCATTTGAAACGATATAGTAATACATAAAGTACTTAGGGAGTTAAGTGAATAAAATGCATTTAGGATCGCAAATTTTCCATTAACTGTAACAGAAAGTATCATTACGGTTATTATATTTTTGCATCAGTTAATCTACCCTATAGTAAAAGCCACAGTTAGAATGCAGGGGTGGTCTTACGACGTGCAGCGATACCGCTCATGTCGGCGCAGTGGTAGGTGTGTGGTAGTTTGGCGATAGACTGAGAAATCAGGACCGTACGCGCTTTGTTTCAAAAATATTTACTCATTAATTTAACAAAAAAAAATGCAAATTAATTCTTAAAAAATGCCTGTATATATAAAATATCTAATACCTCGTAAATACTTTTATACATGTTATTATGATAACTTAATTGTGAAATCCCATAGACAAAATCAAATTAATTATTATCTAACTAGCAAATTAAAACAAAAAAATTATTTAATGAGTTTTAATGTAGACGCCAGTTTAATAAATATATTTTTTTCTCATCTCAGGGTTCTTAATTGAATTCAAAAACATTACCTTTTCTCTTAATAGTTCTTGAGAAAAAAGAGGAGTAGAAGGAAATATATAAAAGAAATCAATTGGTGCAATAAATTCAAAATATAATGACCAAATACCTTTGTAGATTTTCATACTACATTAAATATACTCTGTTGCATATGCAATTAATCGCAAAACAATTCAAATTAAATATAGTTCAATCAATGTCACGTTTCCACAATTTGCCTCTGTATTTTTCAACAAACTCCTTCCTGGGTTCTGCTTATAAAAACAAAACTGTCGACAAACTCCTAACAATGTTTATTTCTCCTATTGGAAGGACAAAATTCTCCTTAGCTATGCTTCGCTCCAAAAATAGTAAATTATTTTACTTACAAATACTGCAACTACAGCTTTCAAACACTTTCTTTGCACTACTTTTCACCTCAATAATTTTATAGAATATATATTTAAATAGAACTGAGCTTTCATAGTTTTTGCCAACAAGTTTTTGGTCCAATGGCCAGTACCCAAATCGACAAAGAGACATGTTTGCTTTGCGTGGACAATGAGGATTAAAACTGATTCTCTTCTCCTAATGACTTTATAATGATCTTTATTATCCAAAGAATGTGTTTACAATGGAAGCTATTGAAAATTGATAAATATAGATAAGCTATCCACAATGAGTTTTTGATATATTATACTTTTTTATAGTCATTTGCTTTATGTTATTGTTTAGTTCGTCAATGTAACTCACTTATTTATACATCGATGATTAAATCATGCTTTAGTTGAAACAATATTGATAGTAGGCAATTGTTGTGTGCGCGTATATTCCAGTGCTATGACCATTGAGTCCTGATGCGCCGCTCGTGGCAAACCGGCAACGTGGTCGGTTCTCCCGTAAGAAATACATTGCATATCTTACTTGCACTGCATTCTAACTGTGGCTTCCTTTATAGATTTCCTTAACTTCCTTCCTTCTCAACTATATTGATGTCAAAATGGACATATAGTAAATATTAGAGTGAATGTTTACTTTGCTACTTTCTGAACATTCCTCGTAGTGCCCAATGTATTTTTTTTGCGACAATACAAAATTTTTTTTGTAAAAATTAGACTAGTCCGTCCATCTTTATATATATATATTATATATATTATATATATATATATCTATATATATATATATATATATGTATTAAATTTCGTTTTTTGATAAAGTTACAAGGTATAATCGATTTCCATTTATGTACGAATGTTTTTCAGAAGTTTTTCTTTATTACCAGCCCAGAAATTGTCTTTACTTTCGGGGTACATAATTTTTATGATATTATTAAATACAAAATGGTTTCTTTTACAATTTTCTTCGCGCGCCACTGGTAAGATTTAAGTTTGACTATTATACAGTGTTGCCGTTTGTTTTTAAATGTTGTAAGAGTCTCAGAAAATGTAATAAATGTACGTTTTCAAAATTACCTGAAAGATTACAAATATTGTTTTATCATGAAGCTTCAAGGATGTGCAATTTCAAATTGTAATGGAAATAGGGGTCTAAAATAAAGCTACAGCGATAAAACTCGAAAAATTATACCAAGAAAACGAAATAAGATAAAATAAGAGACATTTTAAAGAAATAGACCATAAAATAAGGGGAACAAATTTATTTGACAAATTTTGACTTTACAGAAAAAGGAGGATTGAGAAAATAAATAGAAAAGAGGGGAAAGTAATGAAGGTTCAATTGATGCCGAGCTCTCCACTATGTTTTAACGTGTGTTTGTGTATTTTGCACATAAAAATGCACAAATTGTAAAGTAAAAATGGATCTACATTTGGCAACATTGTAATTTTTTTCCAAATATGTTTTAAATGCCAATTGGGGCTTTCGAGACGAAAAAAACATTGTAATTGTAAGTGCAATTTCGGTGTTTCGTGGCGACATAAATAATAAGAAAGACATTAAACTTATGAACTACAGATTTACATGTGTCAACATGTTTACATGTTTTTGTAACCAAATAAAACAATATGAAGGAGCTTAATATATACTTCACTTAAGTAAAATTAATCTACATATGACAACATGGGAATTTTACGTTTCATATAAGTTCTAAAGGTCCATGAGTTTTCGTGCTAAAATAAAACAATAAGAGAGAACTTACTATACACCAAACTTATGTAAAATGGATTTACGTGTGGCAACACTGTAATTTTTCGCTTTGAGTGAGTTTTAAATGGCAAGTTAAGTGTTTATTGACGAAATAAATTTTCTCATTGATGACGCTAAGGAAATTGTAGGAAAAACAGGCTACAATATTTACTAGTTAAGCAATTGTTATGTTTTTATCGAAATGTACGGTACCATATCAATTATGTTAAGAGAAAAAAAATGTAACAAGACTTTTACAACTTGTTTCACTATTTCCCTATACTGTTCATTTCTTTTTTGGGTCTACACAGAGAAAGTAGCTTCCAGGGGTCAGATCTGAAAACTGTCACATAAGGTAGGTGTGACAGCAATTTAAAGTATAGTGTAGACTTTTTTATCGTTTTGAAGAGATATTACTTTTTGTTGTCGATATATAGGCGTTTTTTCGCAATTTGCCCTTCAAGCGTGCCAATAACGTTATAGAATATTTATTCTTGATGGTTCTGTCATACTTTCAAGACTATCGATGGACAAAATACCTTGGGAATTACACAGTACTAAAGCTAAAACCTTTTCAGCTGTAGTTTGTGTCTGAGGAGGACTTTTAGCTGCTCCTGTCTATCGACTTGACGTCATAGTAACATTTCATCCACTGCCACGTATTGCCAAAATGTCAAAAATTAGTGTTTATAGCGTTGAGCCATTTGCAAATGCCCTTTGAATCGTCGAGGCCTTCGTTTTTGATCAACTACCTATAAAAGTATCATTAAATCACTTTATCTTATATAATAATGGTTTAGTTGAGCCAATGTCCTCTCTATTAGAATTGCAAAGCTGCAATGGTGGCTTAGGTGCAAGTAAACTTCGTTTTAGTGAGAGAAATGGAGAAAAAAGTACGACTCCATCGTTGCCATATATACATCAGCACGGTTTGATAAGTAAAGATGACTTTGGTTGAGGTTACATCTTAACAGATAACGATTTTGAAAGTTAAATTAGAAATTAAAAAATTTCTGGTGTTTGCGGGGATCGATCCCGATCCCTTCGGCTTAGTAATCCAGTACCATAATCACTAAGATTTGGATACTACACGGTTTAAGCTTAGTGCTTTCTTTAAATCAACTGTATTGGCGTCATCTACATGTTAGGTGTGTGATTTTGTAAGAGACAGATAAAGAGAGACAAATCGGACCCGGAAAATTACAGACGAATTAATTTATAATTTATTCGTCTTCCGGGTTTGGACCGTGTCATTTGTGAGTGACCCAAAAGTGGGTTCATCTCGACGTTTCGCTACAATTGTATGTAGCTTCTTCAGGAGAACAAAGAAAAAGAAAACAAAAGACAGGAAGATGGGTAGTTAGCAACGGTAACTCAGTTACTCAACGCAACCAGAGGCGAATACTAACTACCAAGATGGGCATTTGGTCACAGTAACTCAACTACTCAACGCAGCAGAGGTGAAAACCAAATGCCAGGACAGGGATTCACGTCCAACAGCTCAGAACACTAACGCGTCGAGAGGCGGGGAGTGAATCCGACGATTACTCCGCTACCGCTCTATTTATAGTCGCGGTGACCTGTCGTGTCGGGACGTATCGGCACACTTCGTGGCGCGAACGTCAAGAAGCGCGCGCTGGCCAATCATGTGGCTGCATCGTGGTAGCGGGACCGGACGGAGGCTCTAGACTGAGATTCCAGATGGGAGACAAGTAGTATCCTTCCTCTCGATTGATGTTATGTGGATTTTTTCGGATCTCTAGAGATTCGCGGATTTTCCTGGAATAAAAGAAGGGGCTCTTAGAAATAATATGGGTTTTTTCGAACAATATGGAATGACCGGTTTCTTGGCAGTGTTCTGCAACTGCAGAATGGGAGAAAAGACCTGATCGAATGCATCTTTGATGCTCTTGAATCGAGTTTTGACGAAACGACCAGTTTCGCCAATATACACATGTCCACATGAACAAGGAATAGAATAGACACCACAGGAAGATAGGGCGGTAATGGGTCCTTAGGAGAGGGTAGATATTGTGAGATTTTCTTGGGTGGTCGAAAAGTAGTCCTGATACCTTCTTTGCGAAGAATTTTGCCAATCCTATCAGTGACATTTCGAATATACGGAAGAAAAGCCACAGGAGTATTACCCGAAGATTCTGAATTTGTCGTCCTAGGGTGTAAAGGGGATGTAGATGTCGGTGTGTAATATTTTGAATTGTGGACTTGGAGTAACCGTTGGCAACAAGGGTTTTTTGCAGATGGCCAAGTTCTTCTCTAAGGTTGTCGGGTTCAGAAATCGAAATGGCCCGATGGATGAGAGAGTTGATCACAGAATTCTTTTGGGCAGGATGGTGGTGTGATGAAGCATGTAGGTAACGATTCGTGTGAGTCTTTTTTCTATAAACAGAGTGACCCAATCGGCCATTGGGCTTGGAGGTGACTAACACATCGAGAAAGGGAAGGGACCGATTATTTTCTACTTCCATTGTCAATTTTATACTCGGATGTTGTGAGTTAAGATGATCTAGGAAGGGAGAAAGGGTATGTTGACCATGGGGCCAGATGATAAATGTATCATCAACGTAGCGGAACCAGACTTTTGGTTTTAAGGGGTAAGATTCTAGGGCTAAAGACTCAAAGGCTTCCATGAAAATGTCAGCAATGACAGGGGAAAGGGGAGAACCCATTGGTGTTCCAGATATTTGTTTGTAGAAATTGCCTCTAAAAGAAAAATATGTTGAAAGGAGGCATTTTTCCGCAAGATCTGCCAAAACCAAAGACTTGTTATCATTGGTCAAGTGATCTCGCAGAACAACTAGAGAGTCATGTATGGGGATATTGGTAAATAGGGATAATACATCGAAACTGACGAGAATGTCTTGGGGATCGACCGTGAGGGAGGAGATTAAGGTGATGAAATGTGTGGAATTTCGGACATAAGAAGAGGTACGACCAGTATAGGTCTTAAACTGATTCGACAAGTAATTTGCGAGTTTGTAGGTAGGAGAGTTAATCGTAGTCACAATGGGACGAAGAGGTACGTTGTCTTTATGGATTTTGGGAAGACCGTAAATTCTGGGGCAGATGGAGTTTTTCGGAACTATGGACTTCTTAACATCATCGGAAAGATCGGATTGTTTGATGGCATGGGAAATTTCGCGTTCGACTCTCGGAGTGGGGTCTCGAGAAATTGTATTGTAACAGGATGTATCCCTAAGTAAGTCGTTTACTTTCTCTATGTAGGAAGGAGTATCCAGGATGACTGTGGCATTACCTTTGTCTGCAGGAAGGATTATTATCTCAGAAAGAGAACGGAGATTTTTGAGAGCTATGAATTCCTCACGAGATATATTGGAAGTAGGGATTTTGGCTGTATCAAGACATTTAGCGACGTCAAAGCTGATATGGTCGGCTGGAATTTTGGGAATTGTGCGGAGTGCCGCTTCCACATTTGAAAGGAATTAATTTATTAAACAACACTAAAATTAACAACAAAAGTGATAGCGAATAAATTGAATGAAATTATAACACTAGCAGAAAGGTCGGGAAGATCATGCGCAGACGCTATATTTATAATGAGGCAAATGAAAGAGAAATCATTAGAATACAACAAACCGGCATATCCAAGTTTCGTGGACCTTAAGAAGGCATTCGACAGGGTCAAATTAAAGGACGTTATCCACTTACTGTAGTCAAGAGAGATACCTCTAGGAATAATCAAAACAATCTGAAATATCTACCAAAACATCGCAATAAAAGTAAAACAAGAACTAACGGACCCTATTGAAGCTGCAATGAAATAAGACAGGGAGATTTCCAGAGTTCTCCATTGTTTAACCTGATTATGGATGAAATAATAAAAAAAGGATATCAAATGGGGGAAAAACAACTTCTGCTATGCAGACGTCGCATTGCTACTAGCAGAAAGTAAAGCTGATTTGCAACGTATGCTGCACCTATTTAATGTAACCGTCAGAACATTTAACATGTTAATTTCCCCAAAAAAGACAAAATGCATGGTTATAACAGCAAATTTACTGAGTTGTAAATTGGAGTTGTGAGGTCAGACAATAGAACAAGTGATGGAGTTTAAATATCTAGGCATTACCACAGAATAATAAACAATCAGAATGCCCACTCTTCATGGAAAATCAAGTACGCGCATCTCGTTCGCGCAGACGTTCCGCCATGTTTTAAAGGGAACCAGTGTTGTTTATGTGGTGTGCATAGAAAAATTAACCCGGTTTAATTGACTTACGGCAATCATAGACATACTATACAATTATATTAATATTGTTAAATATAATTGGATGAAGAAAATACCCGACTAATAATTGTGATGGGAGATTTCAACGCCAAGCTAGGACAAAGACTAAATGATGAAGAAACAAAAATAGGAAAATATGGATATGGTGTACGAAACGAAAGAGGGACAACCCTGATGAACTACATGGAGGAAAGGAAACTCTACGCCATGAACTCCTTTTTCAACAAGAAGCCACAGAGAAAATGGACCTGGATAAGCCCTGACACCAAAACTAAGAACGAGATCGACTACATATTATCAACACAAAAATACGTAGTCAAGGATGTCACAGTGCTAAACCGTTTCACAACAGGCGGCGATCACCGAATGGTGAAGGCTAAGATACAAATTAACAGCCAATTTGAAACCAGAAAGAAAATCAAAAACGTACAAAAACTAGATATGGAGAAACTTAGCCAAAAAGAAGAAAAGTACAGAGAAGAAATAAAAAAATGCATCCCAAATACAACCGACTTAATAAATAAAGAAACAAACGAAATAATACTAACAACTATATTCATACATTGCTACAGGCCGGGAAGAATGCAAACGACGACAAAAAGGACAATTATATCTCAGAAGAAGTAGAAAACCTGATGAAGACAAGAAGAAGCCTACTTGAACAGGGCAAAAGAAACACAGTAGAATATACTGAAATCAATAAAACAATTAGAAAAAACATAAAAGAAACCAAGAGAAAAACGCAGGAAGCAAAGATTGAAAGAGTAATCCAGCAGAACAAAAATATGAAATGCTTAAAACAACGACTCGGTAAAACTCAGATAAATGAAATGACAAACAGCGAAGGAACAACCATTAATGATATGAAACAAATAATAAAGTTGACACAAGAATACTATACGCACCTATACAGAACAAGACATAAACCACAGCAAGAAATTCTTAAACAATTAAACACAAAATAAAGAATATAAACTCTGACCTACAACCAGAAATAAGTAAAACAGAAATCAAGAAAGCAATTCAAGAATTAAAAAACCATAAGTCACCTGTAAAAGATGGAATAACTGCAGAGATGCTGAAGAGAGGAGGGAAAACAACTAGAGAAGTCCTACATATCCTCATGGACAATATATTGACCACAAAAGAAATACCCGATGGCTGGAACGATGCGGAGATTTTACATGGCATTCATAGACTTCCGAAAGGCGTTTGACAGCATAGAACATTGGGCCATCAAAAACTCACTACAGAACGGCAGAATTGATTACAGGTACACGGACCTAATAACAAACATATACAAAAATGTGAGTACCACAATAAAATTGACGAACGAACACGCTACAGAACCAATAAAATTCGAAAGAAGAATCAGGCAGGGAGACACAATATCACCAAAATTGTTCAATCAGGCTATGGAAGACATATTTAAAAAATTAGAATGGTATACATACGGAATAAGAATAAATGGAGAGCTCTTGAACCACTTGAGATATGCAGACGATATAGTCCTGATAACAGATAAGAAGGAAGAGTTACAGAAGATGGTTGAGGAACTATACCTTATTCCATTAAGCGATGCAGGGCATATAAACAACGATACATTTAACAGATAATTGTTAAAGATGTTCCAAATGAGTCTACTCGTTCCGATAAGTAACAGTATAATTATGACACTTTATTATTTTTTTTCTTTTCTCAAATATTCATGTTTATTGCATAGCAAATAAATTAATGTTATCACTGAACACATAGTAAGTGAAAAAATAATCCGATTTATAAAATTAATGAATATTTTATGCATAAATGCAAGTAACAGTTCTTCAAAAATATTTAAAAACTAACCGAAATGTCCATCTTTATTTCGTCTGCCGACGTTTTCGGTAGCTCATACCGGTTCGGACACGATTTAATGTTTACATCTTCCTGCATCGCTTAATGAATTTTACTATAGATAGAAAAGCGACAGAGGTAGGTCTAGAGATGAACTATAGTAAAACCAAGACTATGACAAACCAAGAAGACCAATTAGAAATAGTAGTCAAACAGAATAAATTAGAGCAGGTGGCAGAATACATATACCTAGGACAGATAATAAAGCTGAACAGGGACAATCAAACAGAAGAAATAAAAAGAAGAACTAGACTAGCATGGGCATCATTTGGTTAACTAAAAAATAAAAAGTTCCTTCAATATATGCGAACGAAAAGTATTCAATCAGTGCATTTTACCAGTTATCACATATGGCCCACAAACATGGACTTTCACAAAGGAAAACTTCGACAGGATATCCAAAACAGAAAGAACAATGGACAGACAGATGCTGGGTATCGGTCTTAAAGACAGGAAAAGAAACTCATAGATCGGAGAAAAACAAAGGTGAACGATGTATCAAGACAGGTTGCAAAACTTAAATGGAACTTCGCCGGTCACACTCTCCGGCAAAAAGATGAAGGATGGAATAAGCGAATGCTACAAACAGAGTAGTAAAGACGGCAAGAGATGGTTCCCCAATAGGAAGACGATCAGTAAGAAGACCACAAAAACGATGGAACGACAACTTACTGGAGGTACATTGAAAAACAGACATAAGCCAGTAACATAGTCATTGCTCTAGGTCGCCATTTTAAGTGGAATATTGGGGATGGTAGATAGAGTTATTCTAAAGCACAAACCCAATGATTAACCAATATATTATTACAGCAACTATGTCGCATCTAATTAGGATTTAAAAATAAAACTCGTATAACTAAAAATGATTATTTTTCAGCCTGGAGATTATCTTAAATAAAATCAGTCACACAAAATTCCATCGAAAACAATTGAAATTTTAAACGTTTACAATTGTTGTCCCCTTATTTGTGTCTATCTAGCGGACACCATGCGCACTAAATTTTAAAAAAATCAACTTCACTTATTGTCCTCCAGTTCTACATAATCTATTTTATATATCTACTTTTTTTGATTAGTTATATTATACTATAGTGTATTATTAGTACATCTATCTAAGACGCATATAACCTTAACCTAATCATCTGCATAAATGATTATAATGGAAGCCCAAAAAAACAAAGATTTTAATTGAAATTTTTCATTTTTACGATAAAATAATAAAAATTACAAATTGCTGAATGACTTTTTTTGGAAATGGTTACAATTACTCATTGTTATCATAAAATAACATATTTGGAGGCATTTTTAGTATCATCATATTCCTACAGATTAGAAATGGGTTAGTTATCAAAAAGTGTGTATTGTTGGTTGCCTATCTTTCGGATAAATTTTACAGCGCCATGATAGTAAACGTCCACGAATTGTCATCTATGGATTAAAAAATAATTTAATTTCAACATCCAATCTTCTGCAGTATTTATGATATCGTTGCTTTTATATCTTCAATTTGTTAACTCTTGTTCTAATAATCTATTGTCCAGCATAATAATATTAAGGTGTCACAAAAAAAAAGTTCATGAGGTGAAATTGGTGCGTTCATGGCCTGCGAATTTTTTTATTTGTTTGAATTCTTCGATTTAATTTTTTCAATTTCCTAGGAATATATTGACCGGTATAATAATATCAAGCATTTTTGTAAGTTGTATGGTGGAGTGAATATTCATTGCCTTTAAAGAATGATTCTTTAGTAAAACGCGTTTCAGCTATGAGTCACTCATGACCATTTTTTTATGTAGGGGTCACATATGGCGGAATATACCAGACATTTAGAAAAAAGTAGGCAGAACTCTTGAACAAACTAAATGTATAAAGTTAAGTAGTGACAGTAAGTTAGTACACGTCGCAGCTACAAACTATAAACTTTATTGCAATAAGTATGTTTTAAACCGCACATTAGAGTTTTTGGGAACTCTCCAGCAATTTTTAAGTTTCGGTCAACGGTACTATGGGATGGTAACTGGCGGGTATGACTGCCAATCATACTGTCGGCTTGACCTTGCTGTGTTTAGCTTGTTCTTGGCTTACAATTTGAGATAATTGAATCGGAAGCGAATTAAGTATGTTATATGGGTGAAGTTTTTGAAGCAATTGGCATTAATAAAAACTATAAATAAAAGTAAATACAATTATAAAAAATAGAGAAACGAGTGGATAAGAGAGAAAACAAAAGTAAGGAATGTTAGACAAGAAGTTGCAAAATTAAAATGGAGATTCGCCGGACACAATATAAGACAAAAAGAAGACCGATGGAACAAAATTCTTATAAGTTAGAGACCGTGGGAATATAAACAAAGCAAGGAAGGCCCCAAATGAGATGCATAATATCAAGAAGCACGTGGGTTCTAGGTGGATGACTGTAGCGTCAGACAGAGAAGAATGAAAAGGATTGGGGAGGCAAAGATGGACCGAAGAAGGCTAATTAGATAGATAGATAAAAATTATAAGAAATTATAAAAAATTAATTCTTATTGTGTCTGTACATAATTCTTCTTAGAGCGACAGATGGCTTCTAATTGCACAATATAAAGAACAACCCTGTGATACCATTAGATGTTGTGGCTGTGCGCAACAAATGCTCTTTCTACATTAGCAACTTCTCTAACCCGCTATAGTAGTGTCGAATGAAGGTTTTTTTGAATAATTCATATTTTTTTTGTAGAAATTATACTAGTCCGTCCATCTTTATACATTTGTATTAACTATTTCGATCTTTTTGATAAAGTTACAAGCTATAAATAATTTCCATTTATTTATGAATGTTTTTCAGAATTACCAACCCTAAAATTGCCTTTATTTCCAGGGTATATAAGTATTTTAATGTTATTATATACAAAAAGGTTTCTTTTACAATAATCTTTGCGTGCCACTGGTAAGATTTATGTTTCACTATTATACGATGTTGCCTTATCTTTTTGAATGTAGTATAGTGTCGGAAAATTTAAAAAGTTCCCATATAAAGACAACTAGCAGTAAGCCTAAGTAGTAGACTCGTTTTGGTGATACTATTGTCATAGGTTACAAGATAATTCAAAGATCAATAGGAAGAAAGGAGTCCAGGCTAAAAAATTGTGGGAAACAAGGGTTGTGTGACACATTACCAACTTCATAGCTTACCTTTGTCCGAAAAGTCTGTCGCTAGAATTACGGCTCTGCAGCACGTGTAACTGTATACAATCTTCTTAGAGCGACAGGCGGCTTCTAGGTGCACAATATTGATTAACAACAGGTCTGTGATGCCCTTAGATGTTCGGACGGTACGCAACAAATGCTCTTTCTACACTACATCCCTTATAACCTGGTAAAGCTTCCTAGAGCTTGGGAGGAATAATTGTACTATTAACGAACAACTATTAGTAAGCCCAAAATATACATTGGCGGCCCAATAAGTACTTAGCCTACAAAGGAAAATTTTGGTGAAGTGGTGATTCATTTTAGCCCATTTTCTGCTTTGACTCACATTTTAGCCAGACGAGCGACTTTTTTATATCTCCAAAAAAAAAGAAGTCGTATGGGTCAAATCTGGAGAATACGCTGGAGGGGGCAGTAGTTCCTAGCCCAATTTGCAATGGTAACGGTGTAGGAGTGAGCCGGTGCGTTGTCATGGTTTTTTCTTCGCCAAATAGAGCCATTTTTTCTACAATTCGACCCATTAATTCGGCAAAGTCACAGTTTTGTCCTTTTCCAGATAATCGATTTAGATCACACCTTGTGACTATCAGAAAACGGTGGCCATCACCTTTCTGCTAGATAAGTCTGTCCCCGCCTTCTTTGGAGAACGTGCGCCGGATGAAGTCCACTGCTTTGATTGTTCCTTGGTCTCTGGTGTGTACCAGTCGATCCATGTTTCGTCGACGGCCATGAAAAGACGTGAAAACTCCTGCGGATTGCACTGAAACAGCATTAAATACTGCTCTGAAATGATCTCACGGTTGCACTTGTTGTCCTCATTGAGCAAACACGGCACCTCTCGCACCACAGCACTCTCATGACCAAAATTTCATGCAGGATATGACCCACGCGGTGTTTTGAGATGCGTACTGTCTTAGCGCATCTTCAATCGGCAGTCTGCCAACTCTGTGGTAGCAGTTTTCGAGTTAAAAAAGCGTGACTGATCAAAAATCAACGTGCGCCCACGTTGAAACTCGTTAAATCAATTTAGTTAAGATAGTAGATTTCTCTTGAGATAGTGGCGCCATCGAACGATGAGGCTAAGTACTTATTGTAAACTTTCTTTGGTTATACTATCGTCGTAAGTTACAAGATAATTTGAAAATCAATAGAAAGAAGAAATTGACAATGGTTTAAGAGCATCGTTAATCACATATTTAGATCAACGGTGTGAAAAATATGCACAGCATTAATGATCAAAGACCGCATTTAAAGAATAGATCAAACTTGAAACTATTGAAACTATTTATTCATCTAAATTACAGGACCATATTAATCAATTTACAATCTAATTATAGTAACTTAAATTAAAATCCTTTAGCCGCCCACCAGAGGCATCGTGACAGTCAGAATCTGGAAAATAAAATGCTGAGACATTATCAACTTCATAAAAATTCACAGCTTACCTTTGTTGACTTATTGAAGTCTGCGGAACAGGTCTTTTGCTTCACAATATATGGTATAAATACGTCTAAAAGATATCCTCGAGTTTTGGATTCCAAAAGAATGCGATCTTCACCAACATCAAGCGTGAGCTCTTTTATCGATATCTAAAAAGGGGAGAGGGTATTAGTTTTCCGTCATTTATTTTGTTTTGTACTATACATATGAACTAGATTACTAAGAAGTAAACTTAGGACACTGATACACTATACGCTTGAACGCCAGTGCTCAGTAGTGGTAGAATATCGGCGGGATCTTTCATATTGATGAGAAACACAAGAAAGAATAGATACAAAACAACAAAAAAGAAACATGGAAAGTACTCTCCAAAAATAGCGCCATTTGGTGGCTGGCTCCATAGCCGCAGAAGAGATAACCCAAAAAGGTATAGCCGGGAAAACTATAATAATTATACTAACCTTGAATAAACCACGTGTCACATCAGGGAGTAATGTAGTGTCACGAGTCACTAACTCAAGCTTCGGATGGTAATACCATCATCCTGAGGTAGGTTAAAGGACAGAATAGGAATAAAGGCAACCGCATTGCTGATCAATTGGCTAGGAAGGATGTAGACTTGTCAGGGTAACATTAAGTAACATTGAAAAATCATCATCAAAGAACTAATTGGGAATGACCAGGAAAAACCTACGCTTGACAGTTGGTTTTTTAACTGCTCATTGTCAACTAAGCGAACACCCCCACACACTGGAGCTAGTAGACACATATCTATGCAGGAAGTGTGAACGAGAAGGGAGATGTGCCCTGGTGACTTATTCACCTTCCTAGAAATGGCAGGACCCTACTCTACAGATACAGATCAAATTTAAGAAAATAAAAAATTAGAGAAAATATAACAATTAGCTAAATGACATATTAGAACGGCTCGAAAGCCATATGAATCACAGAGAAACAAGAAAGATCTATCATCAAATAAATATTATTAGAAAAGAATTCAAACCAAGAATCAACTACTGTAATGATAAGGAAAGTAACTTACTTACCAACAAAGAGGATGTCCTTTTACGATGGGTAGAGCACTTTCAAGAGTTGGTGGAAGGGGAACCTACTACCAATATAGAGCTGGAACCCCCCTCGGTAGATGAAGTGAAAATATCTAAGAAAAACTAAGGAACCACAAATCCCCAGGTAGCGATGGCATCCCAGCAGAGTTATTTAAGCACGGTGGAGAGCAGCTCACCAAGGTGATGCGAGAAATTGTTTGTAACATTTAGTCCGAGGAGCAAATGCCTAAAGAATGGAGCTTCGGCTTAATTTACCCGTTACACAAAAAGGGAAACCAACTGGATTGCAATAATTACCGCGGAATAACTCTCCTATAATACAGCATACAAGATATTGCCAAACATTTTGCACGAGAGATTAAAGCCTTATACCTAAATGTTTCTAGGAGAATATCAGGCAGGATTCAGGCGTGGACGTTCAACCACTAACCAGATCTTTACACTAGCACAAATCCTCGAAAAAGCGCAAGAGTTTAACATAGATATGCATCATATTTTGTTGATTTTAAAGCGGCATATGACAGTGTCTTAAGACCAAGTCTATACAACGCTATGAATGAGTTAGGAATTTGAAAAAAACTCATATGTTTGATAAAAGTGACAATGGCGAAGACGCTATCAGCAGTAAAAATTCAAAACGACTCGTCAACCCCATTTGAAATAGATAGGGGATTAAGGCAGGGAGATGCACTGGCGTGTCAGCTTTTTAATGTCGCCTTAGAAAAAGTTGTACAAGACTCTAATTTAGATAGCAGGGGAACAATATTTAATAGATCAGTCCAAATTCTAGCATATGCAGACGACATGGACATTATAACATGAACCAGGGTGAGAACTGCCAAAATCCTAACCGAGCTAGCAGCAGCAGCACAACGAATGGGGTTACATATAAATCAAAATAAAACCAAATTCATGGCGACTAACACAAACACAAGAGCTAGAAATGTTGACGCAAATTTAATCATCTTCTTCTTCATGTGCCTTGTCCGTTCCGAACGTTTTCAATCAACATGGCTATTCTGATTTGTTTAAGGCAGATCTGAATAGTTCAGCAGATGACAATCCGAACCATTGCCGCAAGTTTTGGAGCCACGAGTGTCTTCTCCTCCCTGGACCTCTTCTGCTGTCTATTGTCCCTTGAACGATCAGCTGTAGTACTCTATATTTATTATGCCTCATAACGTGACCCAAGTATTCCAACTTTCTTTTCTTTATACTTATTCCTACCTCTCCATGTTTGGTTGATAATTACAGGCCAATCACCGTAACAAGTGTACTCCCTAAGATTATCGAAAAGTGTATTTATAGTAAAATGTTAAATTTTCTGAATAAATACGATATATTAAATAAATGCTAGCATGGGTTTCTTCCTAATAAATCTACAGAGAGTGCTTCTATTTCATTATTTAATTATATCCACGCTGCTTTGGATCAAAAAACGTATGTGGGTGCACTCTTTTTTGACTTAACTAAGACTTTTGACTCTATTGACATTGCAATTATACTGCATAAATTAGAAGCCCTTGGTTTTCGGGATTATTTCTTGAACTGGTTAAGGTCATACTTACAACATCGTAAATTCCTAGTAAAAGTCGATAATAAGAAGTCATCTGTTTTTAATCTTGATCGAGGTGTACCGCAAGGCTCCGTATTGGGACCCCTAATATTTCTTTTATATGTCAATGATTTGATACATTTTTTAACTGCAGTTACTATGCAACTATTTGTATGCAGTTCTACTCGCGCTTTTAAGCCATCCCATGGTTATAAAATCACAGTTAGTTCTGAGGAAATACCTTTTAGTGATAAAACATTATTTCTTGGTAGCATTCTAGAAAGTAATATGACACAGGATGAAAATGTCACTAAAGTCTGCAAAACAATGAATAAGGGTTACTATGCGATCCTTCAGTTGAAAACTTTATTTAACACCAATCAATTGATAAGTGTGCATTATGCATCGGTTTATTCATATATGGCCTATAATGTTATCTTGTGGGGAAACTCTAGAAACTCTTCTAGAGTTTTTATAACTCAAAAGAGAATTCTTAGATTGATATTCAATATTAATAATAGACAATCATGTCGTAAATATTTTATTGAACACAGGCTGTTGACTTTTCATGCTTTATATATTTATAAGTGTATTATTCACGTCAAAACTAAATTTCAAAATTTTACCCTCAACTCTGACTTTCATAATTACCCGACAAGACACGGGAGGTTGATAAGCGTGTGTAAACACTCCACAACTCTCTTTGAAACTAGTCCTGATTTTTCAGGATCTAAATTTTATAACTGTTTGCCACTTAATATAACAAATGAAAACGATATTCAAAAATTCAAAACTAAATTAAAAGCATGCTTGATCCAATTATGCGTTTTACAACCTAAATGAATATTTTGACTTAATAAAAGACTACAGAGAATAAGGACCGACGGGTTCAGAGACGCTCTATATTGCATTATCTTTGTTTTTTTTTATTTTTATATATTAATCTATATTTTATTGATTTTGTTTTATGTAATTGTCCTATATAACTTGTTGATCATGCTTTATGTACTATATGACTTGTCCTATATCACAATGTGATCTGATGGGATTAATAAATTATATTAATAAATATATATTTATTAAATATTCTTCGATTAATAAATAATATTCTTCGTTGGTCACGTGCTCAGTCTAGGATATACATAATATACGTGGGTAAGCCCACATTTCGAAGGCCTCTACTTTTTTCATCAATGTTGCGGTCATTGTCCACGCCTCCATTCCATATAACAAAATTTAATCATTAATGACCAAAACTTCGAAACAGTCAAAGAGTTCATATATCTAGGGACATCGGTTAACTCCAATAATAACACATCTGAGGAAATAAAAAGGCGAATAAAAATTGCAAACAGGTGTTATCAAAGTAATTATCTAACAAACGTCTGTCTCAAAAAGATATTCGGAGCGATCTGTGAGAACGGAATATGGAGGCGTAGATATAACTTTGAACTGCAGAATATCTACAAGCATACGTTTGATGGTAAAGATATTACCACTATAATTAAGCGACACCGCCTGCAGTGGTCAGGACATGCAGCCCCTAAATCAAACATGATAAAAAAGATTCTAACAGCGCAACCCTTGGGAATGAGACGACGGGGTAGACCAAAGCTGAGGTGGATGGATGGGGTAACACAAGATGCGAAGAAGATCGGAGTCGGCAACTGAAAAATGCAAGCAAGTGACAGGACAGAATGGCGTAAAAAGTTTGAGAAGGTCGAGGCCCTCTAAGGGCTGTAGTACCAAGATGATGATGATGATGAATAATTTCAACTCTTGATTTCCTGCTTATAGGGCTGATGAGTTATAAATTGTTTTTTTAGGCTTATTTGATTGATTTTTAATTAGGTTTTGGGTGGTCATGACCCCCGTGACCCCCATCTCCTGGATCTGCCACTGGACTAGTAAAAATCTCGATCAAAAAGAGACGAAAAATTTACCACAATTTTTTTTGTTAAGAACTGAAAAGATAGAAGGACAAAAACGATCAGTTACTGCTACTATACTTACCACATCGGGTAATTTGAACTCCCCGTACAAACAATTCTGGCCATCTTTCTTCTTGTACATTCTATAAACGGGCTCTCTAACTACATTTTCCGTGGAAGATAATGTTTCTATCAGATTTTTCTTGGGCAAGTTTTGATCTCCAACGTTAGGAAATATGGGAGTTTCGTTTTCGTTTGCCTCTGCCATTTTCTGCTGTATTTCCCGGTCTTGTATCCTATGCATTTGAAGAGTCCCAAAACATTTTTTGTTTTTTAAAATAATTTTCTCTTCTACGCATTGTATATTGTATTTGTCTTGAATACCGTGAAATACAATGGCAAGAAAGAAGTTTTTAAAGGTTGTTATTTCCACGACCTTTTTGTAAAACGAGGGATTAATAGCGACATCGCAAACTTTGGCATTTTCTCCCTTTTTATCGCTTTCCGTTCGTATCTCGCCAATGCTCATAGGCACGCGGTAATCCCCGGGTTCATCGGATTCTAAAATTTCCTGCAGTTCCGTCGCTGTTATGTCTTTCGGTGGTGGAATGGAATCTGTTTGGCAGATGTTGATGAAAATTTTGGATTTTTCATCGACTTCCCTGGTTTTGATACAAAATCCTGAAACAAACAAGGTTTTATTATACTGATTTAATCCAAATTTATTTTAAGTGATAATCATAGATAAGCGCTGTTTACAAATTGGTGCCAATTCAATATGTTAAGTACTACTTGACAAAATTCAATTTGTCCTTGAGATTAGCAAACAGAACTGTACTAAATACGACAGATATGTTATATAGGGTGATTGGTTAATGACAATGTTTTATTCATTCATATTCATTATATCTATAGTTGAGAATCAAATTTGTATGTAGTAGATTCTCAGAAATGTGAATGCGATAAAGCGACATCGTTGCCAGTTTTTGATGATATAAACTTGCGTGTATAGAAATCGGCCCACTGTAAACTTTTGACTTTAACTATATTTTTTTCAAGAAATATTCATCAGATCACAAAAACAAATATACTGTTTGAAAGACAATTTAATACTGCTTTAATGTGAGTATAAATTTATGAAAACTTATTTCGGCTTCCTATGTTTAACATAGTGAAATGAATTCATTAAGCAAATTAAGCTTTTTTATTATTAACATAAATAGGGTTATTGACAATTTAAAACTTAACACTTAATTTTTTAATAATGGGTATGACCTCCTCTTGCCCTAATAACATCTCTCATACGATTAGGCATAGATCTAATCAAGTTTGCTATTGTTGCTTGTGGATGTTAAGCCACTCTTCTTCTGCTGCAAGAATAAGCTCTGGGATCGAGTCTGGGGTATGAAGTCTAGCTCGAATTCTTCGTTTTAGCTCATCCCATAAATGTTCGATCGGATTTAGGTCAGGACTGTTTGCTGGCCAGTCTATAACCTGAAAACCGACTTCTGCAATGTAATCTTGCACGATTCTTGCGGTGTGTGCCCTTGCATTGTCATGCATAAAGATAAATTCGTCTCCAATGTAGTCGACGTAAGGTACCACATGAATTGCTAAAATCTCCTCGATATATCTGGCAGCCGTTAAACCTCTTCTTCCGTGAACACGGTCGTCCCTACGAATGAACTCAAGATCGGTTCGTGCTCCTATAGAAATTGCACCCCAGATCATGCAGGAACCACCCCCATAAGCACTCCGCTCTTCAAAGCAGCATTCTGCAAATCTCTCTCCTGGTCTCCGGTACACTTTCCTTCTTTGGTCGCTACCATAGAGGCATATTTTGGTCTCATCTGAGAACAGAACAGATCCCCATTGTTCCAACGTCCAATGCCGATGATCCTGTGCAAAACGCAGGCGTGCTTGCCGATGAGCTGGAGTAAGTTTTGGACCAATGGCAGCTGTTTTAGGGGTCAGGTTATTTTCCCACAGTCTTCGTCTCACTGTCCACTGACTAACAGCCACTCTTCGCACCTCAAGGAGCTGTCGTTGCACGTGAACGGCATTAAGGTGACGATTTCTTAATGTTTTTGACACAATAAAGCGGTCATCACGAGCGGTTGTAAATCGCCGTCTGCCTGTTCCAAGTCGACTATGAAAGGATCCAGTCTCCTCATAACGTTGGCACACTCTTCGAACCGCTGCGCGTGTCATATCCAATTGTCTAGCAACAGCTCGCTGACTAAGTCCATTTTCGATTAGAGCAATAACTTGGGCGGCTTTTTGTGGTGTAGTATGCATTAAACTAACACACTTGAACACTGCTGAGATTATGAAAAACGAATAATATGCAAATTTCACTTGCAAAGGCAATACTTTTACAATTAGACAAATTTGTTATGTTGTGTGACAATCACCACATAAACACGTTTCATTTGTTTACCGGTTACTACGCATGTAAACGATAAGCCTTCTTGATAAATTTATACTCACATTAAAGCATATTAAATTGTCTTTCAAACAGTATATTTGTTTTTGTGATCTGATGAATATTTCTTGAAAAAAATATAGTTAAAGTCAAAAGTTTACAGTGGGCCGATTTCTATGCACGCAAGTGTATATTCTAGCAATTTTTATTTTAATCATTCACATGCATCAAAATTCTTCTTCTTTTTGATGTGCCTATCCGTTACGAATGTTGGCGATCATCATGGCAATTTGTGAAAGTACATTAAATAGTTTGACAAAGTGGCAACACAGCGGGAGTGGCAATACGTGACTCAGAGGCCATTGTTTGTCAGTGCTGTCCAGCCTAGCTTGCAACTCGTGTGCATTATATTCTGTATTCTAGTGTTTAGAGTTATAATAAATAGTTTTCCTATGCTCTCTAGTGATATTCTGATAGTCGTATACCACCTTTTGTGAATTTAGTTACACCAGTGGTACCAGAACATTATGGGAAAAGCCATGGACGTATAAACACAGATGGACTCAGTTATTTACATAAAATTGTGAAGTCAAAATTATTTGAATAGGTCACATTCTGAGCACCTTCAACTGTTGTCACGTTTTGTTTTAAAATTTCTTATTCGCGAGTCGCTGAAAATATTACTCCGTATTTTATACTCTACAGGTGCTATCAAACCAAAATAATAATTTATTGGTTATATTAATATATTTAATTGTAATCAAAATATCAAATGTGCACATAGTGTGCATTATCATTTAATAATAGCGTATAATAGATATCAATCAATTATTTTATATGTAGAAGCACTGAAAACTATTTATAAATGGCAACGGTTGTTTACATTTCTCTGTCTTATGGATCTACGTCAAACTTCAAATGCTGTTCCATGTTTGTTTACTTTTTACAGTAAATGAGGAAAAAGTTATTTTTCGATATTTTGGCTGTATTTTGAGTGATATTTGTGAAAAGTGAAATAAAATAAACGAAATATTTACATTATATAAGATGAGGAAATGAGGAAGCGTGTTTGTTTACATTTTAATAGGCGTACCATTGGGTTTATTCATGTTCATTAATGTATTCAATAAGATATGAGTTCATGAAATTAGTAGACATTTATAAATTGTAAGTAGACATCATCTGATTAAAAAAATCTGTTTAGTACCTTTTTAATTTAATATTTCTCATGGATACAAATAAATTAGTGAAATGAATAAAACTCATTTATTTTTCTATGTAGGTTTCCAAATAATATTGAGGATCGAACTATTTGGGTAGCAAATTAAGGATAAAACATAAAGATTTTTTATTGTAGCATTATTTTGATACTATTAAAAAATTAACTTGAATTCAACTATATTTAATTGTATTAATTTTAAAGCAAATACAATTGTATTTTAATATTTCTATAAAGACGTGATTTGTTAATAGTTAAACTCTCGTTTTTTTTTTTAATTCTTTGAACGTGTTTTTATACATTACTACTACTTCCAATTTTTAAAATCTGAATAATTACCCGCGAGTAAAAATTCAAGGACGCTTATGCTCATTGCGGAAGCATCACAGTCTATGGAAGCTTCAAAACATTGTGTGTTAAAGGTATCTTATTGCTGTATCCATCTATGTTTATACGTCAATGGGAAAAGCCAAAAACTTCTTACCAAGGAAAATAGCAGAAATAAAAACTTTATTACTGAACACTAATCACTCCAACAGTTTTCTATTTCAAATTTCTAAAGTTTCAAGGGCAATTGTGAACCATTTAAAGAAAAAACTTGGCGAAAATTTGGGACCAGAAACGCAAAAAAATGGGGTCAAAAAAAATTACAACACCACGAGATGACAAAAAAATTTGAGATATTGTCTTGGTGTTTGTAGGTTATTTGGTTCACATTATTAGTTATAAGTATATTAAGTTTGTGTTTAAAAGGAAAACGACTGCAAGATAATTTTGATTTTTTGAATATATCTGCCCCGGACCCATGCCCGGAGAAAACAATTCATCCACCAGCGGCAAGGGGCCGCCGAATGGTAATTTTAATAAAGATAGTTGAGTCAACGTTCTTGTTGAGGATATCATTGTACCTGAAGATATTAATATGAGTTCATGTATAAACAATAAAAATAATAATCAATTAAATGAATTATCTAGTACAGATACACTCGACAAAGATACACAAGACGGAATCCGACAAAAACTCGTTTATTAAATCAATTAACAAATAGATTTAAACCTAACGATTTGGGACCGTTTCATGTTTTTGTTGAACATTTAGAATTAAATATTGGGAGATTACATCCAATGAAATTGGGTGAAAAGTTAATAAATCTAAGAGTATGATAAAAATATTATTGAAATTAGTACGGTTGGTCGCAATCGTATAAAAATCGAACTAAATTCGGGCAGTATTGCCAATAAGTTAGTTAAAGATCCATTCTTTGAAAAAAATAATTTACTGGCATATATTCCTAGTCATCTTATAGAAAAACGCGGGTGAGTCCGATCTGTAGATACTTCCTACAGCGAGGAGGCCCTCCTACAAATGATTAATTCTAGAGTACCTATCAAAAAAGTAAAACGCATGACTAGAGTTATCCAAAAAGACAACAATATGGAACGTGTTCCTCGCCAAATGATCATTGTTACGTTTGAAGGAAAACTTATTCCTCAATTTATTTATATTAACAAAGTTATAGTGCTCTGTAGAAACTTATATTAATCCAGTTATGCAATGTTTTCGTTGTCTCCGATATGGCCATTCCGGCTCATAGTGTAGGCGAAAGAAAAGGTGTAGAAATTGTGAGTCAGAAAATGAATCTGTTGCGAAGCATGCAAAATTTCTTGTGTTTATTGCAAAAATAATAGTCACAATTCTACTTATAAGGAGTGTCCTGAATTTAAAAAGCACACTAGAGTCAAAGAAGCTATGTCTAATTTGAATATATCTTTCAAAGAAGCTGAAAAAATTATTAACAATCCGGCCTATTCTAGCCTCATACAAAAAATTTTCTCCATTAATTGTTTCGGATATAGAATTTCGTGCTTTAAAAACTTCTACAGCACAACATCCTGTCCCTAATACTTCTTCTAAATCAAACTTTCGGTCAACACATGATCAACCATCTTCTCCTAAACCATTGCCAAAAAAAACTAGTGATTCTTCTCCCAATTTCCCACCCATTAGACGAGAATATAATACTAACTTTTGTGCAGGACCGGTCTTCCAGTTTGGAAAATAGTCGCAAAATGATTTTTCAACACTTAAACATCAATTAATTACCATGTTAACAAGTTTTTTTCACCAATTTTCACAGAATCCATTATCAAATAGTAGTTTTTTTGAAGAAATAGAATTTTGAAGAACAGAAAAAATAAATAGAATGAAAAATAGAAGAAATTTGAAGGAAGTGTAGGAGATTGTTTTTATGTATTCAACCTATATTGTTTGGCTAAATAGGTCTTGCACTTAAGGCAAAAAAAAATAGTAGATCAACATTGCCATAAAATAGAGAGAGATACCTTGCTCATTGATTTCGTAGTTTAACATTCAGTAGCGTATCGTTCGATAGTAGTATAATGGATCACCCTATATATCAGCAGCATCGTAGTGTACACTCTAAAAATAATCTAGTTAATTAAGTACTTTCGAAATCAAACTCTGGGAGTTTGATTAATTTTTGATTATTTTGATAATCATATTAATCATACAATGTACGTTTTGATCTATATCTTTGTAAAAATTAGTTAAAATTTAAAAATGGAATACATGAAGCATATGTTATTAGATAAAACGTGTATAATTACACAAACTGATAACACTATCATTACATAAAAGAGATCTTGAAAATTGAAGCTGTTCTAAGATCATAAAATCTTTAAAAAGTTACTGTTCTTATAACTTGCGTATTTCGTCTTTATGTAACAGAATCTATCTGGTATTGCATGAAAATCTTTTAGTTCTGCTTTCCCCGCCGCTCGGGGTGCCTTTGCCTTTTCATTATCCATTGTCGCGCCATTTCTACAGTTTACTTTTCTTGGTTGCTTGGAAAGTTGGTTAGTTTTTTTTACACTCTACTGCCCCATCTGCAGACTTCCTTCTGAGTCGTCAGTTACTTCTAAACAAGAAATAAAAATATTAATATGTACTTATTGGCGAGACTGTCGACGCCGAAATCCTATTTCAATTGTTGATAAAATAAAGTACAGATCTTAAAGATAATAATCGTGATTATTTTGTGTTTATTTCAGTTTCGTAACCATTTTATATTATGCAATAACTGGCAATATATTACAACTCCATTAAATTCATTCTGAGTACCTTATCGCATTATGAATGTACTCATTTACTTTCAGCCGATATTTCTATAATTTTCCTCTTTCTCTTTTCCGGATATTGTCTGTTGAGGGTCATTAGGGGTGCGGATCTTGGTCGTCTTACTATCCTTAAATCTTTTAACCTATTCAAAGACCTAAGCGTAAATAGAAACCATACCAGGTTTTCTAATAATACATCATATTGAAAGTTGTCCATTAAAATAAAGTAAATATACAGGAAACATTATAAAATATTTGGACGCAAGACTGAATAATACAATTTTAAACAATATGTTTTAAGAGAAATACCCCGAGTCAAAATGCAGCTATGGGTTTTTCAAGGACAACGTTTAGTCGCCCCCACATTGATTCATGCTGCACTTCTGAAGCACTAAATTTAAAATCGAGAAGACCTCATCTTAGCGATGCAGCAAAAAGAAATGTTGCTGCTGCTGAATTGATTATTTACAAGCGTAGATAAAAAAAATTACAATAAATTAAAAAGAGAAAATAACCAAGAAACAAAAGCAAAAAAGCCTTATGTGCTAGCAATAGCTTTCGACTATAAGCAAAATATTCCGCTGCCCATGATTCTAGTATAGGAAACCTTTTATTTGAGGCAACTAACAGTGAATGTGTTTTGCATTCAAGATGTAAAGAGCAATAAGTCTAATATTTATTTATACCACGAAAGGATCGCCAGAAAAAGTCCTGATGTTTGTTTCTTTATACAGGGTGAGTCATAACTATTGGGACAAAGACTAAGAACAGGTTATTTGGACCAAAATATGGCTATTGGGCCAAATATGCCTAGATAAAATGTTGCTGAGAAAAAAGATACAGGGTGTTAAAGTTAATTTTTGTTTTTGATTTTTTGCTAATAGTTTCCCTGTATATTTATAAATTGCTATCAAAATTGGCACAGAGGCATAATCTTAGACAAGAAATAGTATTTTATTTACAATTCCACTATCAAATACCAAACTAATAAACAAAGTTACAACTAACGAAAGGTTTCCGTTTTGACGATAAATCAAAACTAAACACACTTTAACTGAAAAGAACTCACAAAAACCCAAACTAAATGTTCTACATGGTCTTCTCTGATTTCTATGCCTTTTCTAATTATTTTTATAAAGAATTTTCGGATGTTAAAAAAATATTTTTCTGTCCCCTTATAAGATTAGCATTTTGAATGTATCTCCAAAGTTCGTCTCGTGTATTAATTTCATTAGCATAAACTAAGGACTTCATATGTCCCCAAAAATTAAAATCTAGCGGGTTGTACTCAGGACTTCTTGGTGGCCATTGAAAATCACTGCCTCTGCCAATCCATCGTTGAGGAAATACGTCAATAAGATGATTTCTAACAGCTAATGAAAAATGAGGTGGCGCTCCATCCTGCATAAACCACATTTTTCTTCTTACATCCAGTGACAGATCATCTAAAATATCACTAAGAGTATTTTCCAAAAAGAATAAATAAGAATCTCCATTTAAATTCGGAGGAAGAACATAAGGCCCTAGTAGTTGGTCGCCTATAATGCCACACCAAACATTCAATTTAAACTCATGCTGAAAATGTCTAGCTTTAATGGCATACGGGTTTTCTTCTTCCCAATAATGACTATTTCGCCAATTAAAAACCCCTCGTCTGGTAAAAGTTGCTTCGTCGGTGAACATAATATTCTTAATAAGATGTCTGTCATTGCATGTTTATTCATAATACGTTGGCAAAACTGTAACCGTCATGGAAGATCTGTTGGAAATAAATTTAGAACAGGAGTGAAGTGATAAGGATGGAGGTTCTCTTTTTTTAGAATTATAACAATAGACGACTGACTTACTCCTGTTGCTGCTGATAGATATCGTGAACTTATTTCAGGATTTTCATCTACTCGAACTAAAAGTTCATCTTCTTGATTAGGTGTGATTTGTTTAGGTCGACCACCCCGATTTTTAGTGTGAAATGACCCAGTTTCACCTAAACTACGATATAATCTTGCAAAAGTTTTGTGATTTGGTTGCCTTCTGTTTGCATATAACATTCCATACCTTCTGGCTGCCGAGCGACCGCAAAAATTTTCTTGTGCCTATACACAAATCATATCTTGCATTTCTTCATTAGTAAAATGATTGTGACGAGGCATTTCAATCAAAAAAAGTAATGATTACTTTTAAAAAATGCAACATTACACTACACTGTCACATCAAAAATAATTTATTCTGAACAAATGACATTTACCAACAACAATTATCTGACAGTCCAAAGCATACTTTTCATAAATGAAATATTTGAAATCCTTTTTTAAGACTCTAAGCAGTTCGACTGCGTTTTTATTGAAAACGGTTGAAATTATTATGTTTAAACAAGAGTACCAATTTTACGTAAAAATGATGTTTACGTCATATTTTCTAATAAAAATTACAAAAAAGTTTCATCAGAAAAAGTTTAGACTCAATTTGATCGTTAGGAAGGATCCACGTGGCGCCCTCTATGACAAAACGTAAAATTGTAATTAAAATACTATTTCTTGTCTAAGATTATGCCTCTGTGCCAATTTTGATAGCAATTTATAAATATACAGGGAAACTATTAGCAAAAAACGAAAAACAAAAATTAACTTTAACACCCTGTATCTTTTTTCTCAGCAACATTTTATTAAATTGAAAAAGACTGTAAGACTTGTACACACTTCTAAATAGGTCTAACTGGTAAGCAGGTTTTGTATGTTTTCAATAAAATTGATAGTGTGTAAAATAGTTTATTAATTAAGCTGAGTATACTTTCGACATAATAAATGTCATCATCAGAGCTATCCTAAAATAACGTTAAGTAAATTTTTTATATAAAATAAAATGACAGAAAAAACTTACGTCAATTAGGCAATAAATACTTCATAGAAGGAAAATTGTGGACAAACGACATATTTTTCTGTCATTTTATTTTATATAAAAAATTTACTTAACTTAACGTTATTTTAGGATAGCTCTGATGATGACATTTATTATGTCGAAAGTATACTCAGCTTAATTAATAAATTATTTTACACACTATCAATTTTATTGAAAACATACAAAACCTGCTTACCAGTTAGACATTTTATTAAGGCATATTTGGCCCAATAGCCATATTTTGGTCCAAATAACCTGTCCTTAGTCTATGTTCCAATAGTTATGACTCACCCTGTATATAATTACTTAAACTCTGTTCCTCCTTAGTTTATTCGGATAACTGTGGAGGTCAAAATAAGAACCATACATTAAACAGTGTTTTTAGCCCTTACGGACCTAAGTGATTTGTTTAATCAAATTGAGCAGTATAACCCCATTAGAGGACAGTACTACCTACCTTGTGACAGGGCTTTTTCAGTCATCAAGAGAAAACTAAAAAGACATGACAGGGTGTACACTTTACACGAGATAACCGAAATTAGTATTACTTCGAGTAGTATGATAGATAAGTTTACAGTCGAGCACAGAAGATATACTAGATATTTAAAAACACTTTTTTAGTTCAGTTATAAGCAGAGGAGAGTAAATTTAAACAAAAAAAATAATTTTCCCCATAAATTTTAATCTAACAGAATTATTGATTTTCCATAAGGGGTAGTTAACGGGTGAAAAATTACTAAGGTGGTAATAAATTCATAAAAACCTAGCAGAGCACTGTGGTATATTATGTATAAATATACTTTTTTTAATTCTATTAGTTCTAACCGTCTGTATGTACAGCGTTAACAGGCCTTTTAGGCCCATTGCTGGATGGATAATTTCCATCGTTTTCTATTATTAGCTAACAGCTTCCAATCTCTGATTCCCATCTCTCTGACATCTTCCATCACTACATCTCTACATTTCTTTCTTGGTCTTCCTCTCTTTTTTTGCCCTCAGGTACTCTCCAAGCAATATTCTTGACTAATCTATCACCTTGTATTCTTTCTAGATGACCGAGCCATTCTAGTCTATGTTTTTTCACCACTCTTGTTATTGTAGGGTTAGCATACAAATGATACACTTCTGCATTAGTTCGTCTTCTGCATTTTCCCTCTACTAATTTTTCACCAAATAGTCTGCGACCTTTCTTCCTTCCCATGCTTCCAAAGTATTTTGTATGGTTTTGTTCATAATCCATGTCTCGGCAGCGTATACCATTGTGGGTCCAATTATAGTTTTGTATACTCTTATTTTTGTATTACGAGATATATCTTTGGTCTTAATTATTTTGCTCATGGCTCCAGCACACCTATTGCTCTTGGTCAGTCTCAGGTTGATTTTAGTTTCTTCCTTAAATGTCTGATCAATAAAAGAACCTAAGTAAATGTATTCATCCACCTTGTCGAATTCTACAACTGATCCATCCTCCACCTCCAATTTAAAGGATCCCCTTTATTATAAATATTAACTTTCTGTCCCATTTTAGAGCTTTCCCAAATCAATCTTTTTGTTATATTTGATAGTTCTTTTCCATTTCTTGCAATGAGAACCACATCATCAGCGTATGCTAAGCATTGGTTCTCCGTGTATAAAATAATTCCGGAACTATTTATCCCACTAACCCTTACAATTTTTTCTAGAACTATATTGAATAGCAATGTAGACAATGAGTCTCCTTGGCGAACACCTTTTTTCAATTCGAATTCTTCTGATACTGTACCGTTGCATCTCACAGCACAAATGGTTTGTCTAATTATCATTTTTACCAATCCTATTATTTTTTCTGGCACTTGGAATTCTTTTCCAGGAAAAAGAAAAAAAAGAAAGTTTTAACAGTAAGCCAGCAAAATTGCTCCCCTTAAGGGTGGTTTGGTGGTGAAAAATTATTAGGGTGGTAATAAATTAGTGAAAAATGGCTGAAAGAATATTATATAGGTTCAATTGGATTCCGCTCGTTTGTCCCAGCTAGCTAAGGGTATTATCTTAAGTTAAGTTTAACTTTAGTTTTAAGTCGACAAAATTTGAATATTTATAAATGACGCAGTTTTCCGCAAAAATGGTTTTCATGACTTAGAACGTTTTTGTTGATACCGATTCAATTTTGATGTGTTTTGGGGTAAACTCAAAACACTACTCATTAATGGTAACAATTATTATTACAATGAAAAAGATAATAACGGTCAAGAATACGAAAATTTATACAGAAAAGTTAAAAGATTCGAACACAAAAAAAACGTATGGCAAAGGAAATAAAAAAAGTATGATACTAAAAGTAGAAAGATATATTATTTTAACAGCAACAGAGTATGAGGACTGGTTTTAATCTTCAATGAATAGAAGAACCAAATGAATCAGTTATTTATGAAACATATTAAGTCACCCATTTCCAGAAATTGACATTGTATTACGTCGAATAGATAGCTGTTACACTGTCAAAGAAGTCATGGAACTAATACTACGTCCTGAAAAGAAACATAGACTCTCTCTTCAATTCTGACCCCCCAGGGGGAGTGTAGTGGTCGACGTGATGTCGTGTATTGTCCGTCTCCAGAGATCTCTGTCTCTGGTCATTTCTTTTAATTCATGCATAGGTCTTTGGAATATTCCTGTAATTTGATCTATCCATCTTGTTGGGGATCTTCCTCGTGATCTTCGGCCTTCTACCTTTCCTTGTATTATGAGTCTTTCCATGTTTTCTGTGTTTGCTTTCATAACATGCCCAAAATATTTTAATTGTTGGAGATGGACTTTACTAGAGAGTCGTTGGCTAAGTTTTAGCTCTCTTAAAATTGAATTATTTGTTCTACGGTCGGTCCAAGGAATTCGTAACATTCGTCTCCAACACAACATTTCAGTGGTGTCTATCTTTCTTCTCTCCGATTGTCTCAGAGTTCAAGATTCACATCCGTAGATCAGTATTGGGAATATTAAGCAGTTGATCAACCTCATCTTTATCGCTCTTGAAATTTGACAGTTCTTCCATATTTTGGTCATTTTTGCTGTGGCAACTTTTGCTAGATCACATCTACGTTTAATCTCTACTTGTAATGACCTTGTGTTTGTGATTAATGATCCCAGATATAAGTATGAGCTCACAACCTCGAACCGGTCAATTGTGGTTATGTGTGGATGATTGTTGTGTAGTCTATCCACTATCATGATCTTTGTCTTTGATATGTTTAATTGCAGACCAAATATTTGACTTTCGTTTTCGATCAGTCGTATAAGTTCCATCAGCTCTGCTTGACTATTTGCAAGAAGGGCTGTGTCATCTGCGAAACGTAGGTTGTTTAGTTTATGACCATTTATTGAGATGCCCTTTTCCCATCCTTCAAGTGCTCTTCGCATAATATACTCCCCATATATGTTGAATAATTGTGGAGATAGTATACATCCTTGTCTGACACCCCGTTCTGGATGAAACTCGTTCGAAAGTGTGTCAAGTACTTTAACTGATCCAGTAGTGTGTTCATATAGTTCAGTTATAAGCGTAATTAGATGTTGTGGTACGCCTACTTGTTTTAGTATTCGCCGTAAGTGTCTCCACTTGACCCTGTCGAACGCTTTACGGTAATCTATATAACAGATGTATAGTGGGATGTTGAATTCCCTAGATTTCTCGATTATCTGTCTTATATTCAGCAGGTGTTCTCGAGTGCCTCTACCTTTGGTAAATCCAGTTTGTTCTTGTGGAATTTCTCTTTGAAGGAATGTTTTCAGTCTCTCATTGATTATATGTAGCATTATTTTGCTGGCATGGGATATAAGAGAGATAGTTCTATAATTGTCGCATTTATGGAAGCTGCCTTTTTTATGTATGGTCGCTATTGTAGATTTCGTCCAGTCTTCAGGCCATTGTTTGGAATGCCAAATTTGGTTACAGAGTAGATGAAGTAACTTTACTCCGGTTTCTTCTGTGGCTTCAAGTATTTCTGCTGTTATCATATGTGGACCTGGTGTTTTGTTATATTTGAGCTTGTTGATAGCCTGTCTTACTTCATTTTCGAGTATATCAGGTTCTTCTTCCACCTCGTCATAGATTTGGATAACAAGCTGTTGGCGTTGATCATCTTTATATAGGTCCCTGCAAATCGATCTCCATGTCTCTACTATGTCTTCTCTGTTTGTTCTCAGGGTTCCAGTGTTATCTTCAATAGCCCAAGTTCTGGCTCTGAAGTCTCTTGTCAGGTAGCGTATTTTTCTAAATAGATCTCTCGGCTGATTATTCTGACCATGTCTCTCAATTTCTTTGCATATACTTTTATAGTACTGTTTTTTGTCGGCCTTACATCTTCGTTTTATTTCTTTATTGAGGTTTCTTAAACTAGCTGTTTCCCTTTCACTATGTACACCACTTTTACAAAGATTTCTTCTATTCTCAATTATTTTAAGAGTTTCATCTGTTATCCAGTGTTTCCGTTTCACCGGATTAT
Organism: Diabrotica balteata; assembly: GCA_918026665.1. Taxonomy (NCBI): domain Eukaryota; kingdom Metazoa; phylum Arthropoda; class Insecta; order Coleoptera; family Chrysomelidae; genus Diabrotica; species Diabrotica balteata. Next base: position 38,332,695 of record OU898284.1, read on the forward strand.
TTTTCTTTGAGCGATCCACTGGTGTTGTTACGCAATGTTTAACAGTCTCCCATATTTCTTGTGATGTTCCGTTACGAATAAAGGGCATACTTTTCTGTACTTCCTGTAGAAGGTCGTCTTTCTTTCTTAGTTCTATCCTCTTTATCTCTCTTTGTTTTTGGGTGCTTTAAGTTTAAGCATTACTTTAGCTACGAGGAGAGTATGATCGGATCCGCATATCGCCCTGTATATGATCTGACTGTTTGAATGGACGATCTCCAGCGAATATTGGTGAGGACGTAATCTATTTGATATCTAAATACGTCTAAATACGTTCTGAAAAGAAACATAGACAATAGACAACAAAAAACTCATTTTCTCCAATTCAGAGATGTAGTGCTTAGAAGTCTTTAATGTCTGTTTTGTCCTTTTGAGTGTGTTAATACTTCATTGATTTGACGAAGGCATTTGACAGAGTTCGCCTGGGAGACATTCTAAATATATTAATAGAAAATAAAACACCGACCAGTATAACAAAGATACTCCATAACCTAAATAACAACAACGTAACCAAAGTTAGAGCAGGAGACGAATTCACTGAAAATATTCCAACACCGGGAGGAATTAGACAAGGCGACAGTTTAAGCCCCTTCTTGTTTAATCTTCTCATGGGCACAATTATCAACAAAGTAACATCTCTTAATCTCGGATATAGAATGGGCAACAAAAGAATTGGTATGGTGTGCTACGCAGACGATGCAGCAATTATTGCCGAATCAGAAGATGATCTCCAAAGGCAGCTCTTTCAGTTCTTTCAAACAAGCCGACTATTAAATATGAACATCTCTACCAACAAAACTAAATGTATGACAATCGCAAAAGATCCGCTCAGATGTAAGTTAGTGGTTGAGGACAACCCCATAGAACAGGTGATGCAATTCAGATATCTGGGCATAGATATATCAAGCACCCATGACCCAGTAAAGGACCTGAGGAGTCAGATCAACAAAGCATCTGCACTGTCAGGATGTCTGCGGGAGATAGTCTGGTCTAATCCGTATATGCGCACAGATAGTAAAATTAGAATCTATAAGACTTGCATACGACCGATCATGACATATGGCATAGAAGTGCGCGAAGATACCAACAAAACGAAACAGATGCTAAGGGTTGCCGAAATGAAAACCCTAAGAACAATAATGGGAAAAACAAGAAGGGACAGAGTGAGAAATACAAACATTAGAGAGCAGTGCAAAATTCAAGATATTGTAAGATGGGGAAGACAGCGCAAGAGGATGTGGTACAACCATGTAAGACGAATGGATGAGAATAGACTCCCAAAAATTGCCCTAGAAAACAATCCGCCTGGTTCAAGACCCCCCGGAAGACCACCTAAAAGATGGAGGGATAGTTGGCAATCTACCTCCCAAGAAATTAACCAGAGGCAGCTTCAGAATTAAACAGATCGAAAGATCTACAAAAAGTAGAAGAAGAAGAAGAAGAGTGTGTTAATTTTGTCCCTAAGTGTCCTTAATTGTGTTAGTTTTAATAACTTTAACATATTTGTCATTACCATCATCTGCCAAACAACAGTAATCTAATTGAACTTTATCAAATAAATTTGAAAATTACAAGTTAAAGGAATTGCACACCCACACAATTGTACATCTAATTTCATTCATTGTCATACAACTATCACCTTAATAAAAAAAATTCAATAAATTAACACACATTTCGAAAATATATCTCTTGAATAAATATAAATAACTTTTAATGAATTAAATAATACAGAACATCACTTTCATTTAATAACCAATCACATTACACCTATTTTCTACTTCATTGGATAAAATCTATCTCCTCAAGAAACTTCCCCGTTGATTGTCAAACAGTTACAATAGTAAAAACTGAAGATCCCCATCATCAGCAATTACAGGATAGTTTGAACTATGTTCTCCCAACTATAAATAAATCGTGTACCGGCATCATTTAATTAACTTTGTACCGACTGACCTGAAGATGCTTTGGAAATTGTAGAAAGCGAAACCGGTCGTCTAGGTAGTTAAATTAAACTGATTGTAAGTCTTATTTATTTCTTTTTTACCAATTTTATACTACTTTACAAGACTTGCCAACTCACCAATAGGGAATAGTTTCTTACATCAAAATATGTAATTTAAGTTTATACAAGCACATAAATGTTTTTTGGCAATAGTTTCTTATTATTTTTTCACGTTTAACAGCTTATTTTTATGTTTTAGATAAAAAATATATATCAACAAATATGTTTATTTATGACTGTCATATGACTGAATACTGTCATAGCATTTAATTGAAAAATTATTCTTAAACTAAGATTAAAAATTTTGTAATTTTATCCTTGTCATGTTTCATTTAAACCTTATTGTCAGTATTTTATATATTTAAAATAATTTATAACATCTAATCTCCTGAAAACGGTTTTTTGTTTCTCCTATAAAATTTAAGTTTTATGACTTCTAGGTTTCATAAATAACTGATTCAAATAAAACAAAGAGCAGTAATTAAAATAAAAATAGCCAACAGGATATCTAACATTCGTTATGAAACAGCACCTGAAGATTAGTACAGACTGATGACTGATGTGAAAACAAATTACCTATTTTATTATGTAATATTTTATGTCAATCAACAATTCTTTTCAGTATAGGTAATCCACCCACACAATATTTTTTCTCGACAGCTAAACATTAATAGGTAATTGTCCACATTAGGCTTTTTAGATTTATTGTAAAAAATTTCACAACCATTCGTCATAAATTGAAATAAACAAACAAAAATTTCAAGGACAATCTGGTTATTTATAGATGTAAAATCCTCGAAATCACAGTGATTATAAACATTATAACTAATCGGCAGAAGATAGGTTCATCGGAAGTCTTTTATGTTTTATATATATTTTTATTATAAAATTATAAAATGTTTTAACGACCTTGACAATTATTCTTATTAAAGAATACACAGCCTTGTTTTTTGTTGCCAGAGGATTTGTTAAATGTTTATCGAAAATGATGTTTACACCTTTATATTTGGTTAGGTTACTAAATTACAGGGAAATTCGTGTAAAACGTGAATCGTTTTTTATTTTTAAATACATATTTACAATCTACTCTTAACAGTACATTTAGTAATTAGTAAACGTGATGGCAATATCTTCAGTCTTCGTACTTTCATTGGTAACTAATAGAATTCACTTGAATGCAGCCTAAATAAAGAATGGGACCACTTACAGGAAATAAGATGTCGTATAGAAAAGGCGAGAGCTATTTTCAATCGCCTCAGGAAGATTTTATGTAATATGTATGCACCTGTACATTGATATAAGAACACGAGTCTTGAGATGTATTTTCTACCCTTTTATATGGAGTCGAAGCCTGGACCTTAACGGAGGCAACATCCAAACAATTAGAAGCCTTCGAAATGTGGTGCTACCGTCGTATGCTCAGAATTTCCTATATCCATCATGTTGCAAACAACACCGTGATCCAACGTATGAATAAAGATCTGGAAATTACGCGTATCGTGAAAATTAGAAAGATGACATACTTAGGACATGTGATGCGCAATGAGAAGTATCAACTAATTTTACAAGGCAAGATAGAAGGCAAAAGATCTCAAGGGCGCAAAGGGACATCGTGGTTGAAGAACATCAAGCAGTGGACAGGAATGACTACCATACATTAGAGGTGTGCTTATTAGATATTTTAGACGAACTAGTTCAAGAGAACTATTTCACAAAAATGAACTAGTTCAGTGAACTAGTTCGCGAAAGAACTATTTGTAGGACCGAAATTGAAATCCAACCCTAACATAACTGGTTGCCAGATGTCTCATCTCAATCATCACACAAACTCGGCGCCGGCCGCCCGTTTTCTTCGGTTTTCGGTCAGTCTTTTACTACCGTACGACGTACAAGTAGTTCGGATTCGGAACCATTTCTTTCGAGCGTATGTTTAGGTTTAAATGTTTTAAATTATATGATTAGTTAGTTTTTCTTTATAATAATTTATTTTCTTAATCAATCCCAAAAGATAACTAACAGACGAAATAGAAGTTTTTTATGGGATCATTTAGAGAAAAACGATAAAAATCAAAAATCTGCAAAATGTAATTACTGTTCATGTAATATTAGTATTGCAAGTGGTTCACTGGGCAATTTATCAATACATTTAAGAATGAAACACTCTGCTATATATCTCAAATGTCTCAATGTTGACAGATACATAGAAAAAGGACCCGAAAAATCAGAAAATACATTTCAAGAACTTGAACCTTCAACATCAAAATCAGTTTCGCTAGTAGAACAAGCAGGGGAAGATGAATTCATTCATTATTTTTTTCTTTAGAAGTTGAGACACAATTTATACCGCAAATCGTTCGCAGTGAACTAGTTCTATGAAAATTGATGAACTAGTTCAATTAGTTCAGTTGAAAGAATCGTTCATTTGAACTAATTCGATGGTAAACTACACATCTCTACCATACATTTATTTAGAGCAGCTGTCAACAAAGCTGTATGGACCAACATGATTGCGATCATCCACAGATGATAGGCACCAACAGAAGAACTTTTTGAGTATAATTTACTGGCAGAAATGTTTCTGTATCTTTAACTTCAAGAATCGTTGGTGGTGCCTATTCCGTCTCGTCTGCTCCCCTTACCTCATCTCTTTCGTCTTAGAGGTTTTCTTCTTCTTCCTCCATATTAAGTGCCTGATTAAGTATTTCACCCATCTATTCAATACATCTTTCCTTGTTGTTAATAGGTCGCCATTCGGACTTCTTCATTGTCTTGTTGAACTATTTTCTGTTGATGTTCAAATGATAGAATCAAATAAAAATATCACTAAACAAACCAAAATGGAGAATGGATAAACTATAAAACATATGAAGAAAAATATACAAACAAATATTTGACATTTTTTGTTAATATTATCAAACTTACTTTTAAATTACAATAAGATAAAATCTATAGGATATCTTCTACTTATGGTACTCTATCCAGTTGGTGGATGTTGGCGACAATTTTGGCATACTCCTCGCGATCTTGTGTGGCTCTAAAGAGGTCATGGGCATCGAGGTTTGTTCAATCCCTTATGTTTTTATGCCATGAGTATTTCTTTCTTCCGATGCCCCGTTTTCCGTCTATCTTCCCTTCGATAATAAGCTTTAAGAACTGGTACTTGGAATTTCAAAATATATGACCCAGATAAACAGTTTTTCTTCTTTTTATTATTGGCAGAAATTCTCGTTCTCTGCCAATCGATTTAATACTTCGACATTTGTTGAGTGATCTGTCCAGGATATTTTAAGTAGTATTCTAAATACCCACATTTTAAAGGCCTCCAATCGGTTCATCACATTGGCCTTTATAGTCCAGGTTTCTACACCATATAGCGGTATGGAGTAAATGTAACATTTTACAAAGCGATATCGAAGCGTTAAGTTAAGACTGCTGTTGCTTAGCAAGGTTCTTATATTAGTACATGCTGTTCTGGCTTGCTAAATCCTGCTACGTATCTTTATGTCTAGATTTTCAGTTATCCAACTACCGAGATATCTGAACTTGGGGGCCTTTTGGATGTTCTTATTGTTTTCTCTTATATTTAATTACATATTTCGTGTTCTTCTAACCACTTACCTTCGTCTTGTCTATGTTAATCGTTCTTTATGATTTTAAGGTCATTCTCATCTATCGAACGTTCCTGGAGCAATCTTACTAATTCTGAATAATTAACACAATCAAACACTTTTTGGTAATCTAAAAAGCATAGGAAGACATATTTTTTCTGATCTCTGCTTTCTGAAGTCTCACAGTTAAGCTATAAAGTGCTTCTCTTGAGCCAAATCCTTGTCTGAAAGCGAACTATGTGAGGCTTATGTCTCTTTCATATCTGTTGTACATTCTTGTGTGAATTATCTTTAAGAAAAGTTTTAGTACCTGGCTCAATAAGCTGAGCATTCGGAATTGGTCGCAACTATTAGCGTTTAGCTTTTTGGGGATTGGTATAAAGGTTGATTGAAGCCAGTCCTGAGGTATTTGACCGGACCTATAGATACCATTAAAAAGATCTACCAAGGCGTCTATATTGTCTTCACTCAACATTGTTAGAACCTCTATGTATAGTCGGTTCGCTATATTTACGCGGGTTTCGGATTAAAAATTTTATTGCAAGTACCCAGTTTTAATTACCTGCTCTTTGGGGAAATATCAACTGGTAAAATGAAATGAAAAATAATCCATAACTTTTTTTAATTAAACAATAATGGAAAATCTTTTATATAATTGACAGTATAATAAGGAGAATTACTTCATTAATGGAGTCTAATGTGGCTAATATAAACCTAATAATAATTTTATATTACACTTCACACAGAAAATATGGTCTATGTATATTTGTTCCATGGAGAGAATTTCTAATGAAAAATAAAAAAATTTAACTTGCCAACAAAACTGAAAATCAGTCATTATCATCAAAAATATCATAATCGTCATCATCATCACTGTCATCACCATTAATTGTTATTATGATTGGACTTATTTCGTTTATTTTATTTTCACGAGTCCACCAATCTTCTATTAGTTTCTCGCACTTGAATATACAGTTGCACCACACTTCTGGAGTTACAATTGAAAGTGCCTTTCGCCAAGTTTCCCGAACTGCGTCGTCGCTATAACCGTTAAGCCCAATATGGTTGTCATAATATCGTTTTGCTATTCCCCATATATATTCGATGGATTAAACTGGCAATGATACGGTGGCAGATATAAAACTTGATGACCGTAACTTTCAATAATCTGATATACAACAAAGGTTTTTGGTTTTGCGTGGATATTTGCCAAACGTAATAATTCTGATTTTAAAATATGTTGTGTAAATGGTATATGTTCCTTTGTCAACCATTCTTTAATTTTATTAATAGTCCAAGAATTCGTTGGACTTTTGTTTAATACTTCAGAATGGTAAGGTGTATTGTCTAAAATAATTACGCTGGGCTCACTTAAACCTGGGAGAAGTTTTGCATGTAACCATTTTGCAAACAGTTCTGTGTTCATATTATCGTGATAGTCACTTGATTTTGATTTAGATGAAAATATTAAATCAGCACCTTCTATAAAACCCGATTTCCTTCCTGCATGTAAAATTATGTGTCGCCTCCCTTCTCCATCAGTATGTTTGATAGACTTTACGTTATCATCTTACCATATTCTCTTAGTTGCACCCCTAGAAAATATCCATGTTTCGTCTAAATATATAAAATTTGCCCTATCTTCTTTAAATTTAGAATATTTTCTTAGAAAGTTAATAATTCTTTTATGCACAACAGAACTTCTTTCACAAAGGGCTTTTCTGTTTTCCTCCTTTTGAAATTTGAAACCCAAATTATGTATCACTTGCCATAGACTTGTTCTGCCAATTTCGTCAAATTTTCTATCTTTTAATTCCGAGAGAATTGTATTTAAGGTCACATGTTCCTTGTTGGCTCGCATTCGATAAATGGTATCACGAATTTCAAATTTTTTTCCATCTGGAATATTTTTCGTTTTCAATGATAGGCGAGTTTTTCGGTGATCTTCTTTCGGCCGTTCATTATTGTGATATTGCAATACTCCTCTTAGTTTGGTTTCACTAATTCCTAGAGCATCACATACGCGTTGTTGAACAGACATTACCGATTTTAAAGGACCGCCATTTTCTTTTTCATCCGTAAAATACTTATGTACACTACAAATTAGACTATCTACATCTAACACAAGTCTAGGCATTTTTAAATATTTCCACCAAATATACAATGTCAACACTGGCAAAGAATCAATTCAACTGCAATATTGTAACAAATTTATACCTACACTAATGTTATTTTAATGTATTTTAAAATATGACCATTAATACAGTTTTTACCTAATTTTCTGGGAAGTCGTTTACTGCAACTGGTTATCAATGAGTCATTAGCATAATTTTGTTGGGGGAGGATTCACTTTTATATTGACTTTCAGAGTTTCTTCTAGTGTTGTCTGAGTATAGTTGCTGTGTGTAGTTTCTCCAATGTTGAAGTAGATCCTTGGGATTAGTAATTAATCTATTGTCATTTACAATACTGTTAAAATTGCAAGGATTTGTATGACCTGTCACTTCTTTAACGAGTTTATGTATGTTAAAGCGGTCATGTTTTTCTTTGAATTCCTCCATTTCTGCACACCTGTCTAGCAGCCACTGTTCTTTAACTTTGCGACATTCTTTTTGTTTTTGTCAGTTAATCTGCTGATGTTTGGTTCAGTCTTTGTTTTTAAATGATCTGCGGTCGTCCATCATTGATAATATTTCGTCAGTCATTCAATTCTTCTTTTTGTACTTTTGGGAAGCGATCAGAGACTTGATGGTGGTTACGATAGCTGTTTTAATACAATTCCATTTGTCTTCTATAATGACCGGTTGTTTAGATCTTGCCGTGATATCCGCTATTACCTCATTTAATTTTTCTGTGATCCTGTTAGGTTGTTGTAAGCTGTTTATATCAATTTTCTCTATGGATTTTCTTTTAATTTTCTTAAGCTTAATTTTCAATTTTCCTACTACGGGATTGTGATCACATCCGATATCTGTTCCAGGGTACGTTCTTACTCCTTACAATCCACTTCTGTATCTCTGATTAATCAATATTTAATAAATTTCATTTCTTACGATGTTGTCATGCGTATGTTGTGGAGACTGCCAGGTGTAGAGTCTCCAAAGTGGCAGTTTATACCAGGTATTCGATATAACTTATTTTTCTTCTTGACAGATTAGCATATTACCTCTCTCGTTTTGATCCCCCAAACCAAAGTCACCCACGACATTTTCATCACGTCCTCGCCATACCTTCGCATTGAAATCTCCTATGAGTTCTATATAGGATATAGAATATATAACAGTCTCTCAAAATGGTAGTATGTATTAAGATCAGAAGTATATTAAAAAGAAACCGAGGCACTCTAGATACCAGAGTAATGTGTAATCCACTGGAATATCACAGTATATCAATCAATGTAGATGAGCTTCTCTGCAAAAAATCAGAAGGCTAGTAAAATATCTCAGGCGCTGTAATTTCCACGATAATAAGTAATTTACTGGAATATTGCGGTATATCTTGTTCAAATTTACCTTATACCTAACACCCGTTTGCTAAACGAACAACAGAAGAAGATAAGTAATTGATCTCTTAGCAAATAATTACTTTATCTTTGTTTTTAACCGTGGACTAAGTGTTGTTAAACAAACGATAAAGATAAGATCACAGCAGCAAATATCATTTGTCTTGGCACAAAAAGATATATTGACAAAAAATCGTCGGGTGTCTGTCTAACATAATGCAATTTTTTAAAATTTTATGTAATATTACTTAAACTTTTATTTATAAACTCTAAAAACTAGTAAATGCAAATAAAATACACGCTATTAAAACAGACAGCGTATGGAAATTTTAATTTTATCCATAAAAAATGGTGTTTAAAAGCAACCGGATGCTTTTTTATTAAATTAGCTCAAATTTTAATAGAAATTCGTGGAATCCACATTGTACGAGGGAATCAAGAAACAACACAAAGCATTAAAACGATATAAAAGACAAAAACAATCTAAAATTACATTTATGACAATAAATATGTATAAGATAGACCAGTGTGGTCCAACATCAGGCACGCGGGCCGCATGCGGCCCGAGGTTCGTTAAACTGCGGCCCCCGTAAACAGATTTTAAAAATATTCGCCATTGATAACTTTTACCTGTTCCAACCCTGTCTAACTTTTCGTAATCTTAAGAAAGTAGTTAACCTTGAACACCCACTCCCGATTAGCAGGCAGTTAGCTTCAGTCAGCTGCACGTGTGGTGTTGAATGTTAAATTCAGAATAAGTAGTGCCAAAAAAACGCAAAATTTTGGAAGAGAATCGTACGTTCCAAGGAAAATGGGAAAATCAATATTTCTTCATCGAATTAAAAGGCAAACCTCAGTGCATTATTTGTTTTCAAGTACTCGCAGTATCAAAAGAATATATTATTAGTAGGCATTATGAAATACAGCACAAAACAAAATACGATAAATATCAAGGTGAAGCTCGCAATACTCTTGTAAAAGAACTTAAAGCTAAATTGAATAAACAAAAATCACATTTACAAAACCGAGAGCTGTTCAATCGTCAAGCTTAGCAGCATTATTTGAAGTATGTTTAGAGCTTGTCAAAAGTAAAAAAGCATTTATAGATGGAGAACTGATCAAGCAGTGTGCCATTAAAATGGCGCGATCCTTTGGAAAAGAACAGATGGCCAAAAATTTTGAATGTGTTTCAGCTTCCCATCAAACTATATCTAGAAGAGATGATGAGCTGAATAATCATGTATTAAAAAAAATGGTCGACACAGTTCGTGATTGTTTGTACTAATCCTTAGCCCTTGACGAATCTGTTGATATTACTGACAAAACTCAGCTATTAATTTTTGTTAGATGCATCAGTGAAGATTTTTGTGTAACTGAGGAACTTCTAAAACTGCACCACATGGAAGACGGGATCCAAGGTATTAATATATTTGAAGCAGTTAGTAACGATGTGAAAAATATAGGCGGTTTTCAAAAGTCCTCTTGCGTTTGCACCGACGTAGAAAAAGCAATAACGGGACGCACAACGGGATTGACTGGACTTTTGCGGAAAAATGGTGTTAACTGTGTTATGTTCAATTGCATTATCCATCAAGAGGCTCTCTGCGGAAAGATAATTAAAATCAACGATGCTATGAAAACTGTAGTGCAGATAGTAAACGGCTTAAGAGGAGGGAAACAGAGCTCAACGACACCGAAAATTCTTCTCTTTCTTGGAGGAATTAAATGCTGAATATAAGGACGTCCCACTACACTCAGAGATTAGTTGGTTGAGTGCAGGTAATTGCCTTAGAAAATTTTTTTCTTTAAGAAAAGAGATCTTACTGTTGTTTTAAACGAAAATTGTTATTAACACGGACATATTTATAACAAAGCTTAAGAACAAAACATTTTTTCATGAACTGGCATTTCTAACAGACATTACGCTGAGTCTCTGACTTGAACACATATTTAACCTACAACTCCAAGGGAAAAATAAGGCAGTATCACAGTTGGTTGGTCAAATTAAGACATTTCGCAAAAAAACTTGATCTTTTCGAGAACTGCATGAAAACAAACGACCTCTCACATTTTCCTGCGTGTTTCGAAATAAATCAAGAATAAACCATAGTCGATATCTCGAGGTTTGCAAAAGTTGTTACAAAAATAAAAAGAGAATTCGATGAAAGTTTTCCGGAATTTGATGCACTAAAACCCGATCTTAAGCTTTTTAACAATCCAATGGGAGTCAACATCCAAACCAATCAGCAGAATACCAATTAGAGCTGTGTCTAATTCGTTTTTTTTTCAAGCAAAGAAAAATGAAGACAAAAAGAGATCATACGATTTCTACCTGGCTAAATCGAACTCAAATCTTAACCACCGTGCTTTCTAAAACTTGCAATTTAAATAGCTTGATGAATAAATCAGCAAGGGTATCTAAGATTGCATTCCAAATGCCGTTCATCATGGTCAAAATTCGTAGTGAATTCATTGAAAAATAAAGATATTAGTACCTTTTGGAAGTTAGTTTTTAAGGATCGTTTTCCTAAACTTCGTAACTTTGCGTTGAAACTATATTCAATGTTTGGCAGTACGTATATATGTGAATCGGGATTCTCTCTCCTGTTGCTGTCAAGAATGTAACGTAGAATAATTTTAAATAATTTTAAACTGTTTGTCCCTGTTTTAGTGTAGTGTTATGTACAATTTATGTTCAATTTCATGTTTATTACATTCTGCGCTTGCTGGATAGCCCAAATTTGATGAAATGCCCCTGATATACTGTATAAAGCGAAAGTACTTGGGCAAGATTTGATTATTAAAATTGTGCTCGATATAACTGCCTTTAATGTTTCAAAAAAAAATAATTTTTTTTGATTAGATGTAAATATTTATGCTTTTGCTAGGAAAATATATAGTCTCAATAGCTATAAGAACCGACTAAAAAGACTCAGATGCAAGTATTGTGGAGTTGTCATTATAATTCTTAAAATACTTTATAATGCTTCATAAATTGCTATGGCTTTAGCAGTAAAAATTCAATAATTATGCAGTAAACATGTTTTCTATACATTTTGAAGGAATATAAAAAGCGCATCCAGTGCCAAGAGAAGACTTTGATGCGTCTATATAAATAACTGTTGATGCTAGCCAGTTTTCTAATAAATTCCTTAAAATATTGTAGCTGATTGCAGTATTTACATGGTTTCTTGGTTTAATTACCATAATAGTTTGAAAAAAAGCATAAAATTCTTCAAAGTTTGAATTATCATATGTGTATGAGTTGGTGTAATCGCAATTTGAGAGATTTCTAAAAGCGTCACAAAGTGGAGAAGAGTTTTTGTGGATCCAATATTTATTTGTTAAATCTGCATTATTAAGTTTGCTAATACTTCAGTAAAGAGAGAGGTTTCTATGATGAATATTAATCCGAATTTTTTACTAAGATATTCTCTTCTATATTTGAGTGGAAATTCTAGTGCTTTAACATATAACGAATTAGTTGGAGTTGATTTAATAGTACCTAGGCAAATACGTAATATTGTATTTTGAAACACGTCATACAAAACATCCATAATATATGATTGATCTTATGTACGATCGATCAAAAAGTAAGGCAGTTTCTACATAGATCTCCCCACCAAGTTTTAGAAATTGCTATAAGGAAATTTAATCCCTTATTACATCTATTCAACATGAAGTCAACGTGTTACGTGTCAATGTGTCAACGACGTAAGTGACTTATCAATAATGAAACAAATTTTTACTATGGACGGAACAGATATAAGTGGGCTAAAAATGCTCCGGCCCCATCAAAAACTCGCGCACAGAACATTATTACACACCTTCCTGGTCTTCGTGGACCTGCCTTAGAAACAAAACCATCCAGTCCACTTGAATCCTGGTCACTTCTTATAACTCCTGACATGTTGGCCTCTATTCTAGAGTACACAAATGAAAAAATTACCGAGCTCAGTGTAAATTATGGGGATACATGTACATTTGTCGATCATCTAAACGAAGGTGAACTTAAGGCTTTTTTGGGTCTTTTATACCTTTCAGGTGTACTAAAGTCTAATCATGAGAATGTCGATTCATTATTTTCGACAAGTGTTTTAGGTAGGCCAATTTTTCGTGCTACGATGTCAAAAGAACGCTTCTTATTTCTTCTCACAGCAATAAGATTTGACAATCATGAAATAAGAGAGCAAAAGGAGGCCAATGGAGATCGACTTGCAGCAGTGTCCTATTTATTTAAATGTTTCGTATCTAACAGTACAGCAAACTACACCTGTTCCGAATATGTTACAGTGGACGAGATGTTGGTTGGGTTTAGAGGTAGATGCCCTTTTAGAATGTACATGAAAGCCAAACCAGTCAAGTACGGCATCAAGATCACGTGTTTATGTGACGCAAAAACACATTATTTGGTAAATGCTTTTGTGTATACGGGTAAAACAAATGATCCTAATACCCAAAAGCTATCCATACCTACAAGATCAGTACTTGCTTTAGTGGAACCAATTGCCAATAGTAACCGAAATGTCACTGGTGATAATTGGTTCACCTCAATAGAGCTAGTTGATAAACTAAAAAAACTTCGACTTACCTATGTAGGTACAATGCGTAAAAATAAGAGAGAATTTCCTCCGCAATTTCAACCAAATAAAAATTACGAAGTTGATAAGTGTTTATTTGGTTTTACACGAGACAATACAATCGTATCATATGTCTCTAAAAAAAAATAAAAGTGTAATTATGTTGTCGTCTATGCATCACGACAAATCTGTTGACCAGGAAAGCAAAAAACCTGATATAATAGCTTTCTACAATTCGTCGAAAGGGGGCGTTGATGCATTTGATCAAAAATGTGCACTTTATCGTTCAGATGGCCTTTAGTAATTTGGTATTCCATAATGGATATTGTTATAGTAAACAGTCACATTATTTTTCACGCAGCTAATCCTGGGGTTAGAAAAAATCGATCGGATTTTATTCAAGAGCTGGGAATCAGTCTTATAAATGAACATTTAGAAGTAAGATTTGCAATGCCAAATTTGTCAAGAGAATTACGCTCGATAATTTCCAAAGCATTAGAAAATAATATTACTCATCAAGATCAGACCAAACCAGAAAGGCCAATTGTAAGACGTAGATGCTACTTGTGTCCCAGAGGTAAGGATAACAAACATTCCACATTTTGCGCAGAATGTCATAGGACCATCTGCAAAACACATTCACTTCAGAAAATTACCTGTACTATGTGCAAAGAATAGATAAACACTTACAATTTGTTCAAATATTTTTGTCGCAAGATTCTAATATTACGAAAAAAAACATGACTGTTATTTTTTTTATATGGTTACTCTATTATGATTTTCTTTTGTATTAGGTTAAGACGTTACTATTATAAACTACTTTTCAGAAAATGAACCGTTAATTTCAATTTAAGATATATTTTTTTGTTACAATAATGAGTTATGTTTTTGATCAAAATTTATTTTAAAAGTTCTATAATTTTTATTATAGCATCTTAATTTTCTTGAAATAAAATTTAAATTTACAAAAAATCTCTTTTTTATATACACATTCATTTGTCAAAAATACAAAAACAATAAAAAATATATTTTTATATCTTGTTTAGAGGTTTTTAAAATTCGGGTCATCTATGACCCCACGATAGTAGTTATGTGGGTGTAAATACACGATAGTAGCTCAGGGTTAAATTTAATATACAAAATTTCACGTATTTCGACAGACCTGTATTAAGTCCTGACCTGCCAAAATCATCGTATAATAATGTATTCACATGTTCGATCAGTAAACAACACAAGCATGAATAGCTTATTTTATTTCTTAAAATTGAGGTTGTTCGTTGTTCAGTACGCCGGCAAAAACAAGACGTCCTTGCACTTTGTTAAAAGAAGCAACCGTTAGAAATATTTGTAAAAAGATTATATTATATTCTATTTCGACTCATTCAGTGATTTTCGTTGCCATTGAGAGAGTGTATATTATATTTATAATAATAGTAATATAAATTTGCCAGGTGTTACTTATCTCGTTTCGTACAAAAGAAAACTACATAATTTTATAAGAATTGTTCGAGAACCACATTGTATTTCAAAGAAGACACAAGTTTTTCGTGGCAAAGAACATTGTATTCTACTTATTGCTCGATCGAATGCGTGTATTATTAACTTAGAAACGACTTTATTTTATGTCAATGGATCCCACAATATAGAAAATAGATTCAGAAACAATATTAATGTTCGCGAAGTAATCATTCACATTAGCTAAAAATCACTTAAAATTAGATAAAAATCGTCTACCATCATACCAACTTGTAAATTTGGAAAAAGATTAGGATACATCATTTATGTTTTTTTTTTAAATAACGAAACATATAAAATCAGAATTTTGGTATTTATTGAAAGTAAACTAAATGCACGAACAAATACTTACCATGTCGGGATAGTATTATGAGATTTTTTTTTCCTGTTTTTTCCCTCATAATTTACTATGGAATCACTAACAGGAGAATTTTACTGTCATCGTGTCATGTGTTTGTCTTTTTAAAGATGAATTACATGATATGATTTTTTTCTGACGGATATTCTCGAGTTAAAGTTGATTTCATGTAATCAAATGAACTATCTTATAAGTAAAGTCGTCCCAGGAGCGCAACTCAACAATATTGGCAATATCATTTTAAAGTAGTCTACTTTAAAATGCATAATGTATGTCTGAATTGTCAATATAAATGAGTCAGATAACATTAAATTATTAGAAGAATTTTTTACTATGTAACAAAAAACAAAATTTGTTTAATTTACTGTTTGTATCATTATGGTCATGTTGACGATTCAAGCAATGTTGAAATCCCGTAAACTTAAATCGATACTTTCATAAAAACAACATTTATTTTCAGCTCAACTTTGATTTGGAAAAAATCCTAATTTTTAATGTAATACAATATATTATATTGACTGTACTAGAAGGATAAACACAACAACAGAAGCCTGGCATTCAAGTACATCATATAACGGCCAACGAGAATTTCGTTTAATCAATACGACATTATTAATTACAATTAATCAGTATCAGTGTGCATCAACATTTGAGCAATGACATCGTATCTGTGGCGTAACATAGCGCAATTCAACTTGGCACTTATTTGTTTAATGAGTGTGTTTGTTAAACTAACAATTTAAAAGTTATTATTAAAAGCTGGTCGTCTTGTTCCCGCATTCAGTACTGGCGCGATCATTGCCATTGCCAATTCATTTCCCAGCCGTCATCTACCTTAACATAGTTGTTATCTAAAACTGTCGTAAATTGTGATATTTTTGTGGATATTACATCGTTAGTGCAGTGAGATTAAATTTGATATGAACTTGATAAGTATTCTTACTTTTAATACAGGTACGTTTATAAGTTAATAAAATATATTTAACTGATTTTCTACATATTTTACCTACATACACAGAAAAAAAATATACTTACCATAAAAAATCTTGCATAAAACTTAAAAAGTTTCCTAGTTCGCAATATATGTAATTCCGAAAATCAAAGAAAAGAAAAAGATGTGTTAGAACAAGATAATCACCCACTGGAATTTTCAAATCCTCTATTTGAGAAAAAGGCTCTTCCATTTGCTTCCATCGATTTCTACTTTTGGCAATTCTCATCCACTGCTTGCCCGCAACTTGTTTGATATCGTCTGTCCACCTCTTCTGCGGTCTGCCTACTCCTCGCCTGTTCTCTCTTGGTCTCCAGTTTGTTAATCTTTGTGTCCATTTTTCGGGATTATCTCGGGCAACGTGTCCGACCCATTGCCACTTAAGCCTTGCAATACGTTCTGAGACATCAGTAATTTTTGTTCTTTCACGAATGACGTTATTTCGAATCCTGTCTCTCAAACTAATCCCTAGCATGGCCCTCTCCATTGCTCTTTGGGTTGTACTGAGCTGCTCTAAGGTTTTCTTTGTGAAGGCCATGGTCTCCAGTCCATATGTAGTTACAGGCAAGATACATTTGTCATAAACTCTACGTTTTAGACACATTGGTATATCTTTATTCTTCAAAATAAAGCTTAATTTGCCGAAAGCTCCCCAAGACAGTTGTATGCGTCTTTTTATTTCGGCTATTTGATTTTCTTTGCCGATTTTAATGGTATGTCCAAGATATATATAGTGGTCTACATTTTCAAGACTGACGTTGTCAATAACAAGATTAGTTTGTAAATTACTCATTATTTTTGTTTTCTGAAGGTTCATTTTGAGACCTATTTTATTTGACTGCTGGTTTAATTCCTTCAACATTTGCTCCAGTTCCTTGATATATGTACTAAATAATACTATGTCATCCGCAAACCTCAAATGACTCAAACGTACACCATCAATGTTTAGACCTTTTTCCTCCCAGTCAAGCTGTTTGAATACATTTTCCAATGCTAAGGTAAAAAGCTTGGTGAAATAGTATCACCTTGTCTAATACCTTTATCAAGGCGCATTTTTTCAGTTTTTCTCTTTGATTGATCATTGATTTTGATGTGGAATGTGGCCTGTTCATAATTGTTTTTAATGAGTGTAGTGTACCGTGAGTCTATTCGAGCATCCTTCAGGGCTGACGAAAAGGACCAAGTCTCAATACTCTCGAAAGCCTTGTGAAAGTTGATAAATGCCATATGTAAAGGTACATTATATTCTGTGGTTTTTTCTACTAGTGTTCTGATGGTTTGTAAGTGATCATTAGTACCAAACCCTTTTCTAAATCCCGCCTGTTCAACCGGTTGATATAAATCAAGTTTTTGTGTTATGCGGTTGGTTATTATTTTTGTTAACAATTTGAATAAGTGTGACAACAAACTTATAGGTCTGTAGTTTTCAATATTAGTAGTGTCTCCTTTCTTGTGTAAAAGTATTATTTCGGCGTTTTCCCATAGGCTGGGTATTCTTTTTTCTGTTAGACACTTATTCAGTAAGACTTCCACAACTTCTACAACGATGTTGCCGCCCATTTTTAACATTTCAGACGTTATACGATCCTCGCCAGGAGCTTTTTTGTTTTTCATTTGCTGTAAGGCATGTCTAATTTCCGAAGAGGTTATTTTAGGGAGGGTTTCCGAGCCGACGTTTAGAATTGTTCTGTGGTCTGTTTCGGGGTTCTGTATAGTAGATGTATAAAAATTCTTATAGACTGTTTTTATTTCCTTGATTATTTGAGTTTTTTCGGTCACCGTATTCCCCTGTTGATTTTTAATTTTAGTTATCTTTGATTTTCCTTTAGTTAAATTTGATTTCAATACTCTCATGGTTCTATTGTTTTCGATGGTTTGCAATATTTGTTTTGTTTTATAAGCCCGCAAGTCTGACCTTATGCTCTTTTTAACTTTATTGTTTATAGCTTTATACTCTGGTAATTCTTTCGATGTTCTTCTTCTTTCTTCCATTAAATTAAGTGTTGTTTGTTTCAGTTTCGTTTTTCTGGGATTTTTATTTTTATCACAGATCTTTTTTGAAGTTGATGTTATGCCATTCGTTAATTTTTGTGTTATTTGATTTATATCTTTCGTGTTGAATACTGGTAGAGGTCCTAGTTTCTTTTTTTAGTTCACTTTGATATTCCTCTTGATCAAGAGGAATGTGTAAGTTTAACTTACATTAATCATATTTCTGTAATGCATTTTTTATAAAATGTTCAAACAATAATCGGTTTGTATACAAAAATTAATTATGTGACAAACAAGTGCTGGTTCAATAGATTGAAATTTCTTGTCAGTTCTTCTTTCTTCAAGTCTCCTAGAGATTTTTATTTATATAATACCACCTACAGTAATCCAGGTATTATATGCTCATAATATAGCCTTGTAAAAAAACAAGTGGGTTATTATATTCTATGGGGTATAAATTATAATTGCTTATAATTATAATAGACAAATGTCTTCCACCCAGACCCCAACGCCTCACATACCTGTAAAAAAGCTCAAAGACAAATCTACTGTTGAGAGGACACAAGCTGCTACAAGTGCAGCAGTTTCTAAGAAAACTGCAAATAAAACCAGAATGTCCAGCTACACAGGCCAAGAGAATGATGGAGGGAACATCCCAACAAGGTGCTATCCCAAAAGAACCTAGTCGTCCTAAAACACAATGAGTCGCATAAGAACCCCTTGCTACATTTCCCTTACTCAGCATTATTCACCAAAAATGCTAAGGAGCCCGGTTTATCTTATGAAGAGAGAAGGGATAGATATAAGTGTGTATACAGTATACACAAAAGACTCTACATAAACTGCAGATGTGGCCTTCTGCAAGGCTTTTGTATTGTATGGCTTTTGCCATTACGGACACAAATGTAGATACTTATATCCTTATATGGGTGAAAGAGATAAAAGGCTTATGATTTACTTAGACCAACTTGTGTCATTCCTTGGTGTTCAAATGGAAATAAATATTAGGAACACTGTTGCTATAGAAGAACTGACAAAAATTAGGTCAGAAGGAACTCTGACCCTTTGAAGAACCAAGAAACAATTTTTTTTTTGCATTTTTTCGCGATTTTACCGAAAAATCAAGTTAAAATGGCTTGCATAAGTGAGGTATATCAGCCTATCGGAAGCTGGTGACTTGATTCTCAGTATGTAGCCTGATACACTCATCAAATTATAGATAGTAAATTATAATATAGCTGAAAACCTTACATTTATTGTGTTTTTAGTAAGAAAATACGATTCCATTTTTTTTTCTTCTTTTTTTTTATAACAAACTTTTTTTTGTTAGTATGAGTAGTAGAACGAGATAAAAGTTAGTCAAGTAAAAAAAATAAATACATAGAATACAATACATCAAAAATATTCTAAATTTTTTATTATTGAGAGATACTATTTAACAATGGCATAAATATATTTATTCTTCATTAATTAAACACAATAAAAAAGAACTTGGCAAATAATATTAAATAATCTTGTGTTTAACAGAAACAATAAATATTAAAGCTCGAATAATATGAAATAAACAAAATTTTAATACTGTTTTACATTCAAAACGAAATTATATTAATTATATAAATTATACCAATTATATCATATATATATATATATATATATATATATTATTATACTTCTTCTTCCACAAACGCGGAAGGAACAAAAATAATTAAGGAATCCATCGGAAGTAAGTTTTTAAGAAATCTGAAGACAAAATATGTATTAATTTTAAGATAGAAAGTTTGTATATTTGTAAATAGATAGATTAGTACCGAAATTTTATGACTTATAAAGAACTAAGCCATTCTAAACGAGTTATTGACAAACCATTTGTACATTATAGAAAATAAGCTGTTACCTGAAGGATTAGTCCGGTATTGTGTTGTATAAATCTTCTATTATGACTAAGGCAAAAATCTTTGAAATGTATAAAAATTATTTGTTTACAAGGAAATGACCATTGTTAAAAGATTAAAGTTCCTTGCTTGAAAACGGTAATTAGCATTCCAACAAGTGTGGTAAACAAATTTGGATTTTGTGATGAGACGATCTTTTTGAAGGGAAATCGACAGACCGAGGGTTGATAGAGTTTTTGTTGGTTCGAGAAGACAGTGATGTTTGAGTGATCGAAAAGAAAGGTTGCGTCTCGACAGGCGGTGTGTTCGTGAGTTGGAGGCCGGCATTGTTAAGTGGATAAAGTTACCAGTCTTGTTAGCAGAATTGTGGAAGAAGTAGATTGCAAGTCGATGTAAAGAAATCCTTGAATCTAAAGTGTGCAGTTTCTGAATACGTGTTAAATAGTTGTGGCACCAGGTGAGAAAAGAGATCCTTGGGTCACGAAGAAGTTATATGAATGTTTGAAGAAGTGATTTTCGTGTGTTAAGTGTTGGAGAATTGAGTCAGGAGGTTAAATTAAGTCAGTTAAATTGGCTGAAGGAGCAGATACTGAAACAAGAAGCCGAGGCGCAAGGTGGAAGAACACATTGCTGTGGAAGGTGGACAATTCTTTGTGTGGTCCTAAAACAATCCAGGGAAGAAAGGTCAGATATTTTCCTTTTTCAAGTTGAAAGGTGTGTAAATCTTAAATGCGATTTGTTTACCTCATGTTGTTACCAGTTTAAAGCATGATTAGCCTTTTTACATTTATCAAATGTTTTAAAGTTTTGTTTCCATAATAAAATAGATTTTTTAATATAAGGAAGATAAAAGTTTATAAAGGTATCCAAATTTAAATTAGTTTCAAATTGTTTTGTCTCAAGAAGAAAATAAGAATTAAAATTTTCTTTTTGTATTAATTTCATTACATGCATATTCGCTGATTGAAAAGATAACGGCAAATTTAATAGTTGTTTTTTTTTATAAAATAAAAAATATCTGTATTTTATGTATTATACTTTTTATTATTATCCTTTGTTTTTCCTATCCCGATAAATACAACTAGAAAACTTTGAACTCACTGAACATAAGAAATATCAGAAGTTTATTTTTTAGGACATTGATAACGAAAAGTATATTTTTGTGATTGTTTCAAGTAAATAAATTAAAATCAAAAATACAAAATCATAACAACTGTCGCCCAAACGTGTGAAGCTTAGAAAGTATTTCTAGTTGTATTTAAAAGGATAGGGAAAGAAAGCAGGTTGATTGAGAATTTATTTCCGATGGTCAAAGTTTATAATAACTGCATTTTATGACATAACATTTCAAATTTCTCTAGGTACAAGTTTTGCATGATATATTTTATTATATTTGATTGATTTTACAATTGACAAAAGTTTTAAATTTTATTGCATTTATTTAAATTTATTGCATTTGGGATAAGAGAAAAATTTTTTCGTCTTTGCAACATTACTCGAATTTCATATTTGGCGGGGATATTATTGCACAAATTTAAGAGTTTCATATCAGGCGGGGATAAATTTGAACTACATGTCGATCACGAGAAGCAAAAGCAAAGAAAACAAAAAACAAGAAGAACATATAGAACAAGAAGACATTTTTGAAACAACAATCATGGCATCAGAACAACAGGAATTGTCAGGAATAGAGAAAATGTTACAAATAATGATGCAAAAAATGGATAAAGTGGATAAAACAATGGAACAGAATCAAAGAGAAACTCACAAGAGAATGGAAGAAAATCAACGTGAAACGAAACAAGCAATAGAAAAAAACCGACAGGAAACACAACAAGTGATAAAAGAAGTTAAAAGTTGCTTAGAGAATGTTAAAAAAGAAATGGCAGAACAAGAGGTGGAAATTAAAAAAATGAAAAACAAAATGGAAAAGGAATTAGAAGAGTTAGAAACAAAGTTTGAAAACGCTCTGCAAGAAGATAAGGAAGAAATAGAAATAAGATTGAAACGGAATGAAAATTTAATTAAGGAAATAAGACACCAAAATAGAGTCGGAGAAACAAGAGAAATAGTTATCCAGAATTCCGGCGAAATAAAAATACAGTTTGGCGGGGATGTAAGAAAACTACACCCCGTACCGTTCATGAATAATCTAAAGAAGAAGATACAATACATGGGAAATTTTGAGACAGCTAAGGAAGTTATCAGAAATCATCTCAAAGATGAGGCAAGTCTATGGTTTGACAGCAAAGTGGAGGAATTTGAAAATTGGCAAGAATTTGAAAACAAATTTCTGAGTTTTTTCTGGGGAAAGACAGAGCAATTACAGATAAATAAGGAATTGCAAAATGGGAAATACAATGAGAAGATGGGTATATCAGAAAAAACATACGCATTGCAAATGTACAATAACGCAAAACATCTGCAATACAATTATTCATCTGAGCAATTAGTCGAGTTGATTGCAAGACACTTTGAAGACACAATGGAAGACCACATAAATTTACAAAACTACAAAGATATCGATAGTTTATGCCAATTCCTACAAATAAGGGCATCACGGATACAGGAAAGAAGAGCAAGAAGGTCACAAGAGAATTATAGACATCGAGAAACTCAGGAATACAGAGAGAGAGGACAAAATTTTAGGAGGGATTACACTAGACGAGAATTTATTCCCAGGAGGGAAAACGAGAATCGGGAAAATAGAAGAGGAAATGATGATTTCAGAAATCGGCCATGGAATGAAGACAGATATCGAGAAAATCAAAACAGAAATAACACCCGCACATATCCAGAAAACAGAAATTACAATAGACGAAATGAACAGGAATATCGTGGAAACCGAAACGGATATGACAGACCAAAAGAAAATAGAAGAGAGGTAAATCATACACAAATAGAAGAAAATGAGGATGAAAGAAATAGAGATGAGAGAAGAAATACGGAAGAACAACAGTCGGTTTTTCACGAAAGCACCCACTAAAAACAAAAAACCAGGCAGGAATTTTTTGTCACCCGAAGGAATTCATTAAATTGGCAGGAAATAATGAGGAAAGAAGAGGAGTTAATTTAAAATTTGTAGATGGTTTCATTAACAATAGACCAATAAAGATTTTGATAGACACCGGGTCAGAAATAACCTTAATAAACAGAAAATTAATAGAAGAAGTACAGTTGACAAATTTAATATACAAAATACCAAGGGTAAATTTGGTGGGTGCGAATAAACGGATTTTGGCAACGATAAATGAAGGCATACGAGTGATGGTACGACTGGATAAAAAAATGTATGCATTACAATGTGTAATAATGCCAAACATGTCGCATGACATGATTGTAGGAGTGGACGAACTGGCAGAAAAACATGTAGTAATAGATTTCAAAAATAACACGATGAAACTGACTGAAGAAAAGGAAGGAGAACAGGAAAACGAACATGGGAAACAGAAAATTGATATTTCGGAGAAAGAACAAACAGTGGAAATGAATCTGGCAACGAAGCAAGGACAAAGAAGAAAAAGGAAAAGACTTAAGAAAAGGATAAAGGAAGTCAATACCGGGGATTCCTCAAAAGAAGAGATGAGCCCCGAAGAAGAAGAAGAAGAAAGAATATCAACAAAGGAAGATGAAAACGACATAATTGAAACAGTGGTTTTTAGGGAAGAGATTAATGAAAAAGAGGATGAAGAATGGACGATAAATATGTGTCAAGAATCTGAGGAAAGAGAAATTAAATTGATGTGTGGAGAAGAAAGAGAAAATGAGTTGCGTTTGATATTAAAAAAATACGAAACGTTGATAAATGAGGAAAACAGAGTGGCCAGAAAGTACGAACATTCATTTGAGGTAAAAAACTTGGGAAATTTTCGATCGAAAACGTACCCGATTCCATATAAGTATCGACAACAGGTGAAAGAAGAAATTAATAAAATGTTGGAAGATCAAATAATTGAACGATGTGATTCACCGTATATTAATCCAATTGTAATAGTAAAGAAAAGCAGTGGAGAATTGAGACTATGTTTAGATGCCAGAAATATCAACCAGCACACGGTATCACAATATGAATCACCTCTAAACATCGAGGCCATATTTGGAAGAATTACAGGGTCACACATATTTTCTAAAATTGATTTAAAGCATAGTTTTTGGTTGATACCTTTAGCTGAAAAATGTAGAAACTACACCGCTTTCTCAATTGATGGTATTGTCTACAGATTCAAGGTAGTGCCTTTTGGTTTACAAAGCGCTTGTGCAGCACTGGTACGGGCTTTACATTCAATTTTAAATCGATACGAAGATTTCATAGTCCATTACATCGACGATTTGTTGATTTTTTCACGAGATGTACAGAGCCATATGAAACATATAAAAATAATTCTGGAAGAATTGGATAGAGCGGGATTAAAATTAAACATCGAAAAATGTCAATTTTTCCAAAAGGAAGTAATTTATCTAGGGTTTCAATTGGACACTAAAACAGTCAGCCTAGCCGAAGATCGAGTCAAGCTCATTGATGAATATCCAAGACCAACCAATTTGAAAACATTGAGAGGTTTTCTTGGCACGATCAATTATTTTAAAAAACTAATTCCCGATTTAAGCCAGAAGGAAATTCCTCTAATAAAATTACTAAAAAAAGGGATAAAATGGAATTGGAAAGAAGAACAGGAGAAGGCTTTTCAAATATTAAAACAAGAATTTGCGAAAGGAACGAAAATATACCACCCCAATTATAATCTACCATTTATACTCCGAACTGATGCGTCAATACAAAAATTTGCAGGAGTTTTGTCACAGATACAAAACGATCAAGAAGTGCCAATATGTTTTATATCTCGAGTGACAAAGACTCACGAAAGAAAATATAGCGTGACAGAATTGGAATTTGCCAGTGTACTATTTTGTGTAAACAAATTAAGATATTACTTATTGGGAGCCAAATTCACAATCGAGACGGATCATGCCGCGTTGATTCACATCATGAAGAACCGATTGGTGAATAATCGGATACATAGAGGCATTCTATTATTACAGGAGTACGATTTTGAATTCCGGTATATCAAGGGAAAAGACAATATCATAGCCGACGCACTAACACGGGATGAAGACACGGGAAAAAAGGAAGCAATTACGTTACATGTGGGACTAAATATCTTGACAGAAGAAGAAGGTGTATTCTCATTAAATGAAATAAGAAGAGATCAAGGAGAATTAGAGGAAAAAGAAAAAAGAAGAGCGGAGATGGAAAACGACATATATTTCAAGAGAATAGACGGAAGGGAACTATATTTGGTGACACAAACATTGGCAGAGAAGATTATAAAGAAATTGCATGAAGACAATGGACATATCGGCAGCAGAAAAGTTTGGCTGGTGTTTCGAGAAAATTATATTTGCCGACAGGATTACCGCATTACAAAGGAGATTACACAAAAGTGCCCGATCTGTCAAAAGTATAAAATTAGGAATTTCAAGAATGAAAACGTTACGAAAAATATTATATCCCGGAACAAATTAGATATTGTAGCAATAGATATATTAAGCGATCTAATTATGACAACGAAGAGGAATAAACATGTTTTAGTCATGATAGATGTATTTTCAAAATATGTAAAATTATACAGTTGCCGGACCACGAAAGGCGAAGAAATAATGAGAAACATCGACAATTTTATAGCCACCGTAGGAACACCAAGAAGGATTCTTCTAGACAATGCAACATACTTCAGGAATGATCGTTTCAAGGGACAACTTCGAGAACGGGGAATAGAGACAAATTTTGTTAGCATCAGACATCCTCAGAGTAATCCTTCGGAACGATGTATACAGGAAGTGACGAAATTTCTTCGAATTACAACAGATGGTCAACATCGACGATGGGATCGGAAAGTGTCCGAAGTAGAAATGTATTTAAATACCATCCCAAGCACCGTAACGAAAGAAACCCCAGAATATATAATGAAAGGGATAATGCCGATAAGGCCATGGGAAGATATAAAACAAAAGGAATACACACAGATAATGGAAGATGTGCAAAGGAGATTGCGGAGAGCAAACGAAAAATATATCCAGAGACAAGATCAAATAGGAAAAGAAGACCAGTTACTTTCCAAAAAGGTGAGAAGGTTATGGTGAGAGCATTGCGAGTGTCCAACATCCCTGGCAATGTATGCGCAAAGTTAATGCCTGTTTTTGAGGGTCCTTACGTAATAAACAATGATAATGGTATAAAATAGTTATGTTTTGAAGCATTTGGATTCAGACAAGATTAGGGGAATATATAATATCAACGATGTTTATAAATATTATGAATAAGAGACAAAGAATGTTTGCATAAGAGAAAAATCCCTACATAATTCAGTAATTTTTATCATATGCAAAGGCGGGGATTTATTATACTTCTTCTTCCACAAACGCGGAAGGAACAAAAATAATTAAGGAATCCATCGGAAGTAAGTTTTTAAGAAATCTGAAGACAAAATATGTATTAATTTTAAGATAGAAAGTTTGTATATTTGTAAATAGATAGATTAGTACCGAAATTTTATGACTTATAAAGAACTAAGCCATTCTAAACGAGTTATTGACAAACCATTTGTACATTATAGAAAATAAGCTGTTACCTGAAGGATTAGTCCGGTATTGTGTTGTATAATCTTCTATTATGACTAAGGCAAAAATCTTTGAAATGTATAAAATTATTTGTTTACAAGGAAATGACCATTGTTAAAAGATTAAAGTTCCTTGCTTGAAAACGGTAATTAGCATTCCAACAAGTGTGGTAAACAAATTTGGATTTTTGTGATGAGACGATCTTTTTGGAAGGGGAAATCGACAGACCGAGGGTTGATAGAGTTTTTGTTGGTTCGAGAAGACAGTGATGTTTGAGTGATCGAAAAGAAAGGTTGCGTCTCGACAGGCGGTGTGTTCGTGAGTTGGAGGCCGGCATTGTTAAGTGGATAAAGTTACCAGTCTTGTTAGCAGAATTGTGGAAGAAGTAGATTGCAAGTCGATGTAAAGAAATCCTTGAATCTAAAGTGTGCAGTTTCTGGAATACGTGTTAAATAGTTGTGGCACCAGGTGAGAAAAGAGATCCTTGGGTCACGAAGAAGTTATATGAATGTTTGAAGAAGTGATTTTCGTGTGTTAAGTGTTGGAGAATTGAGTCAGGAGGTTAAATTAAGTCAGTTAAATTGGCTGAAGGAGCAGATACTGAAACAAGAAGCCGAGGCGCAAGTGGAAGAACACATTGCTGTGGAAGGTGGACAATTCTTTGTGTGGTCCTAAAACAATCCAGGGAAGAAAGGTCAGATATTTTCCTTTTCAAGTTGAAAGGTGTGTAAATCTTAAATGCGATTTGTTTACCTCATTGTTGTTACCAGTTTAAAGCATGATTAGACCTTTTTACATTTATCAAATGTTTTAAAGTTTTGTTTCCATAATAAAATAGATTTTTTAAATATAAGGAAGATAAAAGTTTATAAAGGTATCCAAATTTAAATTAGTTTCAAATTGTTTTGTCTCAAGAAGAAAATAAGAATTAAAATTTTCTTTTTTGTATTAATTTCATTACATGCATATTCGCTGATTGAAAAGATAACGGCAAATTTAATAGTTGTTTTTTTTTATAAAATAAAAAATATCTGTATTTTATGTATTATACTTTTTATTATTATCCTTTGTTTTTCCTATCCCGATAAATACAACTAGAAAACTTTGAACTCACTGAACATAAGAATATCAGAAGTTTATTTTTTAGGACATTGATAACGAGAAAGTATATTTTTGTGATTTGTTTCAAGTAAATAAATTAAAATCAAAATACAAAATCATAACAATATATATATATATATATATATATATATTATTTTTTACATTATTTTCAATCATTTTTTTCTGATTTTCACTGATATTGTACATTATGTTATTTCTAAATTTAGTTAGTTCTGGCGATTCTATTTTACATGAAACTTGAGTTGATAAAACGTTTTGTGTATGCTCTGGTCGATTCAAAAAACAATACGGAAGTCCTTTTAACTTGATTTTCCGGTAAAATCGCAAAAAAATGAAAAAAAAAACGTCGGTTTTAGGGACTGAATAATCGCTTGCCACGCTTTGAGCAGGAGTTTCTTGTTTCTTCAAAGGGTCAGAATTTATTCTGGGGATCAAGACGAAGCGATTGGTACCTAATATGTATGTGTGCTCCAACTATAGGGGTATTTTTTAATCTATTTTCAGATAAAATCGCAAAAAATGAAAAAAACGTCGATTTTAGGGACTGAATAACCGTTTGCCACGCTTTGAGCTTTTTTTTTGGTTCTTCAAAGGGTCAGAGTTCATTCTGGGGACAAAGACGAAGCGATTGGTACCTAATATGTATGTGTGCTCCAACTATAGAGGCATCGTTTAATCTATTTTCGGGTAAAATCGCGAAAAAATGAAAAAATCGTCGATTTTAGCGACTGATTAACCGCTTGACACGCTTTGAGCAGGTGTTTCTTGGCTCTTCAAAGGATCATAGTTCCTTCTGGAGACCAAGACGAAGCGATTGGTACCTGATATGCACGTGTGCTCCAAGTATAGAAGTCTCTTTTACTCGTTTTTCGAGGCAGATCGCTAGAAGAATGAAATAGCTTTAGCGAACAAGTCAGTTTTTTTATTGAAAAAAACTTAAATTTGCCTTTTTTTGAGGCTTGCACCTGAAAACATGTTTTTTGGTATCAACCTACAGAAAAAAATTGTTACTGCGGGGTACGGGTAGCAAATTGCAATATCACCATATTTGGCTTCAGTTAAGGTGCGAATTTTTGTAGAACTCCTCAAATATATTAAAATTTTAGTTGACTGGGCCGATATAAATTTTTTATACCATTATCGTTAATGCACTTATATATGTAGTACAAACAGACGTAAAGGTATAATATAGCTAATTTGAAGTGAAATCTTCAATATTTGTTATTCTTATCTAAATCACAGTACGATTGTTTAACAATTTTTGTAAGAATCAGCTACACAAACCAAGTTTACTTTTCAATTCTTAGTTATTATTGTTATATTGTTTTATACTCGTCATATCTTGCGGTTCCCTATTGTTGTATAAGTTAAAAATAACTTGATAGGGCCATAGGTGATAAGAGCGATTTGTCAATATTTTCCTATTCTAGATTTTTGTGTCAGTTATTTAAAATTAAATTTTGCCCAATTTGACTCCCACTGTATGACAATTTATGACAAGATATTTAATTCCTACAATAAAAAAATATCATAACGTATGCACAGAGTCATAAGCTATCTTAAAGATTCACGAAAATTATTGAAAACTCTTATGACATTGACATTTTCATGAATTAACAATAATCGAACCAATAGAACCAAGTTAAACAAAACACGCGTAAAAACTGTAAAAAAAAACCTGACATGAGAAAACTGAAATGTAGTGAAGTAAAAGAAATAGTCAGCAAAAGAATAAATAGAAAGTTTAAAGAAATCGATAATACAACAAAAAGCACTGAATAGAAAATATAATCCCTTAATAAAACGATAGAAGACATTAAAGACAATTTTATGAAGAACGAAGAATATTGTTCTGAAACTATTTTCTTGTGCCATTTTAAATTAATTACTATTTAACTTGGAATAAGCCATAATTAAAGGTTAAAATACGTTTATTGACGTTTCAATTTCCACTTCAACCCCCTCTGTGGCTCAGTGGTAAGAGCGCCTACCTTTAAACCTAAAGGTCGTGAGTTCGAATCTCACCTGGGTGGAAATGTTCGTTTATTAAAAATTAATAAATGAAAATAATTTCTATCCTTGTGCGATCGGTACTCACCGGAGGGACCGCAGACGTTCGGATACAATTAGAGTCTCTTAGCAAACACAATGACGTCGACTTTGCTAAGTATCAAGACAATTACTCTACACACACACACACACACTAGGTACCTGACTGTACCATGCCAATGATCTTAGTTGTCGAGGCATTAACTAAATAATAAAAAAAAATTTCCACTTCGGAAATCGTTCTCAAAATACAAACAGTAAATTTGTTTATTTAATTTATTTTTTTAATTTACTGTTTGTATTTTGAGAACGATTTCCGAAGTGGAAATTGAAACGTCAATAAACGTATTTTTACCTTTAATTGTGGCTTATTCCCAGTTAAATAGTAATTAAGAACGAAGAAGGTAAGAATAACACATGGATGACTACTACATAGATTCTGCAGCTGATGAAAGAAACACGGAGAAACAAGAACAATAACTCTGTGTATAAAACAATACAATGAGATATACAGAGATAGATCAGAGGAATAAAACAGAAAGAAATGGAGAAAAAATACGAAAAAAATCGAAATTCTACAAAGTAAATACGACGACTTGAACGTTCATAAAAAGATAAGAGAAATTATAGACAAATGTAAAAGCAGAAGAGTAAGTAAATTTGTTAATAATAACGGAGAGGTAATCGTGGACAAAGTATATATATATATATATATATATATATAATATATATATATATATATATATATATATATATATATATATATATATATATATATATATATATATATATATATATGATATATATATAAGCGAGGTTCCTACAGCCTCTGCCGCCTCTCGCATTTCGACTGCCATCGTTTTCTGTCCATCCATTCGTCTTCTTTCATGGCTCTATCTCTCATTATGTGTCGTGCATTTTCTTCCCAGGCAACTGAAGGCCTTACCCTTCCTCTTCTTTGTTGTGGTATGTAAGTTAAAGCTTTCTTTGGCCATATATCTTCATTCATTCGCTTCACGTGACCATACCACACTAGTTGTTTCGTTTCAATTCTGTCTACGCTGGAATATACAGTATTTGTCCTCCTTCTAATAACTTCATTCATGATATGATCTTTTTTGGATACACCACACGCTCTCCTTAGAAAATCCATTTCTACTACTTCTATTCTTTTTCTATTTTTTTTTTCGTGATCTGATAAACTTCTGCCCCATAAGTCATAATAGGCTCTACCAAGGTTCGATAGATTGTCAATTTCGTTTCTTGTTTAATATATTTAGACCATAGCAGAAAGTTTAGAATGTTAACCACTTTTTTTCCTGTTGTTGAGATATTTATATTCCTTGCATGTTTTTGTGCTTCTAATTTCTAACTCTGGATCTTCTTCATCATCTCCTATCTTAAGATTCTTTGTCTTTGACATATTCATATTGAGGCCCCATTTTCATGTTGTTAGACATTTACCATCGCCTATGTCTATTCCCATTCCGGATACTTGTTTTCATCACGGCTCTAGCGATGATTGAATATATATTTTAAATAAAGTCGGAGATAGACAACATCCTTGTTTAAGCCCCTTTGTTATTGGAAATGATTCAGATATAAAGTTTCCTTCTTTAACAACACTTCTTGCATTTTTGTATATATTTGCGATAGCATCCACATACTCTTTACTGAGACCTACTTTCAAATGTCAATGTTTGAAACAGTTTTTTCAAAGGTACCGTATCGTATGCCTTCTCGAAATCTACAAACAATAGGTAGATTCCTTGCCTTCCGTTTTTCGATTACCTGCTGCAGAACGAATATACCATCAGTGCACGATCTTCCTGTACGAAATCCATTTTGTTCTTCTGTCTTTCTATTCCCCTATAATTAGAGCATTTGCGCTTATCCCCTTTCTTGATTATTGAGCTGATGTATCCAATATTCCAATCATCAGTGATATTTTGTCCTTTTAAGCATTTGTTAAATAGTTGAACCAACATCTCATGTAATATTTATGGTCCATACTTTACCAACTCAATTGCGACGTCTCCAGGTCCTGCTGCTTTACCGTTTTTCGATCTTTTGGGGGTATCGTTTAACTCTCCGGTTGTTATCTCAATAATTTGTGTGTGTTCGGATATTTCTTCCATATCAATCTCTTGGAATTTACATCTATCCTGTCAGTAAGACCTCAGAATTTTTTTTCAACTGTTTTAGATCTATTAACTGTAAGTTAGATTTTTCCTTTTCTTCCCTCTGAATAGACTTTATCACCTTCCAAGCTTGCCCAACTCTTGTTCCACCTATATACCTATCCTTCTCTGCACATCTTCGATCCCACATCTCATTTTTACTTTTCACTACTTCTCTTTTTACATCTCGGGGAGCGAAAAAATGCGGAGAATATAGGGTAATAAGTCTAATGAAACATACACTAAAATTTTTCTTAAAATTATACATCGCAGAATTTACAAGCTATGCGAAGAGAGAATACAAGACACACAGTTTGGATTCATGAAAGGCGTATGTACGAGAGATGCACTGTTTAGACTACAGGTATTATTCCAAAGATGCAGAGATATGACTTATGAATAGCTATGAGATGTGAATTATTATAAACGCTAAAAAAACAAAATATGTATATGCTAATTACAAAAAGACTACAAAATATACACCACGTATTGACAATCAATAGTAACGTGATAGAACAAGTCTTCATAGTTCCACTAACCGGTTCCGAGGGTGTACATTGTTTCTTTGAGCAGTATTCGTTTTTACGATTGGTAGGCTGGTAACCTTGCCAATGACCTTCCTTTTATCCGGGCTTGGGATCGGCTGTGATAGTTAGAAGTTAGATAATAGAACAACTGATGGAGTTTGAATATCTAGACATCACATTATCTAGCTACGGAAAGCTCGAAACTGAAGTGGAAGATCAAGTGAATAGAGCAAACAGAGCCGCAGGATGCAGAAAAATATCTGAAAGGAAATGAAAGGCAGAATTTACAAAACAGTAATCAGACCAATAATATCATATGCGGAAAAAGCACGACCTGACAGAGAGGACAAAAAGAATGTTAGAAACTGCAGTAATGAAAGTACTTAATGGATGGTAAGACACAATGGAGCAGAGCTAGAAGTACAGATATACGACATAGATGCAAGGTGGAGAACATCAAGAACTGCGTAAGAAATAGAAAAGACATAGGGGGGCCTATATTCAAAAGAAAATACAACAAAGCTCAATGGATAGATAACTTTTTCAGCAGTTTTCCTTAGTATTATTAATTTTGTATAATTTTGCATACCATCCTGTATGACACAGTGTATGTCTTGACTACAAGATATAAAAAATCCTAAGTCGCTTATATAATTTAAGAAATGCAAATTTCCGTTACTATATAAACCAGTTTGTGAATCAAACAAGTTATTCGTGGTGAAGTACGAAATTTTGCAAATCATCTTCATTATTTATAGATCTACTCGCGTTACGTAACACTTTCCTGTATGAAAACATACATTTATATTGCATTTGTCGACTAGATAATATAACGATATGATTGTGTGTTCTTAAAAGATTTTATTTTTTATTAACAAATGAGTTTTATATAAATATATATCTAATTTAACTACGCAAACATAGGCATCTTAAAAGATTTTAAAAAACAATTATATCACAGTCAAATTCAAGGATTTGTGTCATGGTCAATACAGAATAATTGCCGTGCATTAATGATAGAAGTTTTTACTTTCTTAGAGTATCCGATTATAGAAGGAATATTAAAGTAATTTTTGGAAATTAGATTACTAAACAACTTTAACTACTAATACGATAAAACGAAAGTAAAAAGGTCTATCAGATCTTCAATCTTCAATAGCATTAGAAATTAATTCAAACCGAGACTGAATATTATGCAAAATAAAAGCGGCGCATATTACGAGCCCTAACAACTACAGATTGAACGAATTTAAAACGGATCATACAATTTAATATATGTCTGTTTGAACTGCATTTGAAATAGTGGACCAATATAAAACTTGGACAAAAATAAATCCATACCTGGGTATAGACATTGTATAAAATATCGTTCAACTATCTGTCTCGCAACAATGTTGTTTGCGTAAAGGAAGCGATAATAGTTCAGGAACTGAAGCTCGAAAAAAGTTAATTATACATACATTTACATAAATAGTTGAAAATATTTACATTTATAAGTAAAACAATTATAATATAAATTTTATTCGTCATCAATTACATCTTCATCGTGATCTATGTCATCCTCATCTTCTTCAATTATTGGTGGACTATTATTGTACCCTTCAGCTGAGCACCCAGAACAAGTAGAGTTACAGTATAAACCAACTTTTCTGCACCCACATGAAACGCCGCATCCTTTTTTGCATTGGCAAAAAATAATTTTCTAGAGTTCATCGGGTGCAGGTTGTTTGTTCATGCGTACGGGTAATAACAAACCATCTTTGGAATACCATCCCCAATCTGTTGCTCTGATATTTTCATTGCCAAGCCGCAGTAAACATAGACATATGAGCAGATGTTTTATTCTGTTGTATGGGATTTCAAAATAAGAACTCTTAAAATTTCGAATGTATAATGCCCCACTACCTAATATACCGGTTTTGTACATTATTATGCTCCGAAATGTACTGTACTATACTAATGGAATTTTCCGGAAAAAAATTAATTGGTTTTTTTAACGTATTTCCTTCATTTTTAACGATAGAGAGTTTCTTCAAAAACGATTTTGTAGAGGTTTTTAAGAGCTACAAGGATCTGTGAATTAAATCTTTTTGGAACCCTTGGTTTTTAAATGGGGTGAGTTTAAAGGGCCCTAAAAAGATGGTGCTTGATCGTAAATCGATGCTTTAAACGGCTATATCTCGCCAAATATTCATTGTACAACAAATCTAAATAAAGGAAAATTTTAGTCATTAAAAAAGCTACAATTTAGTACATTTTTATTTTTTTCATATATTCAGTATTTTCGGGGATATTTAAAAAAGAAGGGTAAAAAATATGAAATTGTAAATCGTTTCTCACTTTATGCTGTACTTTTTCTAAAACTAAGCATTTTAAATGGGCCAAACTTCTTGGACGTATTAACAATACATGTACAAAGAGAATTGCAGAAGGGTGAAGATCGATTTTAATTATGGGATGGTTAGGGGTTGTTTTCATCGATTTTTTCGTAAAAAAATGAGGTATTGACCTTATTTTCATCATAACTCACTCAATTTGTGAGCTAGAGTCTTTTTTTATGATAGGTCTATTTATGCTCTTTAAAAAAGGTTGTGTGAGTTTTCTTCCAAAAATGCATCATTTTCCCGATATTTGACTTTGAATCTTTCAAATTTGGCATTTGAAGAAAACCGCTGAACATTGATAGGCCGTATTTCGGTTCCTGTTATATCGCAAAAACATTTTAAAAAGTGAATTGTATTTGTCTTTTTAAAAGCTACAAATTTGTTCTCTACAATTTTTTTGATAAAATGCACCATTTTCGAGTTATTCGCGAAAAATCGATTAAAAACGTCGATTTTTTCATCTAAAAGTTGTTACTTTCAGATCGCGACTAACTTGAAAAATATCAGTTTTACAAAAAAAAAATGTATAAAATATTTTTTGTTTGGAATCACCTTTTTAATCGAAACCTGTAGTTAAAACGTAAAAAAAAAATTTCACCCCCGAGATAGGGTGGCAACCACCCTCAAGGCTTTGGCGCACTTTGGTTCGATATAGATTTTGATCCTTGGCTATTACCTAGCTTCTGTTAAAATTTCAAGCCAATCCACGCAGGACGAAAAAATTGCGAGATGAAATGCTTCATTTCCTGGACTATGTGATTTGACAGCATAATAAAATCGTAGATTTATGTGTAGCTTTCAATTTTTATGATTTCAGAATCCAGCAGCCCGCTGAAGTATTGGATTTTTATAATATAATTATTTGACAACCTTTTGTTGGTCAACCACCTACAGCAGAATTGAGCCGAAATACATAATATTTCGTATGTTCCGAATTTATTTCGTTCAATCTGTATGTTGGAACAAGCAGTTATTTTGCGAATATAAGGCCAATTTATCGAAATTCTTTTACTTAATTTTTTTATTGTAAATATGAAATTAACAACATTTTTTATAATGTATGGAAATATTTTTGCGGCTTGATTATATATTTTATATTGACTACTATTTAATTAATTGTTTGATAATCGAAAACTGCTGACTAAACTAAAACTAAATATTGAACATATTTTGCCTTTCCTCGCATTTGATCAGCCTGACGCAAAGAAGGCTTTGAAATCAAACATACGAGTAGGTAGTACGTTGTCAACAACAATTGTTCACTCGTCATTTGAGTATAAATAATTAACAACCGTATATAAGAAACATAATAACAACGTGCAGTTTTTTATATCCAATGGTGAAATCTAGGTATCATAGCTCCTACCTAAAATTAAAAAAAATCGATTTAGATTTCGTATGTCAAAAATGACAAGCATGATTTTACCTTAATTTTCAACACAGCTTATGCATAACGTCTGTATGCGGGAATGATTTTTGCAAACAAAATCTCGACATTTATCGCACGATGAGCTTTCTTTCTTTTGCTTTTTGGAATATGGACATATTTTACACCTTCCACTCTTTTTTCGTCGTTGTGGCTCTGGATTTGCGGCAGGCATTGGTTCCTGATGTCCGGAAACTTTAAAAATGGCACTACGAATTTCTCTCGGTAAACAAGTTTGCTGAGCTTTACGAGTTAAATGGGCCTTAATAAGTTCTTGACCTAAAGTGGTTAGAAACAATCTTCTTTCCATTATTTGATTTTACTGAACTCCATTAAAAATTACGTTAGCATTTAATCCTGCAATGTCCAGTTTTATAGCATGCACATTTCTTATCCAATGAATTCACCCCACCTTTTGTCTCGTTGTAAAAATTTATAATCTTTGGTTTTCCATTAACCATTGTATTGGAATGATGCATAGTTGACACTAACAACACTGCACTATTTTTCTTAGGAACAAAAGATACAAGGCTCTCGCTTCCTGTAAAACCAAATAAGGCAGAATTAGATGGCCTGTTTTTTTGGGGTTGAAATTCAGCAGGAACCTCTCTTTTATTTATTTTTAGAGTTCCAACATATGAAATTTTATGGCTTCTCAGTTCTTTTATGAGCTCAATGGACGAAAACCAATTATCTGCTGTTATGTTTCTATTTGTACCAGAAATTGGTGAAATAAGTGTCAGAAACTAGTGTGGGGATGGATAACTTTTTTGGATTTGCTCTGCGTGTATCTTTTCCAGTATATATAAAACCATTTAGCAAATAATGTGTCTTAGAGTCTACTAAACTACTGCATTTTCAGACCGTATTTGTCTGGCTTATTTTTGAGATACATCCTGAATTGGCACCTTCCTCTAAATGCAATAATAGTCTAGGCGGGATCTGTTTTGGATTGGAAATTTTCGAGGGAAGCTATTTTTTTGCTGGAATCCCTTCAGGATATGCCCAGTATCGATAATTACGATATGCGCCAGTCGCAAACCCTGTGCTAAATTTTTTATTTAACAAAATCTGAAAACAATTGAAAATTTCTCATTTTTTTGCTCCTATTTTCATTTATAATTCGAAAAATATTGATCTTAGAGAAAAAATTATAAGTAGTTAAAAGTTTTGTTATTAAATTTTACACAATATTTTGTTAGCTAGAAATTGAAAATTTAATGGTTATTGTTGAAAAAATAGAAATAATTGGAAAAAAAAGTACAAAAAAATGAAGTTAATCCTTTAAATGTTTTCGACTTTCTAAACTTGACTTACAAGTTCCATATTCCGCCTAGAAAAACTTTTTAATATGTTTAAAACGTGTGCTAAATTTTGTTAAGATCGGTCGGATAGGTTTTGCATAATAATTTTGCAATCCAGCCTACTGGAAAAAAATCGCAAATTTTCAAATTCATAGTAGGCCCTAAATAAGGCCTTCAGATAGTTGCAATTTTTTTACGTATAAAGGAAGTCTCACACTTTCAAACGCTTTTTGTAAAATTCAAATCGGTTTACTAGGAAAGCCTATAATTTTTTTTTAAATTATAAACATTTTTTAGGCTTATAAACAAATTAAATAACTTTTCGAGCTTTAAACATATCAATTTCAAAATGTATACACTTAAAGAACATTAAAAGTCGCTTCTTTTAAGAAACAAAAAGATACATTCCGCTTTCTGGTTGCCGAGATATTGAAGGTCAAAGTTGGTATACATTTGCCGTATAACCATAAGTGATAGAGGGCTCGTTTTTAAACAAATACCCTCGTCTTGCCAAATACTTTTTATAAGAAAAGTTTTACGTAATGCGCTTCATGGCAACATCCATAAAAAAGACAAATAAAAAACCGTTTTCGCGTAAAATGTCACTCGGAATCCATGAGAGGTGGTGGTGAGGGACATTCACTTCAAATGTGAATCAGCTAGTATCAAGTAGGGGACCATCACTTTATTTAATTTCGGGTTTTGAAATATAAACAAAAGTAAAGTGCTCCAAAATCTGTAAGGGCTTGTAAAGTAAATTGTTACTTTTAGTAAACAAATATGTATTTATAAATTGTTAATAAATAATTTAAATTGTTAAAACGAAGGAAATTTTTTTTTGTAAAAATCAAACATTTTAAAATAATTAACATTAAAAATAATTTATTTCTGCAGTTTTATCATAATAATGACATTATTTGATTTGAGAATATATTTTGATTCGAAAGTGACGTGTATATTGTATATTGACGTGTTATTATACTGCTGTGTAATCTCGAAATTGTTTTTTTGAGCTTGCAATTTATACATTGAAGTAAATTGTTACTTTTAGTAAACAAATATGTATTTATAAATTGTTAATATATAATTTAAATTGTTAAAACAAAGGCAAATGAAACAAAAATTTTCTTTTCATAAATAATCTTTATTTTGACTCAATCTTCAATAATTTTTTTAAGTCTTTTTCTTTTTCTGGAAGTACAAGAATCTTCAGGTTTTATTTCTTCCTCAAAACCTTCATTTTCCATTTCAATATCTTCATCCTCGATCTGTAAATTTAATGTTTCTTCTCCTTCATCTGTAGCTATATCTTGTGCCTCCAAAAAATCTAAGGAATCCATCAACTCCATATCCATATCTCGTTCAACTTCTTCCAATATTTTATTGTGATCAATATTTTTACATGTTTGACCATTGCAGTGAAGACAACAGTCAGAACATTTGAGACCATGTTTGATACAACTGCATGTTTTTGTACAAAGTTTTTTACATTTGCAACTAATATTTCTGATAATGAGTCAGGTAGTAATACTTGCTCAGTTTGTATTGGCTCAAGACCATTTTGAGTTAGTTCCCACCCCCACTCAGTAGCATTCAGGTTATTTCCAAGCCACTGCTGTACTTGGAAATATACACGAAGCGAGTGTTGCTCAGCTGCAGATTGTGTAGGTGGCAGCATGGACAATTGAAAATTTTTTTTTTGCAACCTTTTTTAAAGCAAAAGTAGCGAATTTTATTCAATGTAAAATCGCACTTTGAGTGGCCCATATACAATGCCGATATAATTTTGCATCCACTGCGTTTAATTTCTTCCTTAGTTGCACTTTTTTCATTAAAAATGGTTGCTTCTTGCCATATATAATTATTTGTTGAAACCAATTTAACAATTTTGCTTTTCTCCTTGATAAAAAAATGCAGAGGTTGTATCACAACCAGAAAATGCGTGTAAAAAGCCCACTAAATTTTTTAACGAAGATTTCGTAGATTCACTTATTTTAAGTGCATTATTGAAAGAGTTGTAGTTATAAATTTCTTCCGATTTTTTTCCTTTGACTAGGTTTCCAGAAAAAAATATTTTTATTTTCAGTTACTTTTTGTACAAATATTACCAGAACATCAATATCCTCTGCAATTATAAAAACTGGCTTGTTATCTGAGGCTAATATATACTTGATACTCGCCGATTCACATTTGAAGTGAATGTCCCTCATCACCACCTCTCATGCATTCCGAGCGACATATTACGCGAAAACGGTTTTTTATTTGTCTTTTTTATGGATATTGCCATTAAGCGCATTACGTAAAACTTTTCATATAAAAAGTATTTGACAAGACGAGGGTATTTGTTTAAAAACGAGCCATCTATCACTTATGGTTACACGGCAAATGTATTCCAACTTTGACCTTTAATATCTCGGCAACCAGTAAGCCGAATGTATCTTTTTGTTTTTTAAAAGAAGCGTCTTTTAATGTTCTTTAAGTATATACATTTTGAAATTGATATGTTTAAAGCTCGTAAAGTTATTTAATTTGTTTATAAGTTTTATAACGTTGTATATGATTTCTTTATAACTTTAAAAAAATTTATAGGCTTTCCTAGTAAACCGATTTGAATTTTACAAAAAGCGTTTGAAAGTGTGAGACTTCCTTTATATGTAAAAAAATTGCAACTATCTGAGGGTCTTATTTAAGGCCTAGTATAAATTTGAAAATTTGCGATTTTTTTCCACTAGGCTGGATTGCAAAATTATTATGCAAAACCTATCCGACCGATCTTAACAAAATTTAGCACACGTTTTAAACATATTAAAAAGTTTTTCTAGGCGGAATATGGAACTTGTAAGTCAAGTTTAGAAAGTCGAAAACATTTAAAGGATTAACTTCATTTTTTTGTACTTTTTTTTCCAATTATTGCTATTTTTTCAACAATAACCATTAGATTTTCAATTTCTAGCTAACAAAATATTGTGTAAAATTTAATAACGAAACTTTTAACCACTTATAATTTTTTCTCTAAGATCAATATTTTTCGAATTATAAATGAAAATAGGAGCAAAAAAATGAGAAATTTTCAATTGTTTTCAGATTATGTTAAATAAAAAATTTAGCACAGGGTTTGCGACTGGCGCATATTGTGATTATTGATACTGGGCATATCCTGAAGGGATTCCAGCAAAAAAATAGCTTCCCTCGAAAATTTCCATTATGGTCTGAATTTCTACAGATGCCGCCTAGTCTAATAAGCATTTCATCTATTGTGAGATATTCACCACAGCTACAATTAGACTGGCAATTACATAATTATAAACATATTAAAAATATTGGATATAGCTGCCAGTTTATCTCCGTCCGCAATACGTTCTTGTCTAGTAGCTGGGTCGTCAAAACAAAGGCTTCCAGGCAAAAAATAAAACCGGTTTAGTGACATGTTTGCTCGAAATATATCACGGCCAGTACCATTCGTAGCAAATAAAGACCCTAAATATTCATTATTGGATTTAAATACCCCAGCTAAATATAATAAGCCTAAGAAGGCCTTTAATTCATATGATATATATGGTACGTATAGGTATATCGTCACGATAAATTGTGTAAATTATATTTAGAAGCCATATTAGTTATTCGTTCATTGGTTTTCTCAAGAATTTCTTTCAATATATCGTGGCTAATATTACATTCCCAAGCATCAACTGGTTTCTCTGGCATACTAGCTCGAGCTTTTTCAATAACACCAGGTAAATGACTAATTAAATTATGCTTACGTGTACGAGAAAAGGTGGGAGAAGTTTTAGACCACTTGTACCTATTTTTGCCATAAAACACATCCCTTGAGTCAGCTATACTATCACTTTCTTCACCCGAATATTTACTACCAGTTTCGAAATTATTAATTTGCCAATTTGTTTCGTCATCATCGTCCCATTCCTCTTCACTGTCTGTTTCGTGATCACTGTGTTCACTAGCCTGGTCTAAAAACTCACTGTCACTATCTAGTCCATTGTCCATAATTTTTTGTCCCTCCTCTTCAAGTTCTTTCTGTGTCAGAGGACGTTTATTGCGACTACACCCCGCCATTTCAAATTACTCGTTAATTGCACTAGAAACACTTATACCATAAACGGGTCAAAATTGACCCTATGCGTGCCTAACTCTGCAGTAGTAACAGATAAACTAACAGAATTTTCGTAGATCGATAAATCACCTACCGGTCGAAGATTAGCAGAAAGCGCGCAATGCTCAATCTATGTTTCGGTAGCGAAACTTGGCATTAAAAACGCGGGGGGTCAATTTTGACCCCGCCATGGTACTTAAGGGTTAACCAAGTGCGGCAAAGTGCATATCCATCCGGAGATTTTATCTTTCAGCAGGAAGGAGAATCATGCCGTACGCCTGAATATACCAAAAAATGGATGGGAGAACATGACATTAAAGTTTTGTCACATCCTTCTAGCAGCCCGGATCTTAATCCAATAAAACACTTTGACACAAAAAGAAACAACGCCTAAGAAATAACCCCCAGCGTACTTTGCCACAACTACGTGCTAAATTGCAAGAAATATCGCGACATTTGAAATGAAGGTCCATAGGCAACTTGTCGTATAGTAAATTATCAATAAAGATTATTGAGAAAAATATGAGTGGCGCGGTAATTTTGTCCAGGAGT
The DNA here is from genome assembly GCA_918026665.1 of Diabrotica balteata. Classification (NCBI taxonomy): domain Eukaryota; kingdom Metazoa; phylum Arthropoda; class Insecta; order Coleoptera; family Chrysomelidae; genus Diabrotica; species Diabrotica balteata. The sequence continues at coordinate 38,375,447 of OU898284.1, forward strand.
TTATATATAAAGAAGAAAAAAATATATATCGCTTGCAGCATTTATAAATTCTTTGGTATATAAATTCCTTGATATATATTGGAATCACCGCGTATATGTATTAAATTGAAATACCCTCATATATGAATTAAAATAACGAATTAACGAAGAATAATTTCAGTGTATTTCAGTTTCCTATCGAAAAAGTTAAAATGCCAGAAATATATTTCATTTCATATTTTCATTTCATCGTTTCCAGCTGTTCTCCGTGCGTAAAGGTTTTCTCCCCGGCTCTGGAACTCAATTTTTGCAATGTATGTTACCTGAAGTCATATTTAATTTATTACTGAACATCATAGTTTTTTTAACAAGATGTATAATCTTTTATAACTATATGTAATTTAAAAGATTTTTACCCATGTATTTTTGGTGGCTCAGGCATTTTAACCTAGCGATTTTAAACCTGATGATGGACTGTTTAGTCCGAAAACGTTTGTTTTTTCGATGTAGCCCTTTTAAGGGTTTTTAAATAAATATACCCACTTACGAAGACTAACCTCTTTTTTTGTGATAAGTGGTATACAGCCAGCTACAGGAATTGTTTTCCTTGTGGATTTTATATTTCATTTCCTTCTTAGGTCGGCTCGAGTTAATATACATTTTAGAGTTGTTTATTATTTAACAGATGTGTACTTCCTCGGAATTCGTTTGCCTTTTATATATTGCGTCTTAATTCCCGTTTGTGTTTTGTTTATACTAAGTGCATCACTTTCGTTGGAGCCGCGATCAAGAGCGGTGGGCTTCAGCGTTATGTCCAAATTCACGTCGAATTTGTAAAGTTTTCTGTTTTTGCCCCTTTTCATAGAAAATGTGTATCAGTGTGAAGTTAATGGTTCAGTTAAATTTTTGAGTAAGGATTGGAAGAATCGTCATTTTCATTGTCGTTTTGTTTCTCCCTGGTTGTCATCCAAGGCTTTTTGGCAGTATGGAGATACATTTGTTCGTGTGTTCGTTGCACAGAGAGTGAAGCCCAGGTCTACTCCGAGTTATAGTTCCAGTTATGGTTCTAGAAATTCCGGTGACGTCCAGTTACAGAAAATTCAAAGTGTTCTAGTGTTCTTTTGTTCTCTCTATTTCTTTCGTTAAAATTTAAAAATTGTATCATTTAAAATTGTAAATTTTAGGTTTTGAGTTTAGCTGTCATTTTAATTTTTCTGTTTTAAATTTAATGTTAAGATAAGACATCTTGCTTTATTATTTTTGACATTAATTTGTTTTGTTTTATAAAAAGGTTAACCTCTATGCGGTAACATTTGTAAGTTTTTGTAGTATCTCTAACTCCTAGAGTTTGTAAACGGATGACATATAAGTTTTTTTTGTATTTTTGTATTTTAGAATAGAATAGAATAGAAATATGCTTTATTGTCACTGAAAATTATTGAACAATTTTATGGACAAAGCTAAAAAATAAATCAGTCAAATAGTACAAAAAGTATAAAACAAAAACAAATATAGTAAAAAACAGAATAACACAATTTTAAATTAGTAAAATTATTGTATAACCTACATAATTTGTACAGACAACAACAAATGAGACAAATTGTAGCCACTGCTTGAGATACCCAAATGTAATTATAAACAATACTAATTTTGTTTCTTTGTTATAAATTAAGAAACTCGTCAACTGAATAATATGGTCTTTCTGAGAGATAGATTTTTGTCACCTTACGAAACTTAATGAAGGATGCTGCGGATTTAATTTCTCTTGGAAGGTTATTATAAAGTTTCTTTGCACGATATAGAATAGAATTCTTTACTAGCTGAGTGGACGGGATCGGCAAATAAACGTTACAATCCGAATTTCTAATGGAGTAGCCATGGTCAGGTCTATCGGGAAAAATGTTTAGATGCTTTCGAATCAAACAAACCGTTTCCAAAATAAATAAAGAGGGAAGCGTCAACACGAAATCATTCCGTGATTTTTGAAGTAGGTCTTGCAATGAGTTGTTTGTTTGAGACCAAATAGATAACGGATTGCTCTTTTTTGCAACTTAAAAATAGTATCAAATTGGGCCGCTGTACTAGAACCTCAAAATGGAAGCCCATATCGAAGATGGGACTCGAACAATGAGAAATATGCCATTTTGACAGAAGATAAATTTAGTTCCTTCGAAACAGATCTTATTGCAAAGCAAGCTGAGGCTAGTTTCTTCCTTAAGGAGTCAGTATGCAAGGACCATTTGAGATCACTGTCAATGAGAATACCTACAAATTTCACGGAATTTACGATATTGATTTGGCTCTCATTCAAAAGCAAGGGTTGCATGACTCCTTTATAAGATAATGCTGCAGTCTTATCCACGTTAAACCTAAGTAAGTTGGAGTCTGACCAAGCCTTGATTATAAGTAAATCAGCGGTTATAATTGAATGAAGCGTTGAAATATCAGAGCTGCTCCAAGTAATACTGGTATCGTCAGCAAATAGAAAAATTTTCCCTTTAATTTTCAAGTAAGTGATGTCATTAATGAAAAGTAAGAAAAGAATGGGACCTAATACTGAACCTTGCGGTACTCCACACTCAATATCTTTACAACTAGAGTCGGTGTCATTTATTCTAACCAATTGTTTCCTACCTACCAAGTAAGTTTTGAACCAGTTCAAAGACACACCCCGAATTCCATAGAAAGTTAATTTTTTTAATAGAATGTCGTGATTTACGCAGTCAAAGGCTTTGGAATAGTCGCAGAAAACGGTGGCGGAGGAGAGGTTACTGTTTAGTGATAGATATACATCATGTAACACAGAAAATATGGCATCACTAGTGCATTTATTAGACAAAAAGCCGAACTGATTTTGCGATAAAATATTATATTTAAGGAGAAAGGGCATAAGTCGAACTTTTATAAGTCTTTCAATAATTTTTGATAGTGCTGGTAACAAGGCAATAGGTCTATAGTTGCAGGCATCAGATTTTTCTCCACCTTTATGAAGAGGAATGACGATGGCAGTCTTTAGGCAGTTAGGGAATGTAACTTTTTCAAGGGAATCATTTACTAGCGAGACCATGACCTCCAAAATATTGTTGGGTAGATTTGAGAAAATTTTAATAGATAATCCATCTGTACTACAGGACGATGTGCTTTTTATACTACGAATTGTTGAAATGAGTTCCGTCTTATCAACTGGTCTTAAAAAGAAGGTATCAGCAATGTTTTTTGAATTAGAGAGATAGGAAACTGGATCTTGTTGTGGCGAAATAGTTGAGGTTATATTTTTACTCACATTAACAAAGAAATCATTTAGATTTTCGGGGTTAGGAAAAGAAAAGGTTTGATTCGCTGTACTGGTTTTATTTCGAAAATCGTTTATTATTGACCAAGTTTCTTTTGAAATATTTTTGGAGCTTGTTAAGCGATTATGAAAGTAGGATTTTTTGGCTACTTTGAGTAGTTTTATATAGCATTTTCTGTACTTATTGATATAATCAGAGATGGGGATACTGCGACTATTGATGTAATATTTTTGCATTGTCTATTTTGTAACTATTTGTGGTAAGACACAATAAATGTTAAATTTTGTTTTCTTAACATTTTATTTATTTTTTTTAACTAACCCTTTTTTGAGTTTGATTTGAAAAACATATGTTTTTCATTTTTAATAATTATTTCAGTAGTTACAACTAGTGGTTGTAATGGTTATAATTAGGCACCTCGAAGTGGCGTCCTTTTTAAATTACTAGAGGTGTTTCCTGTTTCTTTTCGTTTTGTTTGTCCCAAGAGATTCATACCCTTTGTTTCATTTTTCTGTAGTTGCCCCAATACAACCCCTTTGCCATTTACTTATCCACGACCCTAACTCTCCTAACAAACCCTGAGTGCCTTTCGCATACGTTTCAATTTATTTTGCTTGCGCTATCTCCACCCCCATAGTTTCTGTCCCTCATTTTCTACCCCTTATATTAATACCCCATGTGGTAGGCAAAATATTATCGTTACACGCTAAAAAGATCATATATCTTAGAAAAATTATAGTAATGATAACTGTTACTATTTAATCAGATCGTTTAAGTATTAAATTCTCAAATTTTAAGTGGTACTATAAACATATTTTTATTTTCTAGAAGGTTATTCATACATTACATAACTAGTATTAATAAGAAACGTTTGTATTTTTATCTATTTATTCATAAAAGTGTGGTTATCACAATGAGGGTATTTACCGAATATAATTTATTACTCTGTTAATAATGTTTTTATAATTATTATTGTCCAGGTAATTTATTTTCGACGAGTAGTATTGTACTTTTGTTTTCACGATGTGATACTTTTAGTAATTAATTTTGGATCGAAAAGCGTTTGTAGAATTGATAATAATTTTATGGACTAACCACCGATTTAGAAAGTCTTTATATAAGGCGTTTAATTTCGTGGGTCATGAGAAATTACCTACGTCAGTGTTTTTTCTATTTAGTAAAAAAATCGTCACTTTCTGTACGGTAGAACAAGACAAAACTTCGATTTCGACATGTGAAGTAATCTAGCAGTGGTTCTCAACCTTTTCATCACTGAGGACCACTTGTACCTTTCAGAACTCTTGGCGGACCACTTAGATATTATTATTAATATTTCCTAATAATAGGTAAAATGAGATGAACACTGAAATTTTACTAATGAATTTATTATTTACAAAATAAAAAAAGAAAATACATAGTGAAAGACAAAAGGTATATAAAAAACAAAATAAAAAGTCATAGATAGCGCCAAATTAAGACGTTAATGACTCCCTTGGTCTTGCTTCTCACTTGAAAGTTTCTCAATATTTGGATCGAAAGAAGTTAACGCCAGTCTCATAGGAGCTTTAAATTTAGCAACCTATTTCTGTGTTTATTCTTAATGACATATAATGTTGAGAATGATGCCTCATAGAGATAAGTGGAATGAAAAGGAAGAAGAAGTTCCAAAGCTTTTTTACTTAGCAGTGGACTTTCATCAAGTAATCCTATCCAAAAATCTGCAACATTTTCGCAGTGAGATTTTATTACTTTTAAATGATCATCGGATGAAATTTCAATAAGCTGTTCATTTTCCTGAATAGACAGATTATTATTGTGGGTAGCTAAAAAGGGATCAATCACCACAGATTATTTTTCCTCACATCTGTATCAGCAGGGAAGTACTTTTCAAAGTAATCTTGAAGCGACTTAATGTAGGACTTAACCAGTGAATGTAAAACATCCTCATTTAAGCCTTTATTTTCAGAGATAAAATCTGAAAACAAGTTGAACATTTCAAACGATCCTTTTTCAGCTTCGGACTCCCATAGCAACAATTTTTTCTTAAATGAATCAATTTTTTTCCAAAGGTCAAATGCAGTTTTAGATGGTCCCTGCAGGCCTAGATTCAATATGTTGAGCTGTTCAAAAATATCTGCTAAAAAAGCTAACACGGCCATAAATTCTCCGTCACGCAGTGTTTTCGTTAAATCAGGTTTTTTTTTTCATCAAGATACATACATACTTCTTCTCGGAGTTCATAAAATCTGGCTAAAACCCGGCCCCTGGACAGCCACCTAACTTCGGTATGTAGAAGGAGATTGGAATGGATGGATCCCATGTCCTCGCATAACAAAGCAAACAATCTCGAACTAAGAGCATTACTTTTTATAAAGTTCACGGCCTTTACCACAGTAGTCAAAACCTTGTTTAGGTCGGGACTTAATCTTTTGGCAGCAAGCATTTCGCGATGAATAATACAGTGTGTTAAAACAAAATCACGGTTTCCTTCTTTCCTTACAAAACTTGGCAAGTCTGTTTTGTGACCTGTCATTGCCGCGGCACCATCAGAGCAATGTTCTACACAGTCTTTCCAAGAAAGATTTTTATTTTTGAAATATCCGTCAATGGCTTTAAAAATGTCTTTTCCGGTTGTGTTACCTTGCAACTCAATCGAGGTCAGGAACTCCTCAGATAATTTTTTGTTGTCTTTATCTATGAATCGTATATAAACAAGAAGAATAGATTTATTGGTAATATCTGTAGATTCATTAAGTTGTACAGCAAAAATCTTTGAGGAATGAATTTTCTTTAGAAGTTGGGTTTCAACATCTGATGCCATTTCTTCAATTCTCCTACTAACGGTGTCATTGGAAAGAGGGAATATTTTGCATTTGTTTAGCGTATTTATCACCTAAAATTGCTTTAGTTTCATCTACGACACATGGTAAAGCTAATTCCTCACCAACAGTGAAGGGTTTTTTGGTTTTTGTGATTCTAAGTGAAAGTTGATATGACGCCTTCAAAGTAGCTTTATCATAAGTTGAGTATGACTTAAGGATATTTTTTGGCGATTTTAGTTCCGGCACCTTCCTCTTAAAGAAATATACATGTTTTCCGGCAAAATTTTTATGCTTTGTTTCAAAGTGTCTAGTTAATTTTGCCGGCTTCATTGCCTCATTACTTAATACCTCCGCACAAATTACACATTGAGGTAAGTGGACACCAAATTCTTCAATGAATGTAAATCCACATGCTATGTAGTCAGGATTGTACTTACGGTTAGCAGCCTTTCTTTTAGGACCAGTTTGAGTTATTATTGTGCTATCACTGGCAATATTACTAGTAGAACATCCTGCTTTAACGTTTTCACTATCCGTCTTCTTAAAAAAACCCGAAAGTTTCATCTGTTTGCTCATTTTAGTAAACTACAATCACCAAGCCAAAAAAGTCGCACGCTCGTCACTTGGCAGTTGAGTCAGCACTGAGTCACTGAGTAGTGGCGCGATCAAAAACGCAGTGGTCGCAGTGTCCTGTACGTATACCACAGCGGCCGAAACTAAACGAAGATAATGCAACTAACTATTTGGCGCGTGAGGGAAAATACGCGGAAGATTGAGGTGAATGAACCTGTATTCAGGCGCGCTTGGTTCTCTGGAAACGTTTTGAGTTAAAAAGATAGGCCGGCGCATTAATTTACGTCTCAAGAACCAAGATTTAAATTGATTATTTTATGACTGTTCACTTCGCGGACCACATGAAAACCGTTCGCGGACCACAGGTTGAGAATCACTGATCTAGACCAGTGTTCCCCAAACATTTTCATCTGTAGACCACTTTCCAATGTATCAGCTAGAAAATATAGCTGATACATTGCTTCTGAATTCGATGTTTTATTAATTCTTTTTTGCTGTCTTTCAACCTACTGAAGACCTCGAAGATTTTTTATCTTTCTCATGACTGAGTTTTTCTACTCTGCCTTTTATTAATGGGATGTTCCTCTTTCCTTTCTTTTGACTACTTGCTAACGGAGCGAGCAGCTAGTATAGTAAGGTTCTTAGTAGATTTCACCTTATCCTTGAAACCTTGGCGACTTTGGGGGTCACCAGGCGCAAATTTACGCTTGTTGCAAACCTTGTACGAAACGTACTAGACAGTTGAGAGTGGGATCAGTTAACCGTGTATAATTGACGATCATCCATTAGAACAAGTGAGTTGTTCCAAAACATTAATAGAGTCTCTTAAAAACATTGAGCGAAATGTAATGCCGAAACAGCCACAAATGCCCTAAGCTTAAGCTAAGATCAAGAGAAAATGAAATCATTCAATATTGATACTTTCATCAAGATTAAAAAATTACGAAGAGTTCATACATCTAGGAATAATTTTTAAATTTGGATCGGAATGTTGGCGAATGACAAAAAACATCAAATTGAAGCAGTACTTTTTGGTATAAAAATGTTCTTAATGTCATAAGGCATCTCTCGCAGAAACTACTGGATTAAAAGCCAAAGAAAACATATTTTATTAAATATAAACTTTTTGTGCCTTGTATATGAATGAATAGATAAATTTTAATTGTATGATTCTAGTTAATAATTTACATATGTGACTAACCTTATACAGAAGTAGATAACATTATTATAAATACATCAACTGATATTTTATATAACCGATTGCGCAATATTCTTCAATAATCCTACAGCAATTACTATTAAGTACCGGAAATGGCACTATAGGAGCGCCAGAACAGAACGATAAAAAAGATTTAATTATAAAACAGCAAGAGGATAAGTTTTTTAGTAACACTAAAAATACTGATGTTTTGATATCTTTGGATATTCATATCCACGACACAATAATTTTAAGGGCGCAAAAGAAGGTTTTGAGAGATTGGATTTGAGAGGCAATGATTTTACAACGTATTTATGTATTTTGACACGATGAATCCGAATCTTCAGCATGATAATCCCAATGTTTGAACAGGACAGGACATGATTGAAAAAAGATAATTTTTAAATAGATATTAAACAAAAAAGAACTATTATATTTACAAATAACCGTAACAACCTTTATTAATTCCAACGGAATTCAATCGTGAGACTTAAAACTAATAAATAAACAACAAAGAGGTTAGATCTTTGTAAATGGGTATATTTAAAAAATTCTTAAAAGGCTACATCAAATAACACGAAAGTTTTCGGAATAATAATTCCATCATCAGGTTTAAAAATGCCTAAAATAAGTATAAACCATTTAGTTAAAGCAAACAAACTTTTTCTCATCCTGTCAAGGGAATCTTGGACGTCTACCTTCCAATTGAGAGTTCTCGTAAAACGAACTCCCAAGTAGAGAACTGAGTTCCTGAGAATAAGGTCCTCTCCCAAAAGTGTCACCCGGCCCTGAAGGCCGCGTCCGTACGGAGGTCTAAATTATATTGCTTGTGTTTTGGAGGGGTTTAAAGTAACCCTCCATTTGTTGCACCACCTCACGACTCTATCAAGATAATCTTGCGATTTCTCGAATACAGACCGTCGCTCTCCTTCCCTGTAGGAACCTGAGGTGAGAATGGCTGTATCATCAGCGAATAGGAGTAGAGACTCTGATCCTTGCTGTGGGCGGGGGATGTCGCTATTGTAAACTGTGTATAATATTGGAGCCAGTATTGAGCCTTGGGGTACTCCTGCTTGAGGAGTGAATGGAGTGGAGAGATGCTCTCCTATTTTGATCCGAACCGTCCGGTGAGAGAGATAGGAATTTATTAGTTTAACGAAAGGTGTTGGCAGTCCAGCAAGGTGGAGTTTCTCGATCAAGCCTGCGTGCTTTTAGAAAAGAATAGCCTTATTTATTGGTACCTATAATGAGCTATTCCTGGTGTCCTCACTGTCCAGTAAAAGCTGTAAATGATCGGCCAAAGCTTTTTTCATAACTTTATCCTCTTTTGATATCTCGCTGCTCCTTCTGTTGGTTGAGCAACACAAGCTTCGTCGATATTTTCCGACCAGCTTGTTGCTAAATATTTCTCCAATTTTATAAATTCACAATTGTTTTCTGTAGTAAACTGATTACCTTTAAATTTTGTTTTCATGTTATGCTTATTTCAATGCGTCCCCTTACTTCGACTGCCTTTTAAATGTTCACCATATCCAGGCATTTTTTCCGATTTTCAAAACAAGAAATTTCGATAGATCTCAATAATATAAAAAACGTGCTCACTTTTATAAGTTTTAGAGAGCAATTGTTGACTTGTATGTGCACAGGTAAAGAGGGGCACGCGGTGTTGTATACAAAGAGTTTTCAGTCAGGTGTATATCGTTATAAATACAGCTATAACTTCGTTTATTTTGATGGTCTCTGTAAAAAGAGACGAAATGCTGGAAGACCTCCGAAATCTAGGTGTACCAAATAATATATCAGCCTCTTAAAAATGATGTTGCAGTGCTCAAAAGAGGCAGTTAGAGTAGATGGAGAACTGTCTTCCCTGTTTGACATCAACATGGAGGTGAGACAGGAAGACGCACTTTCAACCACTCTGTTCAACCTAGTTCTTGAAGCAGTCATCAGAAAAACCAATGCAACCAGCCATATAAACACCATAACAGTGCAAACTATGCTAATAAAAAATTGATGACATCGAAATTATTAGACCAACATGACTATCTACAGAACTTTGATTAGACCCGTAGTAGCCTATGGTTGTGAAACCTGGGTAATGACGAAAAAAGAGGAAGCCCAACTCAGGACATCCGAGAGAGAGATACTGAGAAAAGTATATGGCCCGGTGCAAGAGGAAGACGCACATGGAGAATCAGGAGAAACGACGAGGTTAATAATCTGAATGAGTATGACATTGTAAGATTTGTGAAATGTCAAAGACTGTCATAGCTGGGACATGTTCAGCTACAAGAAAACGACAAAGAAGATGAAGATTACAGTGGAAGCCGGTAGGAAGGCGGAAAAAAGAAAGGCCCAGCCAGATGGTTGGATGACGTGGAAAACAACCTCAAAACCATGAATATAAGACAATGAAGGAGAAAGGTCAAGAGAGATCTGAATGGAAGGACATAACCAGACAGGAAAAGACCCAACCAGGGTTATGACGCCAAAAGAAAAAGACGAATAACTTCGTTTCTATTGCAAATTTCTTAATAAAAGTTTAGAAAAGCATTTTTATGATACGAAGGAATGTTTTTAAATTTAAAGCTATGATTATAAGCTTTTTGAGCTAATAAATTTTTAAAATTTTGACCATTGATTCTAACTCGATGATTTTGACAAAAATATAATGTTTAATGTATACAATTTAGGTGTAAAAAAAACGATTTTTATGTCAATGAGGACTATAGTACAATGAAAAACGAACATTTTGAGCTTTAATAAACTCATTTTAATGTAGATTTTTTAACTGTTTGGTATACAGCCAACTAATGGGAATTATCACTTTTAGCAGTATATGTTTTTTAATAGTTTTGTAATAATTGTTCTACTTATCTTCACTCTGAGCTGTACGTGTATAGACTTGTACTACATTCATTAACTTTTGGGGTATGTAGTTGTAACATAATTACTTTTTATGAAGAGGAATAAAGCCAGTGATAGATCGGCCGAATTTTGTCTGTATCGCAACTGGTCATTGTTTTTTCAGAATGATTATATGTTAGTCTACAATCATTATTTAAATGTCCTTCACACATATTTTACTACAAAGTAAAAAATTATTCACATGCAGTTTATCAAAAAAATAAAACTGCATCAATTTACAAATGTAACTGCCTTTACTTCTAAGTTTTCTAGAGTTGCCTATTATACCACTTATTAAAGTGATTTAAGGATCAAAATCAGCTTGTGATTGATACACACACTCAAAAATCACTCTGTAATCAATGAAACAGGCTAATACATTTAACATTTAGGTGATTAGTTCCTATTTCTCTGAGTAAGCAGCCTTATGTCTTCCCAATCCATTTCTTAAACCAAAACTGTAAAGAAATAACCAATCCCATTGTCTACATACATATTTGTAAAAAGAAAAATATGAATTTTCAATTGATCAGAATCCCATTTTTATTGGAATACCTGACAAGTAGAATTTATACAATTAAATCAGCAAGTGTCACAAAGCTAAGGCAACGAATTAATGATGAATCCATATTAATTTATAGAGAATCATAGAGAAAACTAACATACACATTCTACCATTGTTTAGGATACAGCCAAATTAACAATGGAGGACATTTTGAACACTTAATTAGGTAGCCATTAATTTTGCAATGTAGTAAACTTTTAGTTATCATATTCAACTTCAGTTATACATAGCTTGAACCAAAAAATTTATTGAGACATTTAGGCGTTTCAAGACTTTTATTTTATCTTTTTAAGTTAGTCCTAACTATATAAAATCGAGAGTATTGTACACAGTTGAACTGGTATTGAAGTGGATATGTCAACAAATGTACAGTATACATCGTGCTGTATTTAAAAAACCAAAGTGGCTAATGGAATCAGAAAAATGGTAAGTCTGGCAAATGAGAGATAATTATGCATTTTCAAACTTTTGGTCCACTCTGTATAGATGGTTAATAACATTAAATTGTACTGAATATATTTCTACACATTAAATGAGGTTCCAACAACTATTCTTGACCTTGCCTAAACAATTTATGAATATAATTAGGTTTAAATGCTTTAGTCAGAATCCTATGGGGGACAAATGATTAATTTTCTATCATGTCATTATTATTATTTATGAAGCTAAAAGATATTTAAAAAAGCTTTACAAGTCTATTATATATTATGTAATTCCTACTGCTGGGATTAGGAAAAAATTGGTTGACCATGGATAATTATTTATCTAAATAATTATATAAAAATAGTTAAAAATAGTATATTTAAGCAAAAAGGTATCTTCTATAACATAGCAAAAATATATACCTACTTGTTTTAACATTAAATAAATACTTTATGTATTATATCTTCATTTTTCACTATCAACATAGATTGAATTCATTATTTTTTATAAATATATCTACAATGAAAACTAATAATGTTGATGCTAAAAAAGTAACATCAAAGAAAACCAACATAAAGAAAGAGTTATGATACAATCTATTGAGAGCACTGAGAAGGCTGTTGACCTGAATTTTTAATTTTATTATCAATAAATAATAGCTAATATCTATCACAGGCAGTGTTTGATTAATTTAAAAATAGAGGATCTATTACACAAAGTTCACTAGGTTTATTATTTATTCAGTCAAAATGCCAATTTTAAGTGTATCCAATGCCTTGAAAACTTTGATAATTTTTTTATGTCAAGCAACATGATAATTATAAACTAAATTATATGCAACATATTTGTCAGTATATTATACTGCGATGCTTTTCAACTAGAGACTCTCAATGTCTATTGAAGTAAGGAAAAATTATTGTAATTGTGGCTATCATTTAGGTTCCACATCTATAGATTATTGTAGGTATATAAATATATATTATTAGATCATATATAACTATATTACTTACCCGGTGTTGGCTTGATTAATTTAGATGGATAACTCTTGTGTTCTAACAACTTGTGGAGTTCATCTTCTTCAGAATTCTTCTAAAATCGGAGTATATTTATTTATCGAAACTACTTAACTAAAAACAATTCTTACCCTAATTCTAAGATTTTGTTCGACGATACTGGAGTCAACATCAAGAAAAATGGATTTCGCATTGTTTGACATATTTAATTAACTCCACAAAATATTTTTAAAAATATTATTTACTATTTGTTTTCTAACCTTACAATTGGTAACCAGGGTGACGTTTCGATTTTGAACTACTCACTGTCACTACTCTGACGTTTGATTAAAAATTATTTGCAGGTTAGTAAATCGAAATAGATATATACAACTTTTCGTTGTAGAACAAGAAACAAAATGATAATTTTTTCACGCACGAGATCAGAGCTGTCACTACAAATAAACTTGTTTTGTTTGTATTTGAATTCTGTTCATTGCACAATCGTTTGTAATTTTACGGCGAAATCTCCGTCTTTTTTTATTATTGGTGTTCAGTATCTTCTGTTTCTATTGCTCAATTTGATTTTACATTTTACCCCTTCCCAAATCGGCTCGTATTTGCACGTATTTGTGCCAAATGACGCAGTCACCAGTCAGATTTGTTGTTTTAAAGTGCAGAGTGGAACAGCAAGTAGCAAGGTCGGTAATTCGACGGATACGAAATAGAATTGTAGGAGGTTTTACAGTTTGAAATTACAGTTTAGTGAAATGCTGTGAATAAAATTACTACAATCTCTGACTGTTCCATTTACGGTTAATCGGGCGGTATTTCGCTTTTATTAGATTGATGTTATATAAAGTGTTCAAGTGAACGTGGATGGTTTTCAAGGTGTTTGTTGTATTCTATTGATGATATTAAAGGGGTGAGTTGACATCAAATTTTATACAATTTAAAAATAAGAGCTACATTAGTTGTTATATAAATAAATTTGAAGGTTAATCAAGAATTACTAGAAATCAATATATAGCTACATCAAACTGATTTAAGGAAAACAATGGACATAACAAGAAAACGAGAATATAACAAATTTAAGACTGTCTAGACTGACACAGGCATATTTGAGAATAAAAGAGCGTTACAAGCAAAATCAATTGTAGAAGAATGGATGTAAGGTGGTACATATAAGGTAGAGGTTTAAAATAGAGGCTCGGAAAAGCAAAATGAACTCATTATCGACTTGGATTTATGGATTTAAAGAAATGGAAATGAATTCATAAAGATATGTACCGGAAAATGTGAGGCAACAAAGATATGTGAATAATAAAAAAGAAACACTATTGTAATACAGTGGAACCTCGATTATCCGTCTCTCTATTAACCGTCACCTCTGTTAACCGTCAGGGTCCATACATAAGGTATATTGACAACATAAGTAAAAATTTACTCATCAATTCATTTTGTTTGCAAAAAATTCTCCACCAAAGACGATTCTCATTTTGGACAATGCACCTGCCCATCCTAAAGCCGGTATGCTGCGGAGTGACAATAAAAAATCACGTACTCTTTTCTGCCTGCGAATACAACATCATTGATACAGACAATGGATCATTCGGTCATTAAAACATTCAAAGGAAGATACAGAAAAAAATTTATTCAAAAACTAGTTATGAAAGAGGAATATTCTTTGCCAAAATACTGGAAAGCATACAATTTAAAACACGCAGTCGACAATGCTGTGGATGAATGGTTGGGCTTATGTTTCGGAAGTAACGTTGAACAGAGCGTGGAATAAATTATAGCCTGAATCAAGTTAGATGAAAATACTCCCCTTAAATGAAGATATGGCTGAATCAACTGTTTTGTTTTCGTTGCCTAAAGATGACATAAACGAATGGTTAATTTGTGATAAGGACGCAAACGGCTATCGATTGCTGACAGATGATGAAATCGTTGAAATGGCAACAGAGGCGGACGAAACTGATTCAGAAGCTAACAGAGACTTTGATGGTGGCAATGTTGATGATGCTATTACAACTCACAAAGATTTGCGTAAAGCTAGAGAAGCTGAATCGCACATACAACAATTTATCAAGTGGTATTCTCGGCAAGAAGAAGCAAATAAGGTAAATTTGATGATTTTACGTCGATTAAGAAATTCAGCCGCTGCAAAATGTGAAGTAACAATAAAACTAACAAAGATTTGTTAGTTTTGTTTAGTATTACTAAATCCCTCTTATATTGTCAATAAAACATACAAATAAAATTTGAATTATACTATGAATTCTGTTCTGTTAACCGTCTTTTCGATTATCCGTCATACCCTTGGTCCGGTGCCCTGACGGATAATCGAGGTTCCACTGTAATAGCAATAGATAAAAACATTTATGGATAACATGAATAAAAAAGAGCATGTGAAAAATCTTAATGTAAATTGCTACTTTGGCTTTCACATTTAGTCCAATTGTAAGCTTTTGTAAAGGATACTATTTATTACAGTTGTGAAGATTTTAAATATCACAGAGATTATTGATTTTTGTGCATAGTTTTGCTGTAAATCAAACTTATATCAATATTGGACTATTGAGGAACATAAATAGAAAAATACAAAAACAAATAGTAAAGGTAAACATAGACATGGTTTGTGATTAGTTCAATTCCCTTTCTAGAACATAATCATGCTACAACCAAGAACAGAATAACGTACTTAGATAAGTAAGGCTTGTAAAAACCTAATGATAGAAATTCTGCAAATTCATCCAAACAGAACTGTGAAATTGGAAAGGGGAAAAAGGACCAAGGAGAATGTGGAAATTAAGTAAAATCAATAGATAAAGGAAAATAACCTTTAAGTGAAAAATTACTAGAAAATCTTGAAAAAATTTGTTTTAGATGACTTTTTCGTCATCTTTATGTGTTATCTATATAACAGCTTTATGTGCTATCCAAAGCATGATGGGTGATCAGTTAAATTATAAATTAAAAAATTTTTGGTGTGGAATCATGTTCAAACCCTTGAGGGATAAGGAAAACCTGGAAATTAAGTAAAATAAGTAGAGCGAACGAAAAAATCAGATGAAATTAATGAAATAACAGTTGATAGAAAAGGATAGATAAAATCTGTTTTAAAGGACACCAGCTTAGCTTAAAATTCTTTAACTGGAAAAGTATAAAGTTATAGACAAAAAGAAAAGGAAGGTCACAAATAACAAGGGCCAAAATCAGAATTAATGACCTATCTACAAATATTTTATGTTTAGGGAAACTTTTTTGACCTCCTTGCAAGCCTCCAAAACAGTGAAAACTGGATATCCAGAATATCCAGATAACACTATCTTATCTAAAACCAATGTATGTACCAAACAGTGCCAATCAGGCACATAAATATACATGTAGTTATATAGATGAAAATATTTAGATTTTCATCAGCATAATCACTGTGCTACAGCCTTTAGGGTACCTCAACCTTCTCAAGCTTTCTGTGCTATTCTGCTCTGTCTGTCGCTTGGATTTTCCAGTTGGGAACACTGATCTTCTCTGCGTCCTGTGTTACTAGCTCTATCTACCACAGCTGCCATGTCTACTGATTTGTTTTTTTTTTCATTATTTAGCTATGTAAACTGTATTTTATTTGTCTAGTGCCTCTTTTATTTTTTTTGCATTGGAAATCCTTTGTCAAAACTTGGCTCCTACCATCAAGTGATCCTAGTCAATATTTGGGTCTCTGTAACTTTTGATATCCATTAGGGGGGTTACAAAATGCCTTCTGCCAATTATAACATGATCAATTTGGTCAATTTTATAACCGTTAAAGCATTGATTTTTTCTATCTGCTTGTAGGCAATCAAATGTGCTTTTGTGCAGGATTGCTAGTTAAGAACTGCAATCAATAAATGATATAACGCGCAGCAGAATCAATGCATATAATTTAGTTTATGCATGCAAATTCTTTTAGTCACCATAGAATGAACATTGTCTGGCTTGGAATGTTAGTTTTACAATATTTCTGAAGAAAAAGTTTAAGATTCTTCTTTGACAATGGGATATTTCATGTTACCAATGCACTACAAAGATCTTCATCAAACACTGTTCACTTGATTTTTTCAGGGTGTCTCAAAACACCAGGGTAAAGAGATTTGCACTTTCTTGTCAAAAACTTTAATTTTTTGTAGCTTGGTGATATGAGGCGTTGCCGATAGTAAGGTCAAACTCAACATTGGGTCAAATTTTTTTTTTGCATAATACCATTTTAAAATACATTTCCTACCACTCATAACGGTTAAAATGTTAAGTTTAACCTTGTTTCATCTTCAAAATAAACACACTAGGAATATATCAATTTCAATCAGACGATAGCCGAGCAGGTAGTAAGGGCGAACTCAACATTTTCGCGCGGAGCAAGCGACAGAGGCCAGCAGCCTGGTAGTGTTAGTGGACTATTCTTTATTATTTATTGTAGTTGAAGCTTCCCGCGTGTTAAGTTCGTTTATTTTACTGTGCTTAAGAGCAGAACTTTCCGATAATCGCATTGTGTCGGGTTATTCGCGAAAGAGACCTGTTAGAATAAATGATTTGATCTACAGCAAGCCTTGCCGACCCCAAAACTAACTACTGGGATTCAGTACTACAAAAGGAAACTGTGGACCTATAACTTTTGCATCCACAATGTCAAAACTGGTTCTTCAACAATGTATCTTTGGGATGAAAGTACATGAAGACGTGGATTATGTGAGATCGCCAGCTGCTTGTATGATTATTTGTCTAAAACTGATGTTAACTTAAATAAAGTTTTTATGTTTAGCGATAACCGGTTTACCGTTGTCCAACTTACGCGGGGTATGATTTTAAATTTTTCCGATCTTCAAAAGAAAATAACTAAAGTTCAGATGGTTGGTCATGAGAAGTTTAAAGATGGAAGGATCTTTGAATTTACAGAGAACTTCAAGCAAGGCTTCTTCGTTCATTCTGCTTATAATTTTGAAGTGAAAACGCTAATCAAGCTACAAAAAGGCAAGGGGCAAAATTATGATCCTAATTATTTTAATTTGGCCAATGAAGGATTGACGAGACTTTACAGCACCGCCATTAAAATACCAGCCTCAAAAATAAAGGATATTCTTGACTTATTGCCGTATATACCTTTACCTTGGAGTCGATACTTTACTAAAATCATAGACACACAAGAAGCGGTCACAGATGAGAATACAGAAAACCAAGACGTTGAGGATGATGATCAAATAGAATACAACCCTTGAGCTTGACTAATTATTTGTTTTTGTCTTCTAGTTTTTTATGTTAGTTTAACTCTAGGTTTCCACCGTTTTGTGATTTGTTTTAAATACCTTAGTCACTTGAATTTTTGTAAGAATAAAACGTTTAATTTCTAAAGGTGTTTCAATTCAATAAATTTTAATACAAGTTAAATTTTGAACAGTTTAAATTAATTAAAAATAAAAAAAGTTACAGAGTACACTATCATACGTAAGTAAATAGTAAATAAATACAAAACCATAATTTTGTCCACCTTTTGTAATTTTTTTTAAACCCAAATTTCTCGAAACTTGCTTTCAGTGAGTTCGCCCTTACTATCGGCAACGCCTCATACGTTTTTACCTGCAATTTGAAATTTTTTGTAGCATATAGTGTGCAATAAAATGAGGTAGGTATTCAATCAACATATACTTCAACATAGATGTAAACAATAATTTGTTTTCAAATTTGTGGAAATGCGATTTTTATTTATGAAAATGTCTAATATTTCTTAGGAGAAAAATCTAGGATACCTCAATCATCATCACTCTTTCTTTAGAACCCTGCTGGGTCCTAGTCTCCTCAAGCATTTCTCTCCAGTCATCCCTATCGATTGCTTTCCTCTGCCAAGCATTTATTCCCATATATCTCATGTCTTTATCAATATTATCAAGGAACCTTGTTCTGGGTCTTCCTCTTTTTCTCAGACCAATGGGTCTATCAGGAGCATTTTTCTAGCTGGGTCATTTTGTTCTATTTGCAATAAAGGCCCTATCCACCTCAGACATCCTATCTTAATATCTTTTATGATATCTGGTTCCTGGTAGGTTCTATAAAGTGTTAAGTTATATCATCTTCACACTCCATTGTCATATACTGCTCCATAGATTCGCCTTAATACAGTAGAACCAGAACCCCTCATATCCGACCTCGGGATATCCGACCATGTGCCCGACCGTCTTTTGCCGGTTTGCCGCGGACAAGTCTCAACGTGAAACATGACTCATCAGCAGCGCTGTGCATTGTTTCTCTGTTAAACGGCCAGTTGCGTTCTGATTGTCGACGTAAACGTTGCTCTACATACTTGACTGTTTTGTTTTCGTGATTGTTGTATGTACAATCTTTGGTTTGTGATTGTGTAAAAAACTGTGTTGTGCGATTAGTGAACGTTAGCTATGGCTACTCAAAAACGTAAGCGTGTGTGCGTTACCCTTAAACAAAAACTTGAAGTGCTCCAACGATTGGACCGTGGTGAGTCACTAGTAAAATTAGCCGCAGAGCTAGGGGTCGGCGTGACAACAGTTAAAGACTGGAGAAAAAACCGTAAAGACATCGAAACCTATTCTATGACCGTTGAAACGGAAGATGCTCTTAAAAATCGGAAAATGTTAAAAAAACCTAAGTTAGAACTCGTTGACGAAGCTCTTTGGGTTTGGTTTTGCCAAGAACGGCGAAAAGGGACTCCTTTGTCGGGGCCTCTTGTAAAAGAAAAAGCCGTAAAGCTGTTTGAAAAATTGGGAGATGTTGAGACTTTCCAGGCAAGCGAAGGTTGGTTTCACCGCTGGAAGCTTCGCCACGGCATTAGACATGTTGTTATTGCGGGTGAAAAGTTGTCTGCTGATGACGATGCTGCAAAAGATTTTGTAGAAAAGTTTCAAAAGTTGGTGTCGGATAGTAATCTTGTAGCCGAACAAGTATATAACGTAGACGAGACCGGACTGAACTATAAAATGTTGCCAAAATCTACTCTTGCTTCTAAAAATGAGCCTGTTTTGGGTACAAAGCTAGCTAAGGATAGACTAACAATTGCTACGTGTAGCAACGCCAGTGGCAGTCACAAACTGCCGTTGTTGTTTCGGCAAATCTAAGAAGCCGAGAACTTTTAAAAATCTCAATATGGCAACACTCCCCGTGTATTACCGTAATCAATCATCTGCCTGGATGGATTGTGCTCTTTTTAAAGAATGGTTTTTTCTTGAATTCGTGCCCGCTGTTAAAAAACACTTAAAATCAAAAAACCTGCCACTTCGAGCTGTGTTGTTGCTGGATAATGCACCAAGCCATCCCCCAGAGCATGACTTGAAGAAAGGCAACATAAAAGCGATGTTTTTACCTCCACATGTCACCCCATTAATCCAGCCAATGGACCAAGGCGTAATCGAGTGGGTAAAAAGACGGTACCGGAAAAAATATGTCGGGTCTCTTTTGGACAAAACAGAAGGAGGCTGCTCACTATTGGAGGCCATGAAGATGTTAAACATAAAAGACGCCATCTATACCGCCGCTTCTGCATGGGATGAAATCAAAGAGACAACTCTTCAAAAATCGTGGAAGAAAATTTGGCCATCATTAAAACAAAGCGATAGTGCTGATAAGGACGATGATGAGCCCACATCATCAATGGAAGTTGACCTTGAAGCTGAAGAAAACGACGTCACAGAAACTCTTCAAGACCTGCAGGAACTGCAACACGGTGTCCAGCTGCAGCTGACAGATGTGGAGGAATGGCTGACCGAAGCTGACATGGCTGAGTCTACAAATGAAGAACTCAATGATGACGAAATAGTTGCTGCAGTTCAAAGCGCAAATAATGAAGACAGCGACGCTGAAGAAGAAGTTGATCGTGATACTGGAGTGACGCATTCAGAGGCTAAAGACGCATTTGACGTAGTGTTGAAATATTTGGAGCAGGACCCGAGAGCTACACCTATGGACGTGTTGTGGGCAAAGAAATGGCGTGATTTTTCAGCTAAATCAAGATTGGGTAAATTGAAGCAAAAGAGTATTAAGGACTTCTTCTAACTGTTTGCCTTTTTGATTAAACAGTACAGTACTGTATGTATTTATAATATTTTTCGTTGTTACTGTAATATAAAAATGAGCACTACATATGTGTATTGAGTGGGTATTTTGTACAGTTCTGTACTAATAGTTTAGTGCAATATACGGCTTTTTTACCCGAAAAACGTGTTTTATTATTCCTCGGCATATCCGACCTTTTGGCCGTTCCGACCACGGCCCGGTCCCGTGAGGGTCGGATATGAGGGGTTCTACTGTACTTTTCTTTCGAAACATCCTAACATGTTTTCCTTACTTTTTGTTAGAGTCCAGGTCTCTGGAGTCAGGATACCATGATGTATCTTGCAGATCTCTGCAGGTTCAGGATACATCAATTGTTCATGTTAATTTTTTATCATGTTTTGTTCATGAATTTTTTTGTAAATTTTCTTTTAAAATAATTTTAATTTGTTGCTATAGTTACAACTAATACAACAAAATGTAAAAAATGTACCTGTACTTTTTTACATGCTGAGTAAATTGTATATTTGTCCAAATATGATTCTTTGTAAGGTAGAACACAACATGTCCAGACAGAAACGCTGTTCAATTTCGGCATGATAAAAATTTCAAGTATAACAGATGACGCTGCGAATAACGGGGAAGGTCAGGCTCAACTAGCTGTACACATGATGATGATGATGATAGACAGATTATAATTAAATAACAATTTTAAAACTTCTCTGCATTTACTCTCTTAGGGTACCACAAAACAATAAATGACAGGTATTAGGTAAAAACAATAAACTAAACATGTATCAGATCGGATGTGTCTGCCAACCAGTGGCCAAAAATAAAATTCTACGAAATTATGAGACAATGCTGGTTTGGTATAGTTTTTTATTTTTGCTTAAAATGAGCAAAATATGCAAATTATGCTCCTTGCATAAATGCTCTTATTTAATAATAATATTTTAATAAAACTTAATTTTACCTTTAAGAAATAAAACTAAAATGTGGTTTAGTTTTTTTACAAAAATATCCACAGTTTAGATATTTATTTCTTTTAGATAAGAATAACATAAAATATATAATCTATTATAGATATAAAATATAATTACATAGTTTTGTTATGTAATTACTATTTATGGTTTGTGGAATTGGTAAAATAGTTGTGTGCACAAATATAATCAGCAATTAATTAAATAAGTGATGTAGAATTAGTTTCCTAGAATGGTTTTCTACTATAAATAGATTTTTATATAAAATCCTATCATATCATCATAGAAGTTGTAAGGGCAATCAAACAGAGCAAATGGGGAAAAGCTCCAGGCCCAGACGACATATACATAGAGGTTCTAACAATGTTGAGTGAAGACAATTTAGACACCTTGGTAGATCTCTTTAATGACATTTATGGGTCCGGTCAAATACCATACTACTGGCTTCAATCAACCCTTATACCAATCCCAAAAAAGCCAAATGCTAATAGTTGCGACCAATTCCGAATGATCAGCTTATTGAGCCAGGTACTAAAACTCTTCTTAAAGATAATTCACACAAGAATATACAACAGATGTGAAGGAGACATTAGCCTCACACAGTTCGGTTTCAGACAAGGATTTGGCACAAGAGAAGCACTTTATTCAGAAGACAATCAGCAAATAGCATTCGTTTATGATTGTTTGTTAATCATTCAGAATTAGTAAGATTGCTCCAGGAACATTCGATAGATCAGAATGACCTTAAAATCATAAAGAACCTTTATATGAATCAAGTGGCATCTGTGAGAGTAGGACTGGAATCTACATCATATTTCTCAATCTAAAAAGGTGTACGAAAGTAAGGTAAACCCACCAGTTATTGACACCCTTCCAGTTATTGACACTTCAAAGATTTTCCTAAATATTAAGTAACAAAAAAATCCTAGAGTTAAATTTACTCTATTACCAAGTTTATTGATAGATGTGGCAACACTACACAAAGTTTTAATACCATAAGTGAAGCCATTGTGCTTTGTTGAGTGATTGAGTACAGTTGTGTATCATTTTGTGGCGTAGAGTTCAAAAATTATTTAAGGTAAGTGTGGTAAAAAATATTTCATAGCTGTCTTAAAATGAATGTTATCAATATTTTCCTAATATTCTCGTGATCATAAAATGTTGTAGAGTGTAATAATAAAACTGGAAAATGTTGAATTTAATACAAGAGCCAAATGGCGGCCTGTCAATTACTGGATTGTATATATTTTTGTCTGTCCAGTTACTGACACCTCAGTCAATGACTGGATTAGCTATGATTTTACAGGGAAACTCTCATATAATTTGTCATGCAAAGGCGATCTTGCCACTATAAGAATTATTTCTTAAAAATAAATTTTTCCAGTTATTGACAGGGATGTCAGTCATAGGATACTACATGTTCATAACTGGATTTCTTTTTGTTACAGTACTTACTACTGACAATGGCTCCGAAAAAAATTATACTCCAGATCAAATGGCTGCAGCGCTTCTAGCCGTTCGAAGAGGAAGCTCAGTTGCTGCTGCTTCAAAAGAATTTAAAGTACCTCGTATAACTTTGCTATACAAAGTAAAAGGAAAATATCCCAAGGTTTGTACTATGGGTCCTTCTCCAACCTTAACAAATGAGGAAGAAAACATTTTGGTACAGTGGATGCTACAACTTTCTCGAATTCATTATCCAGTTACGAAAACACAACTTATAGATAGTGTTGAACTTATAGTTAAGGAAATGAAAAGAGATACCAAATTTGTAAATGGAAGGCCTGGGCCAAAATGGTACAAAAGTTTTTTAGGTAGGCATCCTGAAATTTCAGAAAGGATTAGCCAAACTTTAACACCAGCTAGAGAAAAGGTCACTGAATTACAGCTTCGAAACTGGTTTGAAGAAATTAAAACATACCTAACAGACAAGAATATACTGGCTGTTGCTGATCAACCACACAGACTTTTTAATGCTGATGAATCGGCATTTTAACCTTCAGCCAAAGGGAGATAAAGTCTTAGTAAAAAAGGGTGAAAAAAATGTTTACAGCTCAGGAGGAGATGAGAAGGAAAATATTACTGTACTGATAACCGCTAATGCTGCTGGACAGTTAGCTCCGCCAATGGTTTTATTTAATTACGTAAGAATCCCAAGTTATATATCATCTAGTGTTCCAAAAGAATGGGCAATTGGTACTTCAGAAAACGGGTGGATGTGTGGACCTACTTTTTATGAGTACATAACCAACATTTTTGTACCTTTCTGGCTAAACGAACAGAAAATTGAACGACCCATTTTGTTCTTTGTTGATGGCCATGTATCTCACATGACTTTGCATCTTTCAACTTTTTGTACCAAAAATGGAATAGAATTGATCGCCCTGTATCCAAATTCTACGCATTTACTACAACCAATGGATGTAGGTGTATTCAAGCCATTGAAGAGAGCCTGGAAAGATGAGGTACTAAAATGGAGGCTTGATAATTCTGGAAATAAGTTACAAAAACAACATTTTGCACCATTAGCGAAGAACGCATTAAAATCCATTTCTCAGCAATCCATCATGAATGCGTTTAGAGCTACCGGCTTGTGTCCTTTTAATGTTGAAAATGTCAAATTTGACAAAATTTCACAGCGCCAGGTTGTGGTAAGAAATATTAGGAGCAACACAGCAATATTTATAACGGCACTTGAAGAAAGAATTGGTAAAAACAAATTACACAAATTTAAAAATTGTCTTTCAAATGATCAGCAAATAGAATTAACAGATACATCACTATTTCAAATTTGGAAGGACGCATATGAAGAAATAAATAAAAGAGTGGATAAAGAACAAGCAAAAAATATTTGTAATATTGTGCAAAATCCAGAGTATGAAAACGATGAATCCTCAGAATCTATTAGACCTTTAAACAGTCAGGCAACTGAAATAACACGAAAACTTTGTGACTCATCCAAACCAGGAACTTCAAGGGATCCTGATTACCAGTTTTGTAGTTCTGAAAAACTAATATCTACTGAAGGTAATGCTAGAGAAGTTTGTGACTCACCCAAACCAGGAACTTCAAAGGATCCTGATTACCAGTTTTGTAGTCCCGAAAAACTAATCACTACTGGAGTTGATGCTGAAGAAACTGTTTTAAACAGTACCTTTCCTTTTGATGTGCCATCGCCTTTTAAAAGAGCATTATTCTGGCCAGATCCGACTCCCAGAGGAAACAAAAAGAGAAGAAGTAAGGAGAAAATTCCATCAGTTGTTACTTCAGAAGCGTGGCAAAACTACCATAGGAAAAAAGAAGATGAGAAAACAAGAAAACTTGAAGAAAAAGAAAGGAGAGCTTCTCTAAGAGAGCAAAAGAAATTAGACCAAATTAAGAAAAGGAAACAAGAAACCTCTGATTCTGAAAGTTGTGAAGACTGGGTAGAAAGTGGTGACAGCTTAGATGATATAGAAATCAATAAGCAAGAAGAAACTGAATTTTCAGAAGTAGATGCTGTTGGTGTAGTTGCTGTAGGAGACTATCTGCTTGTTAAGTTTCGTGGGGGAAAAAGAAAAACTGTTACGTATAAGTATGCTTGTGTTGCTCAAAACGTATTTCCTGTAGAAAGTGAGGTAGAAGTGATGTGCCTTAAAGCAACAAATGTTGAAAAAACTCAATTTAGAACTGATGAAAATGACATTTCAACTATCAAATTTTTAGATATAATTGGTAAATTACACACTCCTGAGATTGTAACTTCAGGAGATAGGCTAAAATATAATTTTTCAAAGCCTATCGATGTATTTGAGGCACCTTAAATACCTACTATGAAGTGCATTTTTCACTTAATATTTTTTCATTTAAGTTTCTTTTCTTATGGAGTGCATTTTTTACGTAATATTTTTTTATGTAAGTTTCTTTTTTTTTAATACATAGTTTAGTTTTTTTAAATAATTAGAATATCATTAATAATTAGTTTTTTTGGGATTTTATCATGTCAATAACTGGGATGTCAAAAATTGGATTTTTCCAAAATTGGTATGTCAATTACTGGGTAAAAAAAATTGTTCTGTTTCAACACTAGAATAAACCATAAAAAATGTGTCTTTTTATTATTTAAACATTCGAGTACATTAACACCATTGCAAAGTATTCCCTGAACAAATTTTGATTTCAGCAAATGTGATAAATGAAGAGTAGGAATATTTTAATGAACTTTGTCGCTCTAACTGTGTCAATAACTGGTAGGTTTACGTTAAATGTTGTGGTTATTTATTGATATATCTCCATTTCCTGACCATTGTACATCGCTAACCCCAAGTATGTCTATATTTAGCCTCTCTTTTTCTTTTCAGGATGTAGTTTTCCAGGCTGATAAGTACATACTTTTTACATTCCAGGTAGCTATTTTTATCTGAGAGGATTGAGTACTTTTTTTTTTGGTTTTTTTGTGTAAGAGTTTCGCATGTTGACGACCGGGAGGCCTTGCGTTCTGATGGTTGTCCTCCCCTGCTGGATTTTGGTCTCCGATTAGCATAATCAATAATGTGACACTAATCCTAGGTGACCCTATATAAAAAAAAAAAAAAAATAAAGTAAAACAGTAAAAACCGACTTACCAACTGGTACTATCCGTTGCAAGATGATTCGGATGAAATTCCCCAGATTAAGAAACTGGGCTGATATCAAGCACAAAATAATCTATGTAATTCCATCCGAATTGTCTTGAAACGGATAGTAAGTAAGTTTATAACATTTCATGTATTAACTGGTAATGCAATACAATAGTTTCAAATGTAAATACTAACTCTATCTTGTTAAAGAGAGAACTCAAAACAAATTGACCATTTGGTTGTTAAAAATAGTGCTACACACTCACACTCTTCTGATATCTGAATATCATAAAATAATTATTAACGATATATTTTTTTTCAGAATATTCAACTGCAGCTACCAAATTTTAAAATATGGCAAATTTAACAGAAATAACTACGTTACCGACAACTCTAACCGAATTACCAAAATTAACTAGCAACTCATCACAAAATGCAACTTTAGAAGAAGAAGCCTTTATATCGTTGAGTTCATTTTGTGGATCTCCTTTTTGGGTAAGTGACATTTAAGTATTTATATCACAAGCGAAGAGATTTTTTTGTCTTTATAACCGTTTTTTGAGACGAGTCTGAGGTAGATCGAAATTTCGAAAATTCGAAGGGTTCTGAAACAAAAAAATACGAAACGTCTCTATTATTTGAAAAAAGGCTCTAGCATAAATGAGGAGATATAAAAACATAGTTAACGTGGTTTGGATGTGTACCGGAAAATTCTGTCTTGTTTCATATGTTTATCCTTCTTTAGGTTTGGTATTTTTACCATTACAAGAAAGTGTTTATATTATTACTGAATTTATAACACAACTTTTGCTGCAAAAATCAGAATGCCACCTCAAAACAGATCCGCTCTGGTTTAGTTCTCCTGAGAAAAGGAAGATTTTTTTATTTACACCACTTTAACAGGAATTATGAATCTGTAATGGCAGTGGCGTACCTAGAATTATCATGTGGGGGGGGGGGGGTTGATGGGCATCAAATTTTTTTTCATGCTACCTCTATGTCTATCTCTATCTATATAAGGATTTTTACAGCTTTCGCCGCCTTCCTTCTTTTCAGCCAACGTCTCCAGTCCTTTCTGTTCTGCCATTCTCCATCCCTAAGGTCTCATCTTTCCATGGCGTCGTCCACTTCATCCCTCCATGATCTTCGGGGTCTACCTCTTTTCCTCCTTCCTATTGGGCTCCAACCTCTATGTTGAGTACTTAAAATTAAAATTGTGTCGAATAGTGCCTAGGGGTGTTTTAATCTCAAACCCCGGGGTGCACTGTTAATGGAATCTTATAATTTCCGTATGTCCTCAAATCCTTTCCGAGTTTTTGTATGTCCAATTTAGTATGTTTATCGCGATTTACGCGATCAAATTCCTTTAACAATTTGGCAATGACAAAAAAATTAAAGTTTCTTATCGCAAGATATAAGAATATTATATAATGATATCTATTTACGTAATACACGTTGCCTTATAGGATAAGACTAGATCAATTCACAATTGTTTTTTCGTCGAAATCAAGCTGCATGTTTTAATTGAGTTGTTTATATCGGTAAACCACCAATATAGATTGTTATTATATGCATCTTAATTTAGCAGACCGCAAATTATACACAGTGCATGGTTTGATATTAATTTACCCACAAATTTTACAGAAAATAATCTATTTTTAGTATCGATATAAGATTAAAAGGAGAGTAATGACTTTAAGGTGAAATATTATATTAACCCATTAGCGCCGAGAAAAAAAAAATTTTATGTAATAATTTTTTTAAAACTAAGTGAAAACAACTTTTTTGTTAAATTTAGCCGAAAAAAAAAATTCTTTTTTTTTGAGAAAAAGGTGGTCCCATACGGGACCACTAGGCGTTTGGCAAGATCAAATATTGAAGCAATTCATTAAATTGTCCCATTTGTATGAAATGGTTTAAAACATGAAATGCAAAGCCCACGTTGCATTTTTCACACATTGTACGCCCTTTTGAACTGCAAACTGGCATGGCGCACCTCTTTCTTTTGCCCTCAGGTACAGAGATAATCCAATGATCCTTGAAGTCAAACCTGACGCAGTCAGATACTCGAAAATCACTTCCTGCTGCTCTACCTATTTTTCCAGTTCTTTTAGCGGGGACTTTATATGTCGTTAAGTAGGTCTAAAAATTGAATGAATCGTAAAATTTTCTGAGTTTTGTATAAAAATACTTTTACCTGACAAATACTTCTTCTAAACTCTAAGAGACTAATATTCTTCCCGGATTTCCTACATATTGTCCAAGCATTTTGAAGAGCTGCGTCTATGAGGTACGTAAATATTGGCCAGTACCATTTTTTGGAACGTATGCCGGCTCGGTAACTGAAAAAAAATTACCCATATATTTTCATTTATATAAATATTGCTCATTATTTCTTACCAAGATATATTACTGTCCATGAGATCAGTTCCTCCCATGCGTATTATACTTCGAAAGAAGATATGGCCTAGGTACTTGTATTGTCTTGCTATCCTTTTTGGAATATCTTTCCACATTTTTGACCGGCTGAACACCAAAACATGTGCTTGCAGCGGTTACAACTTTGTTGTCCCTCCAGCGAACATATTGAATACCAGTCTCCTTATTCAATGTTGAACAATATTCCCCTCGTGCCCTCTTTTCCATCGTCTTTTTGGAAACAAGTGGACAATTTCTAGGAATTCTATTATCCCTCACAGTACCTGTAACCTCGTACCCATTAGCTTTTAGAGTACTTAACAAGTTTGTACTGGTAAATAAATTATCAACGAAAAACTTGTATCTCAGAGATCCTTTGTCACCCAATTCTTCGATCATCTGTACCATGGGAGCTGCAGCTTTTCCGAAATATTTTTGATATTCTTCATTAGATCTAGGATTTTTTCCCTGATATACTTCAAAGTTTATCAAATATCCGCTAGGTGTATTCATACACCACACCTTATAGCCAAACCTTACAGGCTTTCCTCTGATAAACTGTTTGCATCCATGATGCCCAAAGTAGCGTATCATCGATTCATCATAAGCTATATTTTCTTCTGGGACAAAATGCTCTATGAACGATTTTTTTAACATATCTGTAAGTGGTCTTAGTTTGTACATTTTGTCATTTTTATCTATATTATTATTGTCTGCAAAATGAAGTAAACGACAAATTTGTAAAAACCTGTCACGTCTCATGGCATCAGACACCAGAATATTTTGCATGTCAGGGCTTCTCTCCCAGTAGCTTCTTTTAGATGGTAGCTTATTATATCCGCTTACTAAGAGAATTGCCATAAATACTTTCAATTCAGGAAGTGTCACGTTATGGTTCGGTTGATTTATCAGTAGAGCATATTTTGTTGTTTCAGACACTATCATTTCTAGCAACTCATCAGTAATAAATAATTCAAACAATTGCACACAACTCATATCTGAATATTTACTGTAATCCCCTTTTGGAAAGTTGCGCGGCATATAATGAAGGTCTCCGTCAATATAAGTTGTAGGTTCTGGCAGATCAATTACCATTCGGGGATTTGTATTAGTTTTTATTTCATAAGAACTATTTACGTTCTGCAAATCCTTATCATAGCTTGCTTCTAGGTCTGATTGTACACCTCCTAGACGTTCGGAGTCTGCAAATACAACTTCCGCACCTGCACGAAGTTAACGAGGATTCAAGTTATCTGGGTCACCACCTTCGTCTTCGTCACCTGAATCCTCATCCGTAAGGAAATTTGATTCAGGCTGCTCAATAAAAATGTCTGTTACATCATCTTCTTCATATGCGATATCTAAAGCTTCCTGTAGTGTAATTCCACTGAAATTATAAAAAGATATGTTTTGACTACATAACCGCCTAGTGGGTCCATATGGGTACAGCAATATTTACATGAATTTTTAACTGCCCCTTGTAATTTTGATACAAAAATATGCACACTACGTTATATTTTAAGATCTTTTAAAATAAGTAAAATTGATTTGATCCTAGTATTCCCAAAAAAAGGTACTGAAAATTTACTTACATAAATCGGATGTCCATTATCAAACACTTTTTACTATAACACGATTTTCTAACTTCCTTAGCTTGTGAAATCTAATAAAACACTGATGAGTATTCATCAACGCAGGTTCAGACAAGTCTAAATAAAGTATACATGCGGTAAATGTAATGTTGGTTGCCTGTTTTATTATAATTTTATTGTGTTAAACAATACCTTTACAGCTGGGTCCATATGGTGACTGTAGGCGCTAATGGGTTAAAGAAGGGTCGTTATACCACGTTGCTGAATTTTTGATAGTACAACAGCGTTAATATACAGTGAGGACGTAAAGGTTTGCATAAATTTAATATTTTTGCAACTAAAAATATGTTAGCGAAATCATCGGAAAGGTCGATTTATATTTTGGAATACTCTTCGGCTTGTATAATTCGAAATGTACGAGCCCACTCCCATGTTAGTTGGCCCAACTGTAGATTGATAATAAAATTAAATTTTAGAGAACAAAAATAAAGCGTAGCGTAAATTTTAGAAGTTTTAATGCATCGAACAACATTTTTGAGTTTCCTAATTATAGAAAATATTGTATAACGTAATGGAAACTATTGATTAAACAAAATAATAATAAATTAAAAAGAAAAACGCAGAGAATATGTAATATTAACAAAAAAAAAAATGTGAAAGTTTACCACTGAGTTACATCCCTCTTATTTTTTAATGACATCCACAATTTCTCGAGGCATCTTCTTCTTCTTAGCCTTCTGTCGTCCATGTTTGGACATAGGCCTCTCCCAACTCCTTCCATCGGTCTCTATCCTGAGCAACATATTTCCAATTTGTTCCGGCTATTCTTTTAATGTCATCAACCCATCTCATCTGTGGTCTTCCTCTTGGTCGTTTACTTTCGTAAGGTCTCCAATGTTGTATTGTAGTATTCCAACCTTGGTCTTTCTGTCTAGCAGTGTGGCCTGCGAAGCTCCATTTGAGTTATGCAATTTTTATTGTTATGTCCTCGACTTTTGTTTTGGATCTTACCCAGTCGTTCCTTTTTCATATCAAATTAATCGTAGTCCGAATCACGTCTTCCTGCGGTTCATATGCTCATCTTTCTTTCCTCTAGCAAGGCAAGTTGTTATAAGAAAATGGTATTTTCGGGTATTACGCCATGTTTCAGAAGCTTACCAAGTCCCTTTTTTTGCAATTGAAATGTCTAAGCGTTTGTGATATTTCCGTTTTAAAGAAATATTTTCCCATTGGATTTCTTCACGGTTAATTTTTATATAATTAAGTTCCCCACGCACGTCATCGTATTTGAAGCCTACTTACTCAACATCTTTTTCAAATCTGATCCATTTAAGCTTTAGCCAGTTTAATATTTTGCCATCAATTGCTTTTTTTCTATTTTGCACTAACTTGTTTGACAAATCCTCTATGTCATAAATGTCGTGGTATGCTAGCTGCTGGACATTGTAGGACGTTTCCTGCTAAGTTCGATTAATAATTTATATTCATTGGTGGTGTAAATATATTTTGAATGTCGAGATCGTTCAATAGTGGTGTGAATGCTGTTGGCCTCAAGGTAGCTATGGCCACTTTCCATAAATCTAATATCAATCAATTCTAAATTAGAGGTATTCACGGCGTAAAACATACTTGCAAGTACATTGTGATTTCGACTTTTGCCCTCCGCAAGTATCTGCGTAGAGCACGAGTTGTTGTATAATTATCTGGATCTAATGAGTCAATGTACTTTAATAGAGAGGTTGATATTTCGGCACTTCCCTTTTTTCCTTGTGTCTCATCCCATAAAAAAACAGTGCCTTGATTACGCGAATCAAAGATAGTAAAATTAAGCAACGAAAGCTTTCGCTCATAGTAAATTTGACAATCTCCAGCAAACGGTATTGTCATAACTGCCTGAAGGTCAAAACTACCGTAAATAATCTTTTTATTGTCCTGTGCAGCTTTTTTATCTTCATCTTTCATAACCTTTATTCCATTTTGTCTTTGAACATGCTGTTGGTATTTCCGTGTTCGTTTCTTTGGTTCTCTCTGTCTCATTGCACAGAATTGATCCTTTTTTGGTCTGTAAATTGCTAAAGGAGGTTCATGTTCCCTGAATATCTTTCGGAAAATGTTGTTTTTCACTGCTTGTTCTCCAGCATCTTCCTTATACCGGTCGTACATTTTCTCAATGGTAAGATCAGGAGTAAGGTATAATCGGGAACTGCGTTGGCGACAGTAGTGAGATGGAACCTTCGGAAACTTCGAAAGAAATGCCAGTACTTCTCGAATACGAGCTTGCGGAGTAGCGTTACTTGCCGGTCTTCCTTTTCTCTTATCACAACTATGATAGTTGCAATTCGGGCTTTTAAATTTTAAAACGTCATTTGAAATTATTTTTGATATTGGAAAAGTATTACAGAAGAACTTAAGGCAGACTCGTATATTTACATCTTCACTGCTAGGTTGCTCGTTACCGATAGTCAATAGGTCAAAGTAAGCAGCACAAATTTAATAATAACATAGCGACAACTTATATTAATAATGTTTGTCATTGTCTTGATAACACAAACGTTCTATATATGTCCGGACATAGCACAAGTGTCCACTTAAACGATCTAGCAGGTGGACATAGTACGTATGTGCAATGTGCATCCCTATACTATTCGAATGTGGACATAACACTTTTTTATTTAACTTTATTAAATTAACTTTAGATTATTTTTGGACATAGATCAGTTGTGCAGTGGAAATATATTGTATCATTCTATCATAAATTAGTGTCACCAATATTTAAGAAAAAAGAAAAAAAGTTGGACATAGCACAATTGTATTCTAAGGTATCGATATGATACAAATACACAGTAACTCCAGTAACAACGAATGAGATATGGTTATTTCTCACACAACTATCGAATTCAGCTTCTTCAACATTTTTAGATAAAGTTTTAATCAAATACCTTAGTGGAAATCAGTTATTCGCTTTTACAAGTTTTAATAAAAATCAATTAGAGGATCTACAGCAATTATTAGTTTCGATGAGAAATTCAACTTCAAGAGATGTTATGCAAGCTTTGGTTGTATGCTTATTTAAATTAAGAACTGGATCATCAAATAATTTTATTTCATCAGTTTTCGGTATAGACAATGAGATCAAAGTATCTGATTTTTGCGAGTCTGTAATCAATTCATTCGAGAGAGATGTATTGCCACAATATTTTGGAGTAAAATGTCTCGTTAGAGAAGACTTAATCCGTAACCATACTTTGTTTATACCATTTTTTTGAACCTATTCTCTATCCTTCCATTATTGTTGGATATAGGTCTCCCCCAGTTCTCTCCATCTTTCCCTATCTTGAGCTGTTCTCTGCCATGTGGGACCTCCTTGTTTCCTGATGTCATCTTTCCACCTCATCTGTGGTCTGCCTCTTGATCTCTTTGCATTGTATGGACGCCACTTTCCGATGGCATTGTTCCATCGTCCGTCTTGGAGACGTTCATTGTGTCCAGCCCATTTCCATTTCAGTTTTTCTGCTTGTTCTATCGCGTCTACTGTCTTTGTTCTGGTTCTGATCCACTGGTTACGTTTTCTATCTCTAAGTGATACACCCAACATTTGTCTCTCCATCGCTCTTTGTGCCTTCCTTATCCTATCCAAATTGGCCTGTGTAAATGTCCATGTCTGTGCTCCGTAGGTGAGCACCAGTATGATACAGGAGTTATATACCTTGCTTCGTAAATATAGAGGGATTGTTTGATTTTTTAGAACGTAAGAAAGTTTGCCGAACGCTGCCCATCCCATTCTTACTCGCCTCGATATTTCGGCAAAAATACGTGTTGTCACTCTGCGGTCGGCGACACTACTGGTTCTGGTGCAGTCCTGCGGTCTGCTTGCGGTGGCGACAGTGCCGCTTTACTCGACATACAGCTCATAAGAATCCATATGAACCAGTAGGTCTGTCGCTGCGGTCTGCGGTTTGCAGTTTGCGGTCGTGTTCCGAATCGTACCTTAACTGATCCGTGAGATTTGAGCTGTAATAAGAACCCCGACCAAGATACCTCTACCAGACTGAAGCCCGAGCCTAGTACCGTTCTTAGTGTAACCCCCAACTATCATCGAAGAGGGTACAAGCACAAGGATGGACTCAAGCCGAGCCGACCCGATCTTTTGAAAAGCTTGAACTCGAGCGATTGTTATACAATTAACAACGTATTTAACGATGTAATCTATTATTCTTATTTAAAGTACAAGAGAAAACGCAAAATATGTCTACTATCTTTATAAAACTGCTACTATAGATATTTTTGACGGAAAGAAACTTCTCGTTCTCCCCTAATACAAATTGAACTACACGTTTTGTATTGAAGTAAGTATACACAATTAATGAACTAATATTGATAACACATCATTTTACAACTCTTACCTTAATTGTTGACTTCGTTATCAGTCGAAAATGGCTTATCATGTCTATATCCACTTGTCGGGATATTTGTTAGGGATATAACACACCATCTTCCCTATTTTTCGTCATTCTAATAGCATATATCCTATCTGTTGATTAGTTTATTGTTGTCATCTATATCTGTAGTAAAATGTCGTTTTTCTTAGCTTTTTCGTTCCTAATGGGTATTGTAAGTATTGCAAAGATATTTTAATAAATGTAGCTAATAGAACGATTTAAATTTTGTTTAAAGTTAAAGTTATTTATAGTCAAAACCATGAACGAACACCGCTTTGGGATTATATTCTCATAACTTTATTACTAGTGGACCAAGTAAGCGAAGATATGTGTTATAAAATCTTTATGTATAACATTTGACTGATCTATTGTGTCAATCAGCGCTGCTTAACAAGTTTTCATTTTAATATTTTATTGCAATAGTACGAAGTATCTCGTATTTATACAGTGAATTTATTAACAAAAATGTTTTAACGATTTTTGTTTAATTTCTTATTTAGAAAATTAAATAATTTACTTTTCAAGTGACGTGGAATTATATGTTAGAGCAACAACTGTTTGAGGTCCACTGACCACCGCTTAATTTCAAATCAGCCTTCTAACATGGTTTTGACTATATGCAAGGAGAGTCGTGCTAATGATCCTCAAAAAATATCATTTTACGTCTAAAATTAAGAGGGTGGATTATTATAAAATTAGCCTTTGATAGAAAAAAACAAGTTTTTTTGGAATTAAATCGATTTATTTCTCAACATAGTCCCCTTTTGGCTCGATACACTTAGTAAGACGATGTTCCAATTTTTTTATCCCATCCGAATACTACTTTTGTTCGCGCTCTTTAAAAGAGGCCGAAGTTTCAGCGACGACTTCATCATTTGTTGCGAAACGGTATCCTCCGAGCCATTTTTTTAGGTTTGTAAACAACAACAAAATCGCTAGCAGCAAGATCTGGGAATACGGTGGGCGTTCAATCAATTCATAGCCCAATTCGTGTAATTTTGCCATGGCGACGGCCGATCGGTGAGCCGGTGCATTATCTTGATGAAAGAGCACCTTTTTGCGTTCCAAACAGGAGCGTTTTCGACGCAATTCGGCATCGAATCGATCCAATAATGCTGCTTAGTACTTACCATTGATTGTTTTTCCTTTTTTCAAGTAGTCGATGTGGATGATGCCCTTCGCATCCCAGAAAACAGTCGCCATCACTTTTCCGGCCGAATGTGCACTCTTTGACTTCTAGGGCGGCCCTCGCCGCGTTTGCGCCACTGTTTCGACTATTCTTTGGTTTCCGGTGTGTAATAATGTACCCAGGTTTTATCAACTGTGATAGATCGGCGAAAAAAATCCTTCGGATTGCGCCGTATCATCGCCAAAAGCCTCTCCGAAGTGGTCACACGTTTTTGCATTTGATCGATTGTCAGCAAACGCGGCACCCGTGGCGCGGATAGCTTTTTCATGTCCAAATGACGGTGAATGATGTTGTGTACGCGTTCGTAGGAAATGTTTAGGACTTCTATTAACTCGCGGAGCTTAATTCGACGATCTTCCATAATCATGTGATGAACTTTGTTGATCATTTCCGGCGTGGTGACTTCATTTGGCCTCCCGGAACGCTCATCATCAAAAACACTTGTACGGCCACGAACAAATTCAGCTTTTCAAAATTTTACTGTTGCCGACGAAGGTGCAACCTCACCATAAACTTCGTCCAGACCGGCTTTGATTTGCACATTCATTTTACCCTTTTTGTGGAGGAGCTTAATCACCGAACGATACTCGACTTTTTCCATTTCTCCGAAAACACAAAATTTGATTGCTTTTGACGGCTGGAAGAACCAAACTAATTGTTTTTAAACTTAAATTTGACAGACGTCATGTCATGAATGGCACATGTTAACACCGAAACCAATTCGGTATCAAGTAACGACATCTATCAAAGGCTAGTTTAATATAAATCTATCCTCGTATTTAGAGTATTTTTCGTAACTTGAGATTTTTCTAACTGAGATTGCGGTAACTTAAATATTACATCATTTGTCGAAATATGTGATTTGTCTTCTACTGTAGGCCACGTAATTTGTCCATCCTCTTCATGTTTGAGGAAGGAAATCTCATAATAATTGGCATTATCTGAATCTTCCTCGTCATCAGAAATATTGATTATCTGGCCAACAAAATATTTATTCATTTTCTTACCCAAAAACTTAACAAGCACAAAATCATTAATGCTAAGTTTCTGTATTAATTGGTTGTTATTGAATGATACATGCTCAGAGTTTAACTCTATCTCACTTATTATTAACTCAAAACTAACATCGTTTGTGGAGGAACCAGATTCCACCCATTCATCATCTGACTCACTGCTAGAACTTTCAACCTTCTTTCTTATTTCTTTGTTCTTTTTGTGTAACTTTTAATGCCTCTCTCTGTCTCTGCTTTTTTAGTTTTCTGTTTTCTGTACCGTTTATTTTCTGCCTTTCCTTTTCCTCTTTTCGTTTTTTTTTATTTCTTAAATACCGTTGATACAAATTCAAGCTTACTACAGAAAGAAGTTTTTCCTTGGGATGTCTTTTTAAAATACAAGGTTAAATGGAGATGAGATTATTATGATAATTTTTCGACTGTTCTAACAACCATTCAAATTTCGTCATTTTGTGTCATGTGGAGCAATTTCACCCAGTCATGTCAACATTAGACTGATAATTGCATTCAGTGCAATTTTCAATCCCTATGACAACACGATCGAGCTTGACAACTTCATCCAAATAAATTTCAAAATGTCACGTTTCTAAAGCAGATCTATGTTAACTAAATTTTAATAATTGTACTTTCACTAACTGTTTAAAATTATTTCAATATATGTTATTCTATGTATAATTCCTACCAATAAGATTTAATTGTCTAGACGGCAACCCTGTCAGCCCTCGGCAAAGTCTTTACAAATTTATAAGAACAGTATGTTTCCATATGTTGCCATAAGAGCACTCAATAAAGAACGGGAATAGATTTGGTTTTACAAGTTATTTCTTCACCCTATCCATCAACTATTTACCACCACGATTAACCAGCGACCAGTCAATTTGAATCAACAATTTAAACACTAACTGTATTTTTAATAAATAAATGTTTCGTTATGTTGAGTTATGATTTTTTTTTTTCGAAAAATTATCCGCCGAATATCCCTCGGACATTGATGAATGCTTCATAATTTCATGACAAATTTCTCAAGCTCGTTGCTTGGTAACAGCACTCAGCCTTCGGCTTCGTGCTGTTACCAAGGAACGAGCTTTCGATTGTCATGAAATTATCTCGTCTGTTATCAATGTCCTAGGGATAACAAACCTAATGATGTCAACTACTGGTACACTATAACTATATATTACTAACTTACTAATAGTGGTATTTTCCTTTTATTAACTTCCTCTTTTAATATGGGTAACCAGATCCTACTGCATTCTGCCGAGGAATTCGCGACGCAATTGGTCTCATTTAGCATAATTAGAGCCGCTTCTTTGATTTTTCTCTTTTTACCATCTGTTTCTTTAAGGACCATACTTGAATCGTTCCATTGTACCGTATGTTCATTTTCCCGTGCGTGTTTACATATTTTTACACTTTACTTTGCAAAGACAAAAAAATATAATACTGACCCGGCATTTTATTTTACTTTGTGTAAGTATTTCAATGAAATGAATACCACAATCTCCTGTATTGTTTCATCGCATAATTGATAAACGTTTGGTGTTTTTACGATACTAATATTCTAATATGCCACTGTTATTTGATTAAAAATACTTTCATAAATACTGTCTTATTTTAGCCTTATTTTTTATCTTGACGGAATTTTAGTTTCCAAGGTTTTTATGTTGTTTGTCCGAATTCCGGAAAACTGACTATATAAACAACATTCTTTATCGATTTAATATGTACGGATGCTTGTGCATACTTACAATGTTGCAACCTGTGTTGCAATTTTTCAAAATTGCTATGTATGCTGAGCGTGACAATTCGCTTAAGTGATAATATTTTTTCTGTGACGGGAAAACGTTGAACATTTTTATTTCTGTTGACTTATACCAAAATATTACCTAATATGATATTAATTTCTTTCCGAAAATTTTTCTTTACATTTGGTATTTGGTATCATTAAGTAGCCAAAAAACGGATATAGAAAGTGTTCAGCGAAAAGTAAGAACACTTCTCACAAAGGCGCAAAAACACCATCCACGCAGTGCAGTAGAGAGAACAACATTACCGCGGTATCAAGGGGGAATAGGACTTATGGACATAGGTGAGCAACTGGATAAATAGATTGCTAATTTAAGAACCTATTTGAATCGGTTATTTATGAAAGCCCTCATGTCACTTTTTTCAAATTTTCGTTTAACTTAGAAAATGATAACCCATATGTTCACACATAATTTGCTTATGAAAAGCCTCATGTCTTGTTATTCGTTTATCAGATATATTAGTTTAAAATTATTGTTTATTTATGAAAGCCTCCTGTCAGTGACAAGGGGCTTTTCATAAATAAAAGCACTGTTGGCAACATTGCGCTGTCGGCTGATTGTTGACAGATATTCAGTGTTTGGATATTAATAATTAACCTCTTGTTGTTTTATTTTATAATCAACTGTTAAATAATAAAGTAAAACATATCTCTTCAGTTATTGTTAAAGTGATTTAACTTATGTTTTGAAATAATGTCAGAGAGTGAAAATCTCGTTGAAATTGAAGCAGATAGCAAGAAGCGAAAGAGGGGTGTTCGTTACCATGAAGAATATAAATTTAATCGAATTAAGAAAGCTAGATGTCGTGGTAAAGAATATCTAAATTACAGAGGAAATGTTGAACCACGCAAAACAGGATTACCATGCTCGTAAGTTACGTTTTATCTTATAACGTACTATTTTAGACAGGAAATAAGATGATAATTAGAAGTCAGTTTTAAAACCTTGCTTAGTTCCACAATAGTTACCTTTTTCAAATGTTGCAGATGCAGATTGAGATGTTTCGAGAAGTTATGTGAATAGGACGAAGTTGAAATTTTATGCAGAGGGGTAAACTTTGCAAACAAAAATGAGCAAGACCTTTTTTACCAGTCCTTAATAGAAGTAGGGCCCGTACGGAGGAGGAGGTCAAGATTAAAACAAAACACTTCCGAAGATGAAGCTGAAGATGTTTTTTTAAGCCCAAACATTTTGTTCTATGCCAAAAGTTCTTTTAAATTCTATGCTTTGCTTCGTGAGAAAATGATCAACATCTGCAAAAAGCTTTTTTAAGTCTGCACGGTATTGGTAAAAAAAGAGTAAGAGGACTGCAAGATCATTTTGTAAAAGGTAAATCTCCTAGAGATTTAAGAAGCCAACAGAATAATCGGAGGACCCTTCCACATGATAATACGGATCTTGTAAAAGAACACATTCAGTCATTTCCACTGAAAACAAGTCACTATTCTTCTAATGAAATAGAATTTCTAGGTGCTAAGCTGGACATAAAAAAAAGTGTTCAATTTGTTCCAAGAGAAATATAACGACTTAAACGTGAAGTATAGCAAAAAGTTTTATTCATCCCTTCGACAGACGAAAGAATCGATGTTTGATTGTATGGCAAACATATCGCTTCTCACAATTCCAGTGCAGGAAACATACTACCTTAGACAACTGTCCGTCTATCCGTTTGGCATACACTACAGTAATAATGACACTGCAACATTTTATTTATACCACCAGGGAGTTGCTGGAAAGGAAGTAATGAAGTTTACTCTTTCTTGAAGAAGTATATTGACGAGAATGTTCCAGCTAATGTAGATGAATTGTACTTATCAATGACAACTATATAGGACAAAATAATAATCATACGATGATTAGGTTTTTAATGTAACTTACAGATAGTGGAAGATTCAAAAAAGTTGTCTATAGACTTCCAATGAGGGGTCACTCGTATTTACCATGTGACAGGGTATTCGGCCTTGTAAAACGAAACCTAAGGAAACATGATAAATTCTACACTTTGAAAGATATAACAGAAATAGTACTTTCATCTACAAAACAGAGAAAATTTACTGTGGATTTAGTGGAAAATTCAAATGTTTTGGACTTTCAAAGTTAATGGCCCAAATTTTACAAAAAATAGTGTTTTAGAAGAAAGTAAAGTTGAAAAAAACAAAAAAAAAATGAAATGTTTACTATTTCTTCCTACCATGAATTTACTTGCGAAAGATTTAGAAAAGGAGTGGTTGTTGTATCTGATTTCATAGGCGGATTTATTAGCAAAACCTTCAAATTATTATCTAATCCACTGTCCATTGCTGAGCCATCCTCCCCTTCCTCATTAGCAAGAAAAACTCAGGAATTAAAGGTACTAATTCATTAAGAAAAATTAATGACCTGAAGAAACTTTTGCAGCTTGCGCAATGGCCTAGAGTTGCAACGAAAAAATGAGCCAAAATGTATAAAATGGCAATTAGTTGTAGCTAATTGTATTGTCTTAGAACTGTTTTAATAAAGTAACATTACTTAATTATAAATAAACACGGTGTAAATTCATCCACCAATCAAAACTTATCCCGTTAAAACAACACTTTTGTTTATGAAAGGCCTTTTGTCAGCTATTTTCAATAATAAAAAAAATATAATATTGATTCTAAAAAGTGTAACTAACATGATTTATTTTTGAGTTTTAAGGTTGTTAAAATGTTTCGAAAAATCAGAAAAGTATAAAATCGTTTTTTATAAAACTAAACAGTTTTTTCTTGTTTTCCAAAATTTACATTTTGTGACAAGAGACCTTTCATAAATAAGCGATTCATTTTCAGACGAGCTACGATGTACTTTATATCGTGCAATTTGCACAGTAAATGACATAACACTGCTGAAACTGAGGTAACACGAAATGCACATAAACCATCTGACTAAGCAAGAAAAAATGCGTACCTGATGTGAAAACCTCTGCATGGGCGACATTTCAATGAGATCAGCCAAGAATATGTCGACAATACACAGGGTGTTCTACTTGCCACTTAGGATCAGGTTATTCCAACTAAAAATTACCTGAAATATATTGTCAAAGACCCTCTGGTCCAAAACGTCAAATGCCGATATGAATGTCAAGCCCAAGGAACCATCCAGCATCTTACGAGGGGGCTGTCAGGCGTTTTCTAGAACTGATTATAAAGAACGCCATGACTCAGTAGGAAAGAACAACAGAAACTAGCGAGCAAACTGAGACTTCTCCAAACCGACCATCTCCCTTATTATCAATAGGCCTAACACTAGTTAATAAACCTAGTACACCGAAAACATTAATAGATGTACTTTGATAAAATGCAAGGCAAATATCCAGCACAGTTTTTATTAATAGATGTAGCGATACCTAACAATAATAATCTGCGTGTTAAATACAATCAAAAAGGAAAGTTCAGAGATCTGGAGATACAAATAAGAAGACGATAAAGATTAGAGATTACTCAGACGATACCTGTAAGTCTCTCTACTACTGGAGTTATTCCGAAGAGCCTCTTAGAGAATATAAAACAGCTGGTCTTGATGATCATCTCTATAAGACCATACAAAAAGCAGTACTGCTCTCAACATATAGATGAGTAAAAAATTTTTGGAAAAAACTCGGACGTACCAAGTCACCTAGGGCTCGATTACATAGAAAGAGTCCCACCAGTGCTCAATCCTTTTGATACGGTAGGTATCTGGGATGAGTCAATTTTCCCCTTAGAGGAGTGTGAGCTGTATGGCTAAATCTGATTAATATCTTTAATTTTAACCATTTCCAGCCCAAATTATTTTTTTTTTCAATAAATTTTGTTGAAAAAAATGTCTTTTTATACAGAATACAAGTTTGTCTGCTCAGCAAAATTTTGAATAATATCGTTGTCACAAAACATTTTAAAATATTGGAAAGGCATATAAATATTTTCATCAACCGAAAAATTACCACTGTATTCGCTGCTTACATCAATTAAATTGTTGTCTGTCCAAGTTTGGATTTTCTATGCTTTTTTTTCTTGGCATGATTTTTTCAACAGTTTTTTCTTCCATATTCTCTGTAACTTGGCTGTTCATGCTGTATCTCTTCCTCATTATCAACATCAAATTCGATATCCGAGATATTTGAACACACGATCCATCTGAAATAAAAAAGTGTATTGTACTTTTGTATTGTAGGATTGCATTCGTCATCAAATAAAAAATGATTTCCGTAACCCATTTCTAACTTCCATTTATCACGAATCGCGAGCCGAAGTCCAGAGTTAAGTAGCATTGCTGAATGCTCGACGGGGGGTCGAGTACACAGTGTAAGTGGTACACTCACGACGAAGAGTTGATATGCATAAGACGGCATCTCATCTCTAAACGACGTACGACGAAAAACGTTCATATTTTTGCTATTATGCTGCTGTCCTATTTTAAGTTATAGTTACTTTTTACGTTAGTTATATTCATTCCTGTAATTTACCAGTTAAACAATAAAGTGTTTGTTCTAATTTGAATCGACCTGTGGTATATAATTATTAAACCCTAGACAACAAGAAAAACCCTACAGTATTTTATTCATCATCATCAATCAGCCAATCGCGTCCACTGCTGGACATAGACCTCCCTCAGTTCTTTCCAGTGTTCTCTACACTGGGCCGCTTGTAGCCAGTTTCCCGCTACACGTTTTATATCATCGGTCCATCTAGTCGGTGGTCGTCCTCGGCTTCTTTTATAGTTTCTGGGCCTCTATTCCATAATACGTCTTGTCCACCGTCCATCTTGTGCTCTGGCTAAGTGTCCTGCCCAGTTCCACTTAAGCGACGTGGTTCTTTCGATGACGTCTTGAACTCCTGATCTTTGCCTGATTTGTTGGTTTGTTATGTGGTCTCGAAGGCTCACGTTCAGCATTGCACGTTCCATGGCTCGTTGCGTAACTCTGAGTTTATTCGCAGATTTTTGCGTGAGTGTTAAAGTCTCCGCTCCATAAGTTTGTACAGGTAAAACACATTGGTCATAAACCTTTCGCTTGAAACACATGGTAATTGAACT
Organism: Diabrotica balteata; assembly: GCA_918026665.1. NCBI lineage: Eukaryota > Metazoa > Arthropoda > Insecta > Coleoptera > Chrysomelidae > Diabrotica > Diabrotica balteata. Next base: position 38,419,316 of record OU898284.1, read on the forward strand.
TTTTAGAATATGGCTTAATTTGCCAAATGCTGCCCAAGTTAGGCCTATTCGCCTCTGTATTTCATGTGTTTGATTGTCTCTGCTTATTTTGATTTCGTGTCCCAGATATTTGTAAGTGTCTGTTTGGTGTATGTTATTATTGTCAATAGTTATATTTCCACTCATTACGAGATTTGTTATAAGTTTAGTTTTCTCAAAGTTTATCTTTAATCCTGCTCTTTCAGACAGACTTTTAATCCTGCTGTACCGTTCGAGTAAACTACACAAATGTACTGTTCGGGTCAATATGACCAAACTATGATTTACGCTCCCTAATAGAAATAAAATAAGCTAATGGTGCTAAACAAAACTGTATTAATAAAAAATTATAGTTAATTAAACAATAATTATATTGTTACTGTAAATTAAACCTTATTAACAAAAATAAAAAGCATTTTTTCTTTCCCAGAAAACCCTAAGAACAAATATCTACAAAATTTAATTCAGTTTACAACTGGGGCAGTAATAGAAAGAATGGGTTTTACAAATATGTTTATGACATATACAACATAAATATTAGTCTTGTTATCCCTTTTAGAGCAAAATTTACAGCGTGCTCGTTTAGCAGGCGGAGTTGGATGGTCCATAGACCGTTCACTAGAATTTCCATCTTCTCTACTCGCTTCTGCTCGTGTTCTTTTTACCAGTTCTTGTGAGTCTTTAGTTCTCGGTAAATTTTTCCTGGAAAGGATAAGTGGTTTCACCAGTGTTTTTCCCAACTCCTCAAGAAAAATTCGTCGTTTTGCAAGTTTATTGGTATTCCATTGAGGATTTATCGATGTCCATAAAACGAACGCGTTGTAGGCAGAAATGTCCAGCATATTGTAAAAAACAATCATGGGCCAGCGATTTGTCTTCCTCTTACATGTATATGTACCAACAAGCTGATCTAGAGTATCCACTGCCCCCTTACTGGAATTGTAATCTAAAATAATTTGGGGCTTCTTGTCATTTCTGTCACTAATAGCCTTTTCATGATGCAAAGTACTCATAAGAATAACATTTTTATTCTTTTTAGGAATATAGTTAACAACAGTGGTATCTTGTGTGAAGTAAAAAGACGAACTATGAACTTCTTTATTCGCAATTTGTGCTGGAAGCTCTCGTTTATTTTTTCTTATAGTCCCCAGCATTGTATTTTTTCTTTTTAGAAGAAGTTGTCCTAAATTGTACGATGTAAAAAAGTTATCACATGTAATATTGTGGCCTTTCAAATCACTACTCAAGTCGCACACCACACGCATTCCCTGATTTCGTTCTGGCGCGGCACCTGCTTCCTTTCCTGTATAGATCTGCAATTTTAGAGCATAAGAACTTTTACTGTCACATAAGGCCCAAATTTTTATGCCATATTTCGCTGGCTTGCTTGGAATGTACTGTTTGAATGGACAGCGGCCTCTAAAGGCAACTAATTGCTCGTCGACGGTAACATTTTCATCAGGGTTAAAAAATTTTGGTAGATTTTCAACCCATTTTTCCCAAATTTCACGTATTGCAGCAAGTTTATCAGCATTGCAGACATTGTTGCTCGAAATATACTACGACCCGTTTCTTCATTCCACAAACTTTTAGTTGATTCACCATGGGACTTAAAAACTCCAGCTAACAATAACAGACCAATGTATGCTTGAAAACCAATTTTATCTAAGTCTTTCCAGTTGTTTCCAAAAACACGCTGTCCTTCCATGTTGGTCATATTTATAATTTGGTTTGCAACTATGTCAGAAAAGAGTGCGTCAAATGAATTTTTAATATCGAAAATTCGTGCACATGCGTACCTTGTAACTCCTGGAGCATTATTTATAACATTGGCCGTAGAAAAACGACCGCGTTGATAAGGAGGATCGAGCGACCATTGGATAGTATCGTCTTTTGAAGGAACCGTTACAGAAGGTTCTACAGGATGTTGTACGTAGAATGGAACACCAAAGGATTCATCACTACTTTCTTCCTCACTCTCACTACTTGTATTGTTTTCTGTTTCTGATATGCACTCATCACTCTCTGACACGTTCGCGAGCTCGCGAAGCTCATCTTCGGTTAGCGCTCTACGGTGCGACATTATCAACATGCAAACATAGACTGAAATTTGAAATATAAACGAATAAATGAATGCGCTTGGCCTTGGAATATTAGTGTTTTACCACTTGTCTATCACCCCCACTTCCTTTTACGTGACATGCCATTCTACTTGACATCGTCCAGCTACACTACACATATTTTACAAGTTCTATCTTGTAGAAACTTGTTTTTATTTATAGACGTACCTGACTGACAAACACTATTAGAAAATATAAAATACTACCAACTAAACATACCTATACAGGTAATTTTTAACGGTTTAAATAAGTGGGTCATATTGACCCGAGCGTACCATAGGTAACAATTTAATTTTTATCAAAAAATGAGCAAGTTGATTTTTTATCTTTTATGCAATTGAAAGACCTCATATTAAGTAATAAAGTCACGAAACACCAAAACGTTACGCCGCGTAATAATTTGTAAAATAAGAAATAATTTTTTTTTTTTGGTCAAATAGACCCGAACAGGACAGCAGGGTTAAGCGAATTTTATTGACAGAAGCAAAATTCACATGATTTCCCAATATGCCATTTGGAGACCTTCACAATGGCCCAATGATTCCATTTGGATTCATTGATATTTATAATGTTTACATAAACAATCTTGTAAATATGAGCAATCTGTAATGCAAATTATCAAATAAAAACAATGTAAGAAGCAAAATAAATCTTTTTGTGCAATTACTGGTTCAATTACTGATTTGAAATTTACAGTGAATTGATGATCGTTGTTTCACTACGAAGTTTTACATTGAAATGTGACTAACGCCACAGTTAAACCACAAATTTTAGCCACTAAAACCACAGTTCTTTTTTATACTATTCTAACGCTTACTGATAGAATTGTCAAATAAAAAGTGCGGCGTCATCTAGTAGCAAGGTAAGGCAACGCAATACCGTTCGCCAAATCGACATAAATAGTTTCCTTTACCGCTAAAGCAGAAAACCTATGATCCCAAATGGGATCATCTGACTGAAAAGGGTTAATAAACCTATTATATAATATTATAGATATCAACAGATGGGTCCTTGATCTGGTTTACTTTTTAGAAACGAACTATCAGTATTGTCCCGAATGGCATTGTCATTGAAACAGTAAATTATTATTTCCGGAATCTCGAAAGTTAGTTGGCAAACTTACCTACAAGGATGTAAAAATTCTTCTTCAAGTAGGGACATACAGTATTGTGCGAATAAATGGAATCATATTCTGTTTTAATGAAAAAACAGTTTATTTAGTAAAAAATTATATTTTGACAAAACTATAAAGGTAAACTTACATCATTCAGTAGGAAATATGTCCCCCTTTGGCAGCAATTACTGCTTTTACCCGTTTTGGCATAGATTCTATGAGTTTCTGGCAGTTGTCAGATATCCTTTCATCTCGATACCAAACCTGAATGGCCGCTTCTATCATTTTTGTTTTAGTGGTACAGTCGATTTTTCGCAGTCTAGCTTTGCAAATGGCCCATAAATTTTCAATGGGGTTGAGGTCGGGTGAATTACCGGGCCAATCTAAAACATTAATCTTCTTATTTTTGAAAAATGCCATCATTTCCTTTGATTTGTGACAGGGAGCAGAGTCCTGTTGACGAATCGCTCCTCCTTGGGGTTGACATTTTTGGAGTTGTTTGTCCAAATACTTTTCCAACATTAATTTGTATTTTTGGCTGTTCATCATGCCTTCAATTGGCACCAAAGATCCAACCCCCATGTATGAAAAACATCCCCAAAACATTGTCTTGACTGGATGTTTTACGGTTTGATCAATATGAGATGGTGTAAGCTTTTCATTGTCAGACTTCCTGACGAATTTCGACCGCTGTCCCTGAACTATAAAGTGGGTTTCATCTGTAAATAGGACTTTTTTCCAGTCGCCTACAGTCCAATTTGAGTATTTTTTGGCCCACAGTAGCCTTTGTTTCTTCATTCGTTCAGTTAGAAGCTGTTTTTTTTCTGTGGACGAATTGCCCTTCTACCATTCTCCAAAAGTCTTCTACGAACAGTTGAGTCATGAATCACTATAGCTGATGCTGCTAGATCTTGTTGTAGGTCTTGGCTTGATTTTCTTGGGTCCAATTTGCTCTTTCGAAGTAAAAATCTATCATATGCTGGTGTTGTTTTTCTCTTTCTTCCACATTTTCCTAACCTTTTCACACCACTGATCCCGTTTCTCGTTTACGCTTCAAAATTTTGCTTACTACCCTCTGACTCACTCCACACGTTCTAGCAATCTCTCTTTGTGACATACTAGTGTGTTCACTCAACGTGACAATCTTTTCACGCTTCCTAGGCGTACTATCCATGTTGGAATAAAACCAAAAACAACACAAAATAGTACAAAAACCCCCAAAACAACACAAGCTTGGTAAGAAATGACCTAAAACACACTCAAACACCAACATACAGTAAGGTTATGTTTTCAATGCTTGTTCAGCTGTCAACTGTGTAGGTAGTGTTGCCAACTCTGAATATTGAAAAAAAATCACAGTGATTCCATTAATTCGCACAATACTGTATGGTTCCCGGCTAGTTATACAATTGCATCGGCATATATATATATATATATATATATATATATATATATATATATATATATATATATATATATATATATATATATATATTCGAGCACGGGAAGTTTAACGAATTTGTCTCCTAGGCCATATAGTTGGCCATTTAATATATATATATATATATATATATATATATATATATATATATATATATATATATATGTAAGTATATATATATATATATATATATATATATATATATATATATATATATATATATATATATATATAT